>JANRMT010062835.1:8794515-8856102 GCA_026402145.1 Polypterus bichir lapradei | reverse complement strand
TATAATATAATATAATATAATATAATATAATATAATATAATATAATATAATATAATATAGGATGGGGCATTGGCATATTGGTTAGCACTTTTGCCTCATGTGGGGAGCATTTTTGGTTTAAATCACACATCTGGACGTGTTCAATGTGGAGTTCAAATATTCAACCCATGTCTGTGTAGGTTTTTCTCCAGGTGTTCTGGTTTTTCTCCCACATTCGGAATGAGGTGCATGTTAGGTAAACCTAACC
Source organism: Polypterus bichir lapradei (assembly GCA_026402145.1). Classification (NCBI taxonomy): domain Eukaryota; kingdom Metazoa; phylum Chordata; class Cladistia; order Polypteriformes; family Polypteridae; genus Polypterus; species Polypterus bichir. Next base: position 8,855,855 of record JANRMT010062835.1, on the reverse strand, counting down.
CAGTATTCAAGTATGTGTGCACATGAGTGGGAAACAGACCCTCCAGGGTTTGCTCCTACCTTACAACCAATACTGCCAGGGTAAGCTCCAGGCCCCTGCAACCCTGAATTTCATTAAGTGATTCTGAGAATGTTATTTAATTAAGGCCTTGTCCTGTATTGGCTCCTTCCCATGTGCCTGAAGCCTTGGGAGAAGCTCTGTCCCCCCGTGACCCTGAATTGAATTAAACAGGTTTGAAATTTATATGTTATAAATAAGTATCCTAAAAAGTAATACACCTAAAGGAAAATAACAACCTGAAAAATTTCTCTACCACTCAGCCACTGTATGACATGCCCAATTCTCTGCTATTTTATTATACCTATATTTATTATATTTCCTATAATACAGAATTTTTCTTTTGCACTTGAGTTACTAGTTATTCTATTTGAAAAAGATAGGTCTTCCTTGTTTGATAAAATATAAATAAAATAACAATAAAATAAAAAAGGGGTTTTACACTGACTTAAAAAGAATGAATGACACAATGTAGAAAGAGCAATTTGATGTAAATTATTGAATAACATAGCACATTGTTATCCAGGGAATCCATAGTATCCATTTGGCCACAAATTACCTCATTTGCCAATCTGAAAGACTTCAAATGAACTGCCCAATATAATTACAATGGCCATGAGGTCAGGTATAAAGCTATTTGCTGTCTCCCCCTGAGCCCAGGGAACTGAAATGTGCATCTCTTTATGCGGCCGCTTGCGCATTCCGTCTGAGGGACAGCGGTTCCATTTTTTTGTTGACCTTCTGTACACCAGCAGTAACTTGTTTTTAGTTATTTTATCATTTTCATTAGCAGAGTGTGTTCTTCTATTTAAAACAATCAGGGTGATTTATTTTTAAAATATCTTGCTTATTTCATTTATTGTAAAGATTTTTCTTTGTAGTCTGGAGCTGGTGCAAGTGAAGGCAGAGATATTTGAGTCTACAACAGAGCTAGGCACAGGCCTTCTCCCTGAGGCATTTGAGTTTCCTACATTTTCCTCCGCTGAAAACACTTGATATTTTTGAATCATACAACTATTTGTTTCTTCTGGATGACTGAGTCTTTATATACAGAGAAGAACAGAAGCAATGTGGATGGTATTCTACTGAATATGAACTTATTATTAAAATATGATGTAGCTAAAGGAAAGGGTGGCAACAATTCATGATGCAGTTTACAGCATACTGTATAGCCCAATAAATGGAATACCTGAAATTTTTGATGATGTCTTTTGGAGATTTCACTATCAGATAGTTTTCTGAAATCATTAATGTACTGTATAAAGTCTTTTTTTGTAGCATCATTAATTACAACTAAAACCCTGTAGCTCTTTACTACATTTATTTTATACATCATTTTGTCATTGAAAGTACTACCACTATAACATAGCATAACATAACATAACATCTTAAACCTGCTTAATACACCTGAGGGTCATGGGAGACTGGAGCTTATCCTGGCAACATCAGGGGCAAGGAAGGTACCAGGTTCCCTACAGGGCCCGATCATGCACACAGAGTCAGTTTGGAATTGCCAGGTCATTTCACATGGACATGTTTGAGTAACTGAGGGAAAAAAACTGAAATACACACTTCACAAAGGTAATAACTAGGCATGAAAAACAAACTGAGAACTCTGGAGTTAAGAGGCAGCAGCACAAACTACTGCGCCATCTTGCAAACCCACTACCACAATGCCCTGAACTGAATCTATTAATACAGCACCCTTCACAGAAAGCCACATTTCAAGTGTTCCTTATAATAAGTACTATCAAAAAGCAATTTGCTACATCTATTCATATTGGACCTTTCATGAAAAGCACAATGAGAAATTATTTTACTTAATGTTATTTATATTCTGCCTTTCAGGGAGAGCTCCATACAAAGCCCTTTAATAAATTGTTTAATACTAGGTATTTGACTCTGAGTATTTTGTAAAGCATTTTACTAAATTTATATTATGTAGTGTCTATTACAGAAAGCATAATGACATATCCCTTTACTATATCAATGCATTTAGTGTCTTTCAGAGAAGGCACAATTTCAAACATGCTAATCTTATTTTATCACCGAGAAGACACAAAGTTGTTCTAAGTCTGCGTTATATGCAATCCTTCATAGGATTGATAAGCATGAAGTCCATTTGTTAATTTCCTTTCAGAATAAGATATAAGCAGAAAACTTTTATGAGATATTTTTATATAGTGATTGAGTAATTTTGGCTTCTTGCGGTGTTAGAGGCAAGTTATAAATAAGACCGCTAAACATCAGATGCAGACTTGTACTTCTGTGTTGGTATCCAGTCCATGACCAAACTCAAGCTTTTCATTTTGTGCGATAATAATTAGTATTTTTTACACTTCTATAGCGCTTTTCTCACTACAGAGGTACACATTGCTAGGAATGTACTTAAAACTGAGAGTGATAAATTCCCACCCAGCTTTCTCATTGTACACTTGTCTTTATAAGAAGTTCCTATGTTGATTAAAGTCCAGAGTTGTTGCCTTTATGTAACTTTGTATTTGTAATCCATCTTTCCCTAAAGAATCACCTTAGCATATTTTGGCACAGTTGCTCAGAGTTTAGCACTGTTCTCTCACCTCTCCACAGCGTCGATTTCAAACCCTTGTCTGCGTTTTTTTCTTGTACCTGTGTCAGGTTTACTCTGGAAATTGTTTTTTTTTTCTTTCACATTCCAAAGATGTGTATTCGGTTAATTTGACAATCTATATTGTCCCACTATGTATGAGTGTGTGTTTGTGTCCTGTGCTGGACTAGAATGTGTTTTATTATTTTCTTCTTGTTTCTAATTTAGCCAAGATAATCTTCAGGACCCCATGATACTGAATTAGATAAAGTGAACTTGAAAATATATGGATGATCATTTACAGGTGTTCCACCACAAGGCGCTTTACATATTAATATAATTTTAAATAGTTAACTGATCAGCAATAAAATGAAAACAGCAAGTATAAACAAATGCAAAACTGCAGTACTAGCAGACAACAGGAATACAATACTTTCACTTAACCAACTTAATCCAATTTTAGTGTCCCAGGGTACTAAGGCCTGTTGAGGTGGCACTACCTGTAGGTACAAGTCAAGTGCCTGGACAGACTGTCGGTTTACGATATGACCCACTTATGTATACCAGGCCAGTTTACATAGCTGGCAGATCTTGGCAGTACACTGGCAAATTTTAACAGGAATTTTGAGAAGAGTTCAAAAAGTATGTAGGCATTTTTTCATTTTCATCATCAAACAAACACAAATGTAGAAGAGTGTCAGTTATTCTGTGAAATGTGTGATGCCTATCAAAGAACCAGTTTTTGAGTCATTGCTGCTTACATGGTGACACTGTGTTCCTGTCATTTCCTTTTTTCAAGTAATTTCATTCTACTGCCTGTAAATCTTGTTACATTGTTTATTTTTCTTTTTTCTGTTTAAAATAGTTTTCACTTTTTTTTAGAACTGATTTGTGATACTGCTCCCCAGTGAAAGTTAATACATAAGACAAACATTGATGGATATGTACTGAGGCTAACTGGATGTCACAGTTAAACCTTGCAGAAGAGCACTGCTCTCCCCTAAGGTATTGGCCTCTTCAATGCATATTTGAGACAGTTTGTTTCTCAGAGGAGCCGCTGTAACAGATAAAGCCGATTATTTTTGTTTCTTTTTCTGTAAAACACTCAGATGTATGCTGCTTGAGGGTGTACATACAGAATGCATTTCAATAATTAAATGAAAAAGAGAAAAATTAAGGAAAGTGGGACTTCAAAATAATACTTGCAGAAATTATTTAAAAATCTACTGCTGAAGAAACTAACTAGTGCAAGCTATTGCTTCTTGTTAGCTGAGGATTCTTTTTAAGAACAATGCATGCGTTGATAGTGTACTCCTAAGTACAGTGGCCCAAGCACATGGGCACATTTTTTTCAGTGCCTTTCAGCCTGACGGTGGTTACTGCTGTTAAGGTATGTAGTTAAAGTTCTACCTTGTTAAGACTTAAGTATGCAGTGGGTTGTAATCTTGTATTATGACAAAATGGCTGATTGACCAAACACAACCCAGTGGAACGGAGTGCCTACAGAAGGCGCTGGTGGACAGCTTGCTGATGTAAATTTGCTTTATGTGGTTTGTAACTGTCCTTTGTAAAATGGAAATTCTTAAGAGAGAACAACTTCACCATGCATGTACTGAGGTTGACATATTTTGAAGTTTAAATCCATGATTACTGCTCATCTGGCACACAGCTTTACCCATGTCACTTTCAAGATGAGGTTATGTTAGAATTGTTTATATTTATTTTTGACGACCAGGGCACAGGATAGTTAAGTGTCATACTCAGATTTTGAAGACTGAGAAGGAGTCTGGATTCTGAACCATTCGCCTGGAGATTCAGGGCTCTCATCACTATGCCACACTGATTGTTCATTATTACAGTATGTTGATAGTTTTTTTCCATATATGGAAAGATAATCACAGCATTTTTAATTTTTTCTAATTTATTGATTCAGAGCTTAATGAGGTGCTTGTATGGTACCTCTGTTGTTACATACAACAATCTACAGTGCACAAGATTTTCCACCCACATTTCTAGTTCCATTACTGTTGGCACAACTGAATAACTGTAACAGTTTACAACTTGTATCTCTCATTGTAATTTTAAAATTACTCCCCAAAGAACAACTGATAAATATTTTGGCTTAGTACCTTCCTTATTTAAAAAAATAGTTTATAAATACTTTAATGACCTCTTGGGCACAGCCATCAGCAGTGTGTCTGTTTGCGGAGAGAGTGTTGACCTTATTGAGAGGTTTACTTACCTTGGCAGTGACATTCATGTCTGTGGTGACTCTTCCTGTGAAGTCAGTAGACGGATTGGGAGAGCATGGGGGGTCATGAGGTTGCTGGAAAGGGGTGTGTGGTGGTCCTGATATCTCTGCAAAAGGACGAAGGTCCAAGTCTTTAGAGTCCTGGTGCTTCCTGTCTTGCTATATGGTTGCGAGACATGGACGCTATCCAGTGACAGAGACGAAGACTGGACTCCTTTGGTACTGTGTCTCTCTGGAAAATCCTTGGGTACCGTTGGTTTGACTTTGTGTCGAATGAGTGGTTGCTCATGGAGTCCCGATTGAGGCACATTACCTGCATTGTGAGGGAGCGTCAGTTACGGCACTTACGGCCATGTGGCGCGTTTCCCAGAGGGTGATCCGGCTCGTAAGATCCTCATTGTTGGAGACCCAAGTGGCTGGACCAGGCCAAGGGGTCGCCCACGTAACACCTGGCTGTGGCAGATAGAGGGTCATTTCCAGTGGACGGGACTGGACAGCGTGTCTGCCTGGAGGGTTGCTAACCGGGATCCCGAGTTGTTTCGCCGTGTAGTGGGTACGGCAACACTCTGTACCAGTGCATGCTCCCCAACTTGTTTACAGTGCAAGTCGTAACTTTAAAATTACATTCATTCATTTCTTTCCAAATTGGATGCCAGAGCATCTAGAGCAAGGTAGGAATCACATCTGGATAAGACACTAAGATATTTTTATATATTTTGAAAAAACTCATATCATGCCATTGTTTTATAGTGGTTAGAGTTGGTTTTATTTAAAATAGTTAAGATTTTCAAAGCTCAAATGTAATGATATTTTCACTGTTTTTTTGTACCATTTTACATAACAAAGGTAAGTATCATTAAGAGCACATTGCTTGATTCATTACTATAAAAATTTAAACATAATCTTGAATTTCCAAACCATCCTTAAGTGTAGAAAAGCTCCCATTTTGGCTTAAAGCCTGATACAGAACTTGAAATTTGTCTGGGAGGTTTTGTACATCATATGTCAGATATGATATTTCACAGTAAACAGTAAGGTTGAATCTGTAAATTTTTGTTACTTCACATTTGGGAATGTAACAAAATTCTACTTGAGTGATCTTGTGTTTTGTCCTGATGTTATTCTCTGCACATCTGTCTCACATAAAATGTTAACGACTACAAATTCCATGTTTCCACTGTAAATATCTAATAATAATAATAATATATTTTATTTATGTAACACCTTTCCAATGAGCTTATCTGCAGTACCTTTTTGTTTCAATATTGTAGACTATTGTTTACAACACATTTTAAAATATATTAAAATATTCTTATGGCTTTATTCTAATAGTTATAGTTACTATTCAGAATGATTAAGATTTTTTACACTTAAACTTAGTTTATCTCATATAATGTTCTTCTTGCTATTTTCTATTTTGAATGTTTTACAAACATCAATGATAAGTGCTATTTCAAACATATTTTTTGGTATGAAACTTCCATTGAAAGACTTTAAAATGTTCCAGATTCTTCAGACTAGAATAAATTCTGCAATACTTTCCTTCAATTCTGTAATGGAAATAAAGATTGGGTTTGAAAATGTAAGATCTATGAAACATCTGTAAGTGCCTCTATGCACTGGTAATTTTTAAGACACTTTCAACTGAAGTGACAAATAAATAAATAAAATCTCTGTAATTCTCTCTTTATATTAATAATGCATACAATCTACTGACTCTCAACTGACCAATTAATATCAAACAAAAAGATCCCCTTATGCAACCTTTTTTGAAAGTGCGTTTTTCAATAGTCTGCTGATGTATATCATCATATTACATCTTTTCATAGATAAAATAGAAATTTAGTTAAAAGCCGGAATAGTATGGTGCTATGGCCTAGTGTCAAAAAGTTGGACTGGAAAGTCCAGTGGCAGCTGTCAACTTTCCCTAGTTCATTAAATATTTTGATTGTATGAGAAAGGTTGTTTTGAGTTGTTTTGATGTTTCAATGAAGAAAAATTGCGACCTGTCCTAGTTCTCTTAAAGATGTAATGAAATGCCCTGAATAATGGGATGAAGAAAAGTGAAGCTTCTCCTATCATGTATTCGCGTAATTCCACATCCATTGTTCTCCTAATTTCCAACTTTGTTTTTTCAAGGGAACCCTCTTTAACCCTTAGCCCGAGAAAGAACCCTCCATATACATCCTCTTCTTAATGCTAGTCCATATAGACATTCTCACATAATATACCATACCATTTTCTGACTGTACTTAATTCTGACTAACATCGCAGGGTGCTCGAGCCTATCCCAGGAAATACAGGGCACAAGGCAAGAAAAATCTCCAGGACACAGTGTCAGTCCATTACAGGGTGTACAGTATACACATACATATACACACAATCACACACACACACTAGGGTCAATTTAGCATTGTCAGTCCACCTAACCTGCACCACTTTGGACTGTCAGAATAAACTGGAGCACCCGGAGGAAACCAACACAGACACAGAAGGGGAGAACAAACATGCAAACTCCATACCGGGAGGACCTAACACATAAACCTCATTCTCTTTATTGCAATACAGCAGCAGTATCACTGTGCCACCATGCCACCCCTCTTTACCATAATATGTTAACATCATTTCAGTAAAGTATAATTTGTTGTTTCAAATTTTTTTCAAAACAATTTTTTTTTTATAAAATGCAAGATATAGCGATGTTTATTCAAAATGTTTCTTTTTCTGCCATTATTTTGCAGACACAACATTTCATTACATTACACCCGTTAACTCCAATTCACGGCCTGATGCCTACCCCTGCAGTACAGGGGGCCCACCCATGCATGCATACTTCTTGATGGGTCCAATCCAGAATTTCCATCCTATGTGCCTTTGACTTTTCTAATCTACATGTTATTGGTGATATATGAGGAAAACCAAAGTGCCTTGAGACAAACCCCTCATAGACATGGAGAGAACCAGCAAATTCCACACAGAAAATGACCAGGTGCAGGCTTTAGGTGAAGAACATTAATCAATGCAGTGCCATGTTGTCCTGTTTTGCAGGCATGTTTTAAGTTTTTTTTGTATTTGTGCTTATGTCCAATAAGATAGGAGATACAGTACATTAATAAACCATTGACAGATCTCTAGACATCATATACATGTTTAAGGAAAAAGATTTATTACAAGTTAGTGTTACTTGAAAACTACTGAGTAAGAAAGGTGTTAACGGCTGATTTCGCTACCTTTTTTTAACATTCAGTGGCAGAGATCTGTGAAGGGTCCACAGAGAGAGAGAGACTGAAATGTACCACTTGAACGTCTTTGATAAACTTAAATGCTGTGAGAGATGCTCTTCAGAAAACACACATTCACATTTCAATTAATAATTTTAAAAACCTTCACTGACAAAATGAGAAGGGGCGGGATCATGCCTTAAAAGATGTCCGCTGTTAGATTTGGCTTTTTCTGCCAGACGGCTGTCACTACAGGAAGAAAATGCTGGGGCGGGGGAGGGGAGGAGCGGCACGGGAGTTGAGGAAAGAAGGGAGCCCTGCTAAAATCGTGTCACGTAGCACTAATTCATCTGCTCTCATTAGAGTGAGCGAGGGACAGCAGTGATGGCCGAGAGCTGCACTCTACACATGACATGCGAAGAGTTTGGGGAATAGAAAATTGCTTTCTCAGGAAGCCCAGCCAATTAAGGACTTGACCATATTGAATGTCAAGTGTTAATTTAGGTTTTTCTTCATTTTCCCAGTAGTAATGTGGGTCCTATGATGAGCAAATACATGTCAAGTAAAAGTTGATTGCATGAAGGACCCCGGGTATTATATGTCACTGACAAGTCACAAATGTGCTTCAGTCCTTTAACCCCTTAGGTGGAAGGGGGAGGGAGAAGGGGATGGAAGGATTAACTGTTCTGGAATGATAAGAATAGATAGTTTACATGAGGGAGAAGTGTGGCCTAATCAGAGAGCCGGGGCTGGGGACATACAGGAATAGAAAGAGCTTGCAAGGCACAGAGATAGGTTGCCTTACGCCACACAGCCAAAGCTTTAGTGTAAGAATTTGTGTTTACTATAAAAAAGCAACAGAAGTAGGCAAACATGTTATATTTATATTTTGTCTTTTTCCTAAAGTGGTGGTTATTAGAATTACTGCGAGAAAAATGCAAATGTCAAATATGGACGTGTAATATCAGCTTTGTGAAATCAACTTTACAGACATTTGAGTAGCAGCTATATTCCCACCCTCAATATACTGCTCCCCCAACGAAGAGAAGTATAAACAATGGACGAGCTATACAGTGTCGCCGGGCTGGCAATTGATTGTCATGGGCCAATCCCAAGCACACTCTGTTATACAGGGAAACTTTATACTGTGACTTTCAAATAACATAACAGCCATGCATTTGAGATGTGAGGCAATAAAGGGAAATCTGGAGAAAGCCACGTGCTCATGAAAAAAATAACACACTGGCAGTAACTGAATAGAAAATCTTTAAAAAATAAAACAAAAACTAGTAGAAACCTTTCAGTTCATCGGGCTTGTTTAGTTAGCTAAATTTAACTTACACTAGATTACTGAAGCCATAAAGCAGCATTACCAGACTTTGTATCACTATGTTGTCCCAGTGCCACTTTTGGCCAGAAAAACAGAACAGGCAACCTTCTTCTGTGCATACTGTGAGTACCGTTTAAGAAGTAGAACCCTGAGACACCAATTTTCACTTTTTTCTAAAAAGAGTACTATGAGCTCATAACACAAAATATTCAACATATCCTTAGATAAGAAAAACAGGCAGACAAAGAAACACACTTATTGTTATCCACTAAATGGGACTTCAGCGTGACATATTAGAGTCTAAAGTGTAGGATCTAGACCATAATGGTTTTTTAGAAAAATAAAAATGCTGCTTAGGTAAACAAATGTTTTTATTGTTATTTTGTTTAATCGAAGCATTGCTGACAAGAAAGAGGACTCAGTTTGCTGGTTATCATTTTAAGTAGTTTCAACCACTAAATATTAATGCATATGCTTATGACCCTATGACCCCATCCAGAATTTATTCCTGCCTTTCACCCTGTGCTGTTTGGATAGGCACTGGCACACTTACGTGAATAAGCACATTTTCAAAAATTAGATATATTCTACATATATCTATAGTCATATTTGTATTATTGTTTGATTTTTCTCAGCTTTTGATCATGGTCTACCATACCTGACCAGTTTTTAAACATCAGATCAAAAGAACTTTGTGAAGAAGATGGTCTGTTCTAAGGAGTGCTATCTTACACATACCAGCAGGACATGTTTTAATAGCTCATTAGAAACCTGGTTCAAAGAAAGCTGACTATGGCTGTTTAGCTCTGCAGTCTCATGGGTCTTATGTTCTCATCCCGGCCCAGCCACTGTCTGTGTTACGTTTGCGCTTGCTCAATGTGTTTATCAGGAAGTCCTCTCTTCTCCTGAATCTCAAAGACAAGAGTGTGTAAATTAATTGATGCTTATATACTGCAGTTGGGTGAGCTGTGTAGATGTCTGCAAGAGTACATTCTGCAGAGCACCATTACCGTGTCAGGATCTTGTTCCTACCTTGCTCCTGAAGTCCACATCATATTTAATGATTTTTCCAGGCCTAGCCTTCATTTACATATTAGTGAGTCAGAAGAAGGCAATGGCACATTCCCATAAAGTAGACGAGCAGTCTACTCTGACATTCTCAGCAACTCTCACTCCAACTAGTCCACAACTCACCTCAATAAAATCAAACAGGTTTGATTTTGTCTTTTGTCACAGAGGCAGGCTGTATGTGCATGAGAGGTGACAACCAATGCTCATCTGTTATTGCAATGCATATAATGATGAGACGAGTTATAAGAAATGCAAGTGTTTTCTATCTAACAAATCTTGTGTTTTATATTCTACAACAGAATGGAAAAAAAAGGCAAAGACAGTGTCTGAACTAACTGTAACTGTTAACCCTTCGTACAGCAGCAGCTCCATTAGGCAGCACATTATTGGCTGTCACTGAAAGAGGCTAGTACAACTGTGCTGAAAGGTCAGCACACATTTGCTAAATTTGACATGCCCAGCGATTTTCAGCCATGTAATCTGACATGGTCCAGCAAAAAGATCAAAAACTGCAGTCGGCAAGTCTGATATACCCAGTGACTACAAGTCACATAATGTGTCATTGGCTTATTGCAGCTATGGTAGGCCACAGTTCTTATGAACCTTTACTAGGTTCAGAAAATAAATGAATGTTTACATTTATCCACTCATATATTTTCAATCTCACTTAATCCAGTCATGATCACACAGCGTTGTGGCGTTACTATAATGAATGACATGGTAAGTCAACATGAATATAAGTTTATAAATGAAATATGTTCATTTTATTTTGAAGAACTGTTACACCGAAACATTTCTGCTGTTGCCTTAGAGTTCCAGGGCGCAGGTATGAAATCCCAGTTGAGTAACTGTGTTTGTGGAGATGACAGACTCTCCTCGTGTCCATGTGGGTTTTACTTACACATCTCTAAAACCTGCTGTTCTTGTATGATACTGCCATGATAGGTTCTAGACACCTTAAATGTACAGATTATTATTATTATTGACAACAAAAGCAATACTAATAATAAAATAATTATTACTATCATTATTACTCATCTGCGGTGGGCTGGCGCCCTGCCGGGGGTTTGTTTCCTGCCTTGTGCCCTGTGTTGGCTGGGATTGGCTCCATCAGATCCCCGTGACCCTGTAGTTAGGATATAGCGGGTTGGATAATGGATGGATTATTACTCATGGTAACATTTTTATCTGAGGATTAGTTTTTATTTCCATTTTTTTTCATTTCTATACTCTGTTGTGCCAGTGGAAATTAAATTAATAAATTACATTGTGCGAGCAATCAGCAGCAATTAAGTTAATCATGCAAGTAAAAATAAATTCAGTTAAAAGTTAATTGAAATTCATTGTTGAGCTGTCAAAGCAATTTTTGATCTGATTTTGTCCTTCTTATGACTTTCTACTTAACTTTTATTAAGATTGATTGATTTTAGCCCTGTATGAATGAGAGCGAATGTGCTCACGAGTTTACAGTTTGCTGGAATCCCAAGCATGGTCATTTTGGCTTTGCTTTCACTGCTTCCAGGATAGACTATAGATACACTGCAACTCTGAGATGAAGAAAGGGAGCAGAAAATATACAGAAGGATAGTTTTGACCTCCAGTGCTGCATGGAGACGGGATAACTGTATTTTTATGTGTGGATTGATCCATATATTTAGTTGTTTTATACAATTTTGTACACATATTTAAATGTGCAGTAAGCTCAAGTTTTAAGAACTTCACACTTCACAACAGGAACTTTTAGTTAGGCACTCTGCTTTATTGTTATATTATATGGAGTTGCTATAAAGAAAGTAACTCACTAAAAGTCAATGTCTAGAGTAATTTTATTTAGCAACAAGTCACTGAAAGTGATGTCTTTTGTTACTTTGCTTATTGTTGAGTTTGGCTTAGCTGAACCTAGAAGATCCTTTGTATAAATAAAGAAAATGTCAATGAGAATTAACATGAAAGATAGCATATATGCTGGCTGTTAAAGTCTTCGTGACTTCCATCCTTTTTCATTCTCCAATTCACAGCTCGCTTTCAGATATATACAGTTGAGTTTTCAGGGGAGAGAGCTCACCATTCAACTTTGTGTATACTGATAAGAGATAATCAGTGAGCACCTCACTTAACTTGACTGCAGCATATTAATGTGACATAGGAACTACCAGACACTTGTCACAAAAGGCGTTCTACATCTGTCCTGAATGCAAACTTTCATCTTTGCTTTGAAAGCATGGATGTGGCAGAGCATTAATAAGCTTAAGTACTTAGAGCAATTCTAAAGGACTACCTGATTTTTTTTGGGGGGGGAGTGGGGTTAACGCTTCACTACACCTTTATAGTCAAGTCATGTCAGTATTGCCAAACAATTTCAGTAGAGTATTCAAGTGATTGCACCACACATTCACTACTGGCAATGTAATTTTATTTATACAGTGCCTTTAATGGCCCACTGAATGCTGAGAGGGTCAATAGCGATGTACAGTATCATAGATGAAAGAAAGCCACACTGTCCAAACTAAGAATGACTATATGCCAAGGCCATATTCAAACACAATGTGTTCTGTGGTAAATAGCACTCTCAAAACCTCTGTAGTTCTCAAGATTACATTACAAGTACTAAGAGACTAAATAAAGGAAAAAGTACCTAATCACTGAAATGACATCCTCTGTGCACTTCTGGATTCACCACTAAAGCAAAGCAGGGTAAGGCACCCATTTGCAAGTTCTGTACAAAAGTCCATCTCTCCAACTGAGGTCACACCTGTCAGACATCAGTGTGGGGGCTGCATGACGGTCATTGCAAACTGATGGCAGCATTCCCAGGGTTAAAATTTGTTCTTTATTTTTGTGGTAGTTTCTCAGAGATGCTATCATGATCCTGGCTTTTATTTGAAGCACTTTTTTGGTTTATTATAATGGATTTTAAGGGAAAAAAAGGACAGGGTCTAGAAACACTTCATGCCGACTTTCAGACAAAGGAACAAAAGTCCATGACAGACACCATTTCACGGTGCGGGTGTCACTTTTTCTCCAGGAAGTGTTGCCTTTTGAGCTCGTCACAGACTGGAGCAAGTCAGCCAAGCAATGCTTTGTGTTTAATATACTAGGCTGGCGGGGCTCAAAACCACGGTGACAACTCCTCACAGGCCCTCTTTGCTCCTATGTCTGCTGTTTTAGGAGACCTGCATGTCATTAAACATGAACAAGAATCAAGAACATACAGAAAAATCATACCTACATAGCCAAAATATATCAGCTCTGTGAGAGAACTAAATGTAAATAAATGAAAAGTACTTATCAAAAAGAAATGAGAGTCTCCAAAGGCAGAGTGCAGTAGTCACTACTATTTATTAAAACTTACATAGTTTCATCAGCAACCCATAGAGGGCAGAGGGAGCTTTACTTGGAAATCTGACCTTTAAAAAATAAAAGTATTGCCTGTGTATATAATTAACTATTACCAATTCATTATGTAAAAGAAATTAAGAGAAAAAGTAAAGGAATTCTCTTCCATAATAAGATGTTGTCTTTGTTTTATTCTGTCTATTTAGATTGTCCATTCTTACCATAAAACAAGATATTTATTAGAAGTATCAACAATTACATATTACATTGATAGGTAGGTCACAAAGTAGTTAACATTCTTGCATCAGAAGACCAGAGAGTCAGGTTCAATTATTGACTTTTAACAGTGAACTTCTATATCCAGTCCAAATGCTGTAAACATTGATAAACATTGATAAGTTGACTGATGACTCAAAGCATCCTGATGGGAGAAATACTAGAACACCCAGAGAAATATCCATGCTGACATTCAAAAAAGCTGTGAGGTTTAACTGCAAGTTACTTAGCCACTATAATATAATATAACATAACACAACATAATATAATATAATATTATAAAACTAGTGAAACATGCAGACCTACAATACTGAAATGAACGGCTAGATATAAACAACAATAAACTCTTCACTAGGTTTTTACAAAGGTAAGAATTTTAAAGTTCATTATGAATTTTGAACATGTGTGCACCATGTCCTGGGGGATTATCAATAGAAGGGCTTGCAGGGACTGTGCTTTAATTACAGTATATTTTCCTGGGCACCAGTAGAGTACCCACCAGGCTGCTGCTACCTAGAATGTTTTTGAATTTCCAGAATATATTGAGTCATAATCTTTTGATTTAGTCTAAGATCAAGGTTCTTGCCCCAGCAGTTCATGAATAATCACATGATAGACTGACACAAACATTTTAATATAATATAATCTACAATATAATAAAACACAAAGGTCTACACAGACCCTTGAGCAATCTGATTGGTCAGTTTGGCATCAATGACGGGATGAAAAAGGAAGTACGAGTGTGAGATGTACGAGAAGGAGTAAAGGCATACGCGGCATGCAGAAAGTGCTGCCTTCAAAGAAGGGTTGTATGAAACCAAGCAGTAGCTGGGAAAGGTGTCATGAAATTAGTGACAGAGTCTGAGAAGCTGGCTTTACAGGAACACACTCAAGGGAGGGAGCGCCTTTGACGAGATGTTCACACACACACAAATACAGAGGAAAGTCCCTGAAGGTACACGTAAGGCAAGAGATAGCAAATATTTAAAAAAATTTCTATCACCTGTTTGTGCCAGATGCTGCAGCCAGTATAATATAATTATCTAGTATGAGTATCAAGAGCACTGTTGCCCAGATACTCTCTGGGTTCCCATGGATGAATTACTAAATTACAGTATAATGCACTGGTCACAGTTCAAATGTGTTTAAACTCATTTTTGAATACTAAACGAAATCAATTCAACACTTTGGATAATAAGCTAACTGCTAAAATAAGACAAATGAGATAGTATTGGAATTTGTTTTAATTGTTTTTTGTAAAAAAAATTCTCAAAGGCCTGTAGAATACCTTCCCTAAAAATAAAATTAAACACAGCATCATAACAGAGTGCATATGTAATTATTTAGTGTAAGACATTATTTTATACAGTGTCCTCCACAATGATTACAACTTAAATACCACCAAGAAGGTTATTAGAGTATCGGAAGGTGTTTTGTGACTGTTAAGATCTAAGGATTGCTTGATGATGTCGCTGCACTGAGGCCCTGATTGCAGGGTTTAATTACAGCCTAGCCGTCAGCAGGTTTTTCTTCCGCTTGCTGTGGAACTCGGGGACTTCACCAAGTTTCCTTAAGTAAATTTAGATGATGGCAATCTTGGCAGCAGCCAATCCCTGGTACTTTTCCTATCCATGTCTTGTCACATGATGGATGGCACCTTGTGCAGCATGAAACAGACTCTGGGCAGCAGAACTGCAGCAGATAGCACTAAAGGGAATGGGAAATGGAGGACTGGAAGATGCTTTCTATTTATTTTTTTATTCATTCTTTTTATTGGCTGCTCCTTCCCTTTCACTCCACTTTGAGCGCAATGAGTTCCTTCCTTTTTGTAGGAGGCCCCCCCCCCCCCCCCTTTTGATAAATTTAAGAAGTCAAACGGCTGACACAGATGGATAATCTGAGTGTACAGGGCGAAGAGTTATAAATTAACACATTATTCCCTCTTAATGTGAAATACTTGAGAATGCATTTTCTCGGTCCCTTGACGTCTAGCCAGCTAGGGCTCGTATTGTACTCTTCAAGTGGCATTGATTTGTTAAAGCGCTGAATTAGCAGCCCAGTCCAGCTGCCTCTATATCTGTTGTCTTGTTGGTCTCATTCACTCCATCTTCCTCCCTCCCTGCTTTCATTCTCTGCCCACACTGTTTGGGCCACACACCAGGCTAAAGGCAGCCTGACCGAGAACTATACACCCTGCTCACCACTCCCTGCTTTTCTTTGTGTTTCACTGAGCAAATCAAAGTCATACTGCAGCCGGGTGCACACATTGTTCGGTCAAAAAAACCTTTAGTTTACTTTCATTGCCAGCCCTCCTCCTTTTTTATTGATTAATTGAGTCACTGGTCATCCCATGAGTCCCTGAAGGGCAGTACATTATTTGAGCCGCCCTCCTTAGGATTCCATCACTTTACTGTAAACAGGGAGACTGAAAAAATCTCTAAATTACAGGTTACAGAATCAGCTCGAATTTTAACCATGCTTAGCTCACAATTTGTCTTCTTTGTACTCCATGCAAATATCTTCCACTTGCCAGCAAGCGTAGGTCCTGTTCTTTATGATGGGAAAGGTGTTCTAGCTGGTTATGTTGCTGTAGAATGCAGGATTATAAATAAATATATGTATTCCATGATTACAGCCTTACTTAATATGGTAAAAATAAGAATGATACTTGTGTAAAAAATTGGCTTGTGTTTTTCATATGAGAGAACATATATGCGATTACTGTAGAACCATATTGAAGGAAATCTGATTCCACAAAGAATTTCAACACAGTGGTAATAATACCTCCCTGTAAATCAGTTTGATAGTTATACCAAGTATACATCCTATTTTATATCAGCTTTAAAGTTCAATACAAAATATAACTACATTTTATGTAGCATGTTTCCACAGTAAATATCATCCTAAGGTATTTTACAAGTGCAGAACTGTTTATATATTTATTTATTTTACAGCCAGAGTAAAGGCAGTTTAAGAGACTCAAACATAGACTGAGTCAGTGGATGCTTTCAACATTCATTCTTATATTTTATATAGCGTTCTGTCATATTGAATTCTTAAGTTCATAAGTGATTAAATGAACTATGATGAGCTTGCTAGGCTAAATACTACAGTATATAGAGTTATTTCAGAATCAGCTTGCTTGCAGTACTGGTTATACAACGTTGTAAGAAATAACATAGCTCATCAATCTCTACTCAACTAAGTCTTTCAAAAACCAATAATTCAAGATTTGGAGGTCTCCAAAGTACTACTATCTACTACACTGCTGGTACTTGTATACATTTTCTCTGCGTAATGAAATACATAACGTTTGTGCAAAATTTACCTTTCACTATCTTCCATTTGTAACCTCATGTTCTTGTGATATAACTCATTTTAAAGTAACCACTGGCATCTTGACATTTATTCTAATTCCCCCATAACTTCTAATATATCTATCATGTCCTCTCTTAAATTAAAAAGACTCAACTCAATCTTTGAATGTATTGTTTTGTAAAACCCAGAAGAAAAAACACACATCAATTATGGTTGTATCACAGAGGCCTCACAAACGCATGGCAAAACTTAAGTTTGAACTTACTCTTCCTAAACTGAAATATGAGGCTTCAGTCAGAGCTTATTCTCGATTTATTTAACATCACTATCTTATTACATTTTATTTAGTCATTAATGTTGACCAGTGGTGAGTAAGCAATCAGAAGCAGGGAAAAATATTGCGGTACTACCCTGCTAACCCTGTTTTAATAAAGTAGCAAAACGGTCACTTAAACGCACAGCTAAAAAGACATCGACTTAAGGTCTGCCTTGCAGACTTTCTCGTTTTCTATTTCTCTCTCTCTCTCAGGTACATATCTAGGGCTGCAAAAAGACACCACCTCCCTCCCATACCATCACTTTAAATGGTGGATCGGCTGGAAGGGGCAGAACTTGGTGGGTGGGAGTGCCCTCAATGGGTGTCTTCTCTGGGCTGTGTGGGGAAAGGACGGAATACCATTAGCAACAGCACCTAGAGTGCATGCGTGACAATTTTTAACAATATTTATTTTTTAGAGTGCCTTTTGGGGAGAGCTCAACCTACTTCTATAAAAAACAGTCTGTGCCTCAAGAAATTTCCAGTTAGTTGGCGATTTGGTAGCCATGTATTACTCTCCCACATGCAGTCAGTGCATTGTTCATTCTGTATATTGCCTTCAAATAGTGGACGAGAAGCTATTGAATGGTATTTGCATCAAAGTGCTAATACGGAGCTATGACACACATCTCAGAGCGCAGAGGCTTTTTTGCTGCTTTGTTTGTTTATTTTCTTAATCAATTTCATGTTAGCAGTTCTCCTGCTCTGCTGTTCCTTACTTTTACGGTGCATGAGTGCCATCTGTTATGCCATTTATATGAAATCTGTTTTAAAATGTTCTGTGTGTGTACTTTTTTGTTTTTAAGATTTGATTTTATAATTTAATTTACATCTTCAGCATAGCGTATGGACCTGCTACTGAGAAAAGTGAGAACGGAAACATCTGCCAGTTTGAAAAAGAAAAAGAAAAAAGTGTTGAAAGGCTGCTGCTTAGAGAAATCTGGCCTATGAGCTGGAAAGTGGGGTTCCTGTGAAATGGGTAAAATGAACCGGCACGCTGTCCTGATTTCTCTTGTACTTTGGTAACATGTACCACATGTTACTGCCCTTCACACTAATATGATTCACTAAAACTGGACACAATACTCATCATCACCAAAAATATTTTTAGTGAGTGTCTTGTTCTTCTCAGGCTTTTGCACTCCCACCGAGGTTCTTGGCAGCTCCTGCCAACTTGGGTGGCAGCACACAAATATGGGCTGCACCTCAGGAACAGGAGCTTAAGCAGTCACTGATTACAAGATGATTACAAGAAATAAAAAATCATAGTTTGTGCAGATTTATGTACCAGGCTTTTTACTTTTTCTTTCTGAATGATTGCTGTTTCATTAATGACTGTGTTTTGAGCATCTGTGCTCCTACAGTGGGAATACTAATTCTTTAAGGGGCTTAAAAGATATGGTGTCTTTTCTAACCTGTTAATTCAAATCCCTGACCTTTGATATTACATGCTTCTGGTGCAGCGGGTCAAACTGCCAGTGAGAAGGAAAAACATCTTGCACAATGCATCAGGAAAAGACTTGAAAAGGGATTCTATTACACAAAGATTTGGAATTGTGGATGTTTGTTTTTTATTTCAGTCAGTCAATTTGCCCTTAGTAACATTCAGCACTTTTACAAAGCATTTTAACAAACACACACTTTCTGAGTAGTGTATCAAAACAATTATTTTAGTCACTAGTTTGTGAAATTCACATTATACTTTGACTAAATGTTACATTCACTAGCTATTTTTTTATTATCCTTCCACAATAATCACTATGTATTACAAAACACTTAGGTTAACACTCTTAAATAAATTATCAAACAATTCATGAGTCAGTATAACCTTATTTTAAATAAGTATGTTCTTAGTAAACATTACTCTGATTTGCATCATACCCAATGAGCATTTTCTCAAATAATAATAATAATACATTTTATTTATATAGTACCTTTTCCAAGCTCAAGGTGCAAAGCACAATTTTATCACACTATTATATTTTGATTTTCATGTTATAACCACAGTAAAGTAATATGCTCAGTCTTTTTCATCTTTTATAGTAATTTCATGCTGAAATGTTGTAAAGTTTCTGGTGATGGAGAGCTCTGTAAAAGTCTTATATAAAACTATTATTTTTTTATATCATCTTTCAGAGTGGTCTTTATTCATTTCATGTTTTGCTTATCTGCGGTGGGCTGGCGCCCTGCCCAGGGTTTGTTTCCTTCCTTGCACCCTGTGTTGGCTGGGATTGGCTCCAGCAGACCCCCGTGACCCTGTATTTAGAATGTAACGGGTTGGATAATGGATGGATGGATGGATGTTTTGATTATTAAGCACACTTCCACTTAGAAGCCCAGCACACAATACAAAAATTACAAATATTTTATTGACACAATAAATGCATTATAAACACAAAATAAAATAAATTTTAAACCGAGAAATGCCATCCAAAATTGTACATATAAACACACAGAAAAGGTGGTTTTATATCCAGATTCCAACTGTCCCAGGTCACTTGCATTCTGGAACTGATCATTTTGTAGTTAAATGACAACTACATTTGAACAGAAGATGTGTGAAAACAGGACTGTCATATGTGTACAAGTGCCACCACAAAGACAGGGAAAACAGAAAAAACAATTTACTAAGTAAATAGCAACACAGAAGAGCAATATGAAATACCCTCAGCAATAACATTAACAAGAGTATGCTAGCTAAAATAATGAGCCTTCTGAGCTTTGATTTCAATGCTAGGCCAATGGGGCATATCTAATGTTGGTAGAACGATTGTTCCAGAATTTGGGTACCTAATAGCTAAAGGCTCTGCCTCCTACACTAGTTTTATTTATTCTTAGAATCTTAAGATCACAAATATATGCCCTGGGGTAATCGCAGTAATAATTTCTTTTAAGGTTGGGTCGGGAGGGATTTAGGACTGAAAACAAAATTTCAAAACCCAATATCAACAATGGAATCTATAATTGAGTCTTTCAGTCTTTATGTATATAAGACCATTCTTAATAAGCATTAACACAAAGAGCATATTTTAGTCTCTTCTGTATTTGGCACATAATGTTTTGACCATTCTGAGAAATTCACACATTCGTAGTATCAGTATCTAAAAAAAATTGAACAAACCCTTGTTAGTGTCAGAACAGAACTAATTTAGTAAAGACAAATCAATTTATTCAGTGTTTTGTATACTTCCCTTTTATCTACACCAGCATCACTTAATCCATCCATCCATTTTCTTATACAGTCCAGTGTCACACTATCTTCCTTGTGCTTTTGTGATTAACTCAACATCAATATATATTAATCAGCTTATATATTCTATAAAGTTCTAAAGTTCTCTAGTTTTGTAACTCATTATTAATCCACAGTATGACATCAATTTATACAGTGCTTTTCATCTTACCCAACACCATACAATTCTATACTTTATGAGTATTTTAGTTTTGAAATTCGTTTTAGGGTGAACGCTATCCAAATAAATTTTGATTAATTGACTGACTGAATAGTGTTCCAATTCAAGGTCTATTGTTTTCAGCAAGATGGAATGTATTGTACTGTACAAAGAACTTTGGGAGGGTGTTTACTACATAAAGAACTATAAAAAAGCCTTTTTTTTCCCATCTTTTTTCAAGCTTGGTTTACTAAGGTTAACCTTACACACTGTCAAGGGAAGCTGTGGTTGGCATTTCCTCATGAAAAACTCTGGAGATACTGCTGGCTTTTAGCTCATTCAGAAGATTTTTTCAAATGAATTGAAGGATTTGGATATAAATTAAGTGTTGCCTAATAGCACTGTTGCCTAATTCAATCAAGCACATCTTTAAAGTGGAAAAAAAATCCCCAAAATATTTTTCTTTACATACTTTCACTCTTTGTGGTTTATGCAGGATAAGTCAGTAGCTCTCTGTCTCTGTGAAAGAAGTTATTTCATTCTTAAGCTTAACACTGGAAATGACTTACTAACTCCTTTTTCTGGCGAGTATTCAATTTTTTTTTCTTCTGTTCAGCTTACTCTCAATGTGTATTGGTGCATCAGTCCCATTTTTTTTTTCAAACATATATTTGACCTTTCTTTCTTAAGGATGTAGTTGTGATACAAATACCAGGACTTAATAACACTGTGAGAATTAATCAAAGCTAAACAGGTATAACTTCTCACTTCATTCTCTTTCTGTGCTGACTGCTGTACATTATGCTTTTTAACACATAGAAACACACCCATTGTCGGGAGCGGCACAGGCTGAGTCTTAACATTGTACAGGACAGATGAAGGGTCACTAGAATGTCAATTCGGAGGCAATCCAACTCTTAGCTAAGGCAGCTATGTAGGCTGCAGCTGAAATTGTTCAACAAGAAAGTGCTGGCTCGTTTCTCTAAGGCTGTCTGGCCAAAATGAGCCTCACTGTATGTCTTAAAGCAAACAGTTCTTGCGCAGACAAAGTGTCATATCTCACACTGAGAAATGAAACATTTTCGTCTATGTGTATTATATACAAGTGTTCACCTCAAAAGAAGATCATCAGAAGTTTTCTTAGCAATAGACTGGTGACTGAGGTTCAGGGTCTGAAGAGGGTGGAATTGCACCCTTACTTTCCTACCAAAAGCTTATTAAGCATGAGCAACTGAATATAGTGCTAGTTTTTTTTTCATGCATTGAACTTGAAGTCTGAAGAACTTAGTCAGTCAGTCATTGTCCAACGTGCTATATCCTAACACAGGGTCACGGAGGTCTGCTGGAGCCAATCCCAGCCAGCACAGGTCACAAGGCAGGAGCAAACCCCAGGCAGGATGCCAGCCCACCGCAGGGCACACACACCCACACACCAAGCACACATTAGGGACAATTTAGGATCGCCAATGTACCTAACCTGCATGTCTTTGGACTGTGGGAGGAAACCGGAGCACTCGGAGAAAACTCACACAGACACGGGGAGAACATAAAAACTCCACACAGGGAGTACCCAGGAAGTGAACCCATGTCTCCTTACTGAGAGGCAGCACCACTGCGCAACTGTGCTGCCCAGTCTGAAGAAGTTTATTGTTTAAAACATTAAAATATATTTACATAAAATGATTGGGCACTCTCTAAAATAACATCTTAGGAAAAATATGCGTCTTCTATTTCTGTGTTGAATCAAATGGCAACAAAAAACACTTTACTTTTATATTTTAGTATATATATATATTATATTTTTAGATTATTTTAGTAGTGAATGGCATACCATAGTGCTTTACATGTGATACAATTAAACACAAACATATGCAGTATATATACACACGCGGTATATATACTTGGCACATTTTGTAAAGAATACTATTCCAGGATGCGTTTCCATAGTGAATTTACTATGAGGCACTTTGTACAGGTACATACTATATACAAACCAAATTTGTACTTGAGCTTCAAATCAGAAGAATTAAGAAAATTCAATAACCATGGTGCAGGACAAACAGAAGTAATAAGAAGTCAGACCAAAGATGCAAGACAGGCAAAAGCAGTGTCACTGAATGCTGTAGCTCAGGTGAAAGAGAAATCCCAAGTGTGCAAACTGAGGTGACTTGGGGGCTGCATTACTATTATGCTGAATAATCATCAGGAATTTTTTTAGAGGTCTCAGTGGGTAGACCCAGGAGGCAATGCTTGGGAAAAGCAGAAAGACAATTGTACCTGGTCATTTAACTTTGTATCGGTAGTGCAGAGGCAACAAGAGCTCCCACAGAGAACCTAATGGCCCAGGTCTCTCTAGGAGAGTTCCTGAGTGAGCTTAAACAAGGCATTGCTTTTTAAGTACAGAGGACAAGATAATTGGAGAGTGTGTGGTGAAAGAAGGCAAACTGTCCCTTACATTAGAATGGGATTCTAAAACCTTTCATTGTAGCACAATACAAAGATGATAAAATGCCCACTCTTTTCATGTTTCTCAAACTTTTCATAAAGTCACTTGTGACTTAATAACAAGTAACAGAACAAATATACTATATGTAATGCAGCATTTTAAATTATCTTTTACTAAAAAGATATTGTTGTAATGATCTTTGCAGTCAAACCACTAGCTGTTGCTTTTGTTCTTTTTATCAAAGTATTGATTTTCAGAGACTAATCACAATTTTTGTTAGTGGCATTCTGGATTATAACTTTTTTCTTTCATTTGCTTAGTTCTGCTTCAAAGGTTTAGGAACCTTGGCCTATTCACAGTTGGTGTGCAGTTTACCCATTGCTTAAACATCGTCATGAGATTTTTCATATCCTAGAAATGTGCATGTTTGCTTCCTTCAATATTAAATTGACTTATATGATTGAGCGTGGGCATATACATTCTTGTGCCCTGTGATATTTTAGCACAAGGTATGTGAGCTGCCAGGCTAGATTCCTCCTCCATGCAATTCACCCTTGAATTAAGTAAGTTTAAGAAAAGGAAGAATGAGCACATTCTTAAGTACAATTCAAACACACCAAAGTGTTCACACATCTAATGTGCCCACACCACAAAGGAAAGGGAGTTTTGATTGTGAACACTCCAAAATATTTTCAACAACCTACTTTTGGATTCCAGGTGGAAACATCATCAGCCAGCACCATAGTGCCATTTCCATGTACCATCCTATACTGCACACTACAAGTCAGAGTATTTACAGTATGTATGTTTTCTGGGAGTAACACTTGTGCTTATACTGCAAATCCAAAACATTTATAAAATGATCATTAGAAAAATCTATTATATGAACTGAACTGAAGCTTTGGAAGTCCAAAAAAAAAAAAAACTGGATAATTTGTCTTGTGAAAAATAGATGAAAAGGGGTATAATGTGAATGTTTGTCAAACTACATTCAAAAAATAATTGTGGCATACTTTGCATTTATTGTCTCTTAGTAAAGCATACTTACACTGTAACTGTTTAACTCTCGTAGCACTATAGGCAGCTACACTACTGAATATGTGTTGCCACAATTATTAACAAACAGCACTCAGCCATTTTATCCTCAAAGAATGTCAACAAATTGGGGAGGAGCTGGAGCTTTATTCAAGAAGATAGCTCCTTGGAATTTTTGTTTAATTGGTCAAGAAATACGTTTTCTGTCATTTTTGCTTTACAGGGGTTTATTTTTTCTCTGAATATGATAGTTTGACATACAGTATTTGTTTGCTAGACATTAATTTTTTTCAGTTTTTGGTAGTCTGGAAATTTTGTTTTCTAAAAGTCTGTTTTCTTTAAATTTACACCAGAATGGAGCATTTGTTTACTGGACAATGAATTTGTCCAGACTTACAGAGTCTTGTATTTTTTTTTTTGCCAGAGTTGCATTTTCTCCTAGCTGACATAAGCCAGGAAATTTATTTTTGCAGTAGTTTTTGTACTTTTTAATGGCCTCCTAGAAGTTTACTTTTCATAAATTTACTGTTTATCGGAGTAAACATTTGAAAATTTTTGGTGTTTAAATTTAAATGAAGATGTAACTGTTTTATACAGATTTTGTTTTCTGTATTTACTGTAGGTTAGTTTGCATTCTCGTGTATTAATGTTTACTTCTTAGAAATGCATATAACTTGGGATTTTGGTTTGCCAGAATTATTTTTTCTACAAATTGCCATCCACCAGTCTCTCTGTTGCTCATTAATGTAACACTTTGAGTAAAGGAACACTGCAGCTAAATTACTGCATAACTTGGAGAAGCAGAAACTTTAAAAATTTTTGTTTGACAAATTTACGGATCACTAAATGAATCATTTTAGATCAGTGGCCGATCAATCAGAGAATCACTAACAATAGGTATGTGACATGGATTTGTAATTTACAGTTAGCAACCAGTATGATGGGTGACAGAAAAGAGAGAAAACAAGAAATCTTCCATTGGCAGCAGGAGAAAACCAACTTCAGTGGGTCACCCAATTCGCCATGTTGGGCTTGCTCTCAACACCTGGTTTCCAACTTTTTATCCTCTCCATGTCTCACACATGCATTTACATCTTCTGTATTAAAACACTTACTAACATCTGGTTTTCCTTCTTTGGCCCTTTTCCACACTTGCATCCCTTTGTCTGAGAAGTAGCAGCACAGACACACACTGAGACAAGCTTATTTTAATAAGACCTTAAAATGAAGAATATTTTCTTTTTTATTCTACTTGAAATTCTACAACTGAAGTTGTAAAGATTCTTAAAACTGGAAGATAAAGGTATATTGAGGAATAATAATGTAATGTCAGGGCTGAAGTGAAAACCATGGAAAGACTGTCCTCTGACTTCACTTTTTCTAGAAAAGAAATACATATACATATATATATATATATATATATATATATATATATATATATATTGTAGAAGGCACACAATATGGACGAGTGGCCCAACCAGACATAGACTTTATACCTTCCCTGGCCACGACAGAAAGGGACAGGGAAGGACTGTTCCTGGGGGATGTTTATTCCCCCCAGATGCTAGACGGCAGCAGCCCTCCATATTGGCACCTATTCAGGAACCAGCAGGGAATGCCGGGAGTTATAGTCTGGCAACAGAGCCCTGCTGGGCTCCATGGGTGCCTCAAGGAGAATCCCTCAAATATGGGACTTCCACATGACCCAGAAGTACTTCTGTCAGACAGTGGCCCTGGCACTGGAAGTACTACCAAGTCCTTAATAAAAGGGACCGTACTCCTGTATCCAGGCGAGTCAGAGCTGGGAGGATGTGGGGCAACACTCCCTGCAGCGCCCCCTTGTGGTATCCACGAACCTTCTAAGTCTAAGTTGAAGGTTCATAGCGCGTCTCATATACAGCCTGAGGTACACTATTTTGTTCCTCTTTATTGGCTGCTGGTTTAGTGCTCTCCAGTCCCCATGGCGTCCCAAGCATACATGCATGACATTATATATATATATATAGTTTGACTGGTACATTGATTGGAACATCAACCGAGTAAATATGGAATACTTGGGAAAAGTACATTTTAGAAAAAAAGTTATAATAATCAGACAGGAACAGTCAAACATTTAATATTAAAAGCTGGAAGATAAACATAAAACTCAAGAGAAAGTACAAAATGAGAGAGTGTGTTTGTCGTGGCCATTTAGCAGGTACAGAGTCCACATGTCACTGCATGCATCATGAGACAGTCACATCACAGGAGCTGGGAGTGAAGGGAGGGCAGCAGGGTCAACAGTGCTGGCAGGGCGGGAGAGGAAACAGAGGTGGCCCCAGAGCATGACCGCATGTGTGGGTCTTTGTACACTTTTTCCCGTCACAGGAGGCCAAGCGCAGCCAAAAAAGCAGTTCCTTGGCAGGCCTTAATGGCAGTATGATGTAGTCTGTTGTGACTAGTGCATTCCTTTCAGGTTAAACTAGGGAAATTGCATTGTGTTCAGATTCCAAGTCCCATGAATGTTTTATTGCCCCAAGTGTACTTAAAGTCTTTAAGGAGAGGACTTCAGTGCTGGGGCTGGAGGGGGGATGATGTTGGGGGAGTAGAGTATAAGCTTGTATTAGTGAAAGTGGGATCTGCAGAAACATGATAGGAAAAAAAGAGAGTCTGTGTCACAGAAATTAGGAGATGAAGATATGCTCCCTTCTTCCCATCTCTCTCTCTCTGTCTATCGCCTGAAGCTGATTTGCTGTGACAGTCACTTAGGAAGGATTTCACTTTTCTTAAACTGTGACTCTAAAAAAATGTATAGTCCAGACAATTAACAGCTGATGGAAATATGACAAGACACATGCAAAATGGGGCTGGAAGGTAGAAAGTGAGAGAGTGGAGGAGTATAGTCGACTGCCAGACATCCCAGGAGCTACTTTTTTTTTTTTTTTGCACAGTCAGCTTACGCTTGAAGGCCAGAAGTGATCTGTTAAGTGTATACCACTGACGGGGAGGCCAGAACAGCTCATGGTACCGTATGTTACCAGTCTTACTCCCTCTCTTTTGTAATGGCATTGATTGCAGCCAAGTCCTGAGCTTTGACACATTAATCAGCCATCCAAGGTGCCTTTTTCACCTCTTTAATCTTTCTTTTTTTATATTCACATATTTTTCAGAAAGGTATAAAGTATTCCAAACTCAGTGCTTTGGTCTTTGTTGGTTCCTTTGAGCTTTTGTTGAACTTTATAGTCATTATGCATCACATTTTATTTTGTTTGGTTTTATTTTTGTTATTATGAATCTTATTTTTTGTGTGATTTGTAATGGCATTCTTTAGGAAAAATGATACATAGGCATGTAGTGACTATAGTGACTGAAGGGCTGAGTAAGTGACTTCAACTACCAGTCCTCACAATGCAGAAAGCTGAAAATAATCATACTATACCCGTCAACTACCCTCACAAATTGCTTAAAATGAAAGGAATTATATAAAGAAACAAAGTCCCTAATTCTGTCCCCAAATGTTATTTGTTATTTGCTTTGATTCAGGGCCAGTTGTTTCTGCTGTCAGTGTTTATATTTTAAAAATATGAAAGCAATTCTTCTCCACTATATCTGCTAAGCACTTGCAAACGTAATCATTTTGAAAATTGCCAATTTTGTGACCCTAAGTATGTTATTCAAGTTCCAATGCTCGCATCATAAAGACATGAAAACAAATGTGCTATAACTGTAAAGTGAGTGTTCACTTTTAAAGGCGTTATATCAGGGGCTTCTCAGCTTTTTTTCTTGGCATATCACCCTCAGGATTTTTTTTTTGTCTTCAGTTGCTAAGTACTGTACTTTTATTGGGTAAGCCAAAAAATGATATTAACAAAGTATTTCAGATACTTTTTAAATATATGTGTAACGTTTATATTTTCTTTTGTACACCTTATGTTTTTAATGAATATTTTTTTTTGATTTATGGAAAATAGTATGGTTTGATACAAATGATAAAAAGTCTCAGATTTAAATACTTTTAATTGGCAAAAACCATACAGTTCATATCTTGAATTTCATGTGTAGAAGAGAGGGGGGTTTTCTCAGGGTAACGGGGACTGGATTTTATTGGCTGTAGAGGAGGGTTTATAAACAATGATATGCTCATCACAGACAGCTTGATTTATCTTTCCATGTGCATGTACCAAATGTAGTCACTCACAGGTTCTGTCTATTAACTGAAAAATATACCCGATTTAAATCCAATACCAAAAAATTGCAAGTGTAATTATGTTATTGCCTGCAAACTACTGAATAATAAACTATAATAATAAAATAATAATAATAAATAATAAAAGAATATTTTCATATACCCCAACTTTAAAGCTGTTTTTATAGCAGCACAGTTTTCAAACATGTTTTCAGAAGACATTTACTGTGACATTTACTTCTGCAATACTGCACCAGTGTATGGAGGAGACATTATCTGGTTAGTAACACTTAGGGAAGATAAATATTTACTTCTAATACATTAATTTTATGGTTTAAGATCTTTCCCTCCTTGTTTAGAGTTGTCACAACTTTAAGAATACCCTTTGGAATCTATCTAACTTTATATATAATACCCTACCATGACTGTCTGTTTGTCTGTCCAGGATTTTAAATCACCTGTAGTTCGCAAACCCTTTGAACTATTGACCTGAAATTTGGTACACATATACTATGTGACACTTTCGGGGTGATGACTCACTTCTAAGGTTATTCCTCTTTTTATTTTTATTTTATTTTATTATAGAATCAACTCTCAGCAGCGGCCAGCAGGGCAGTGCATGCGTACAGGTGCCGTTCTCATTCCCTACCACCTTCGCCGTCACTTCCCCTACCTCTTCATATCTTAAATCATTCTTGAGTCAGATTGAAGACTTAAGTGCCAGCTTAAGTGAAAAATTAAAGAAAATGTACTAAGTAATTGCAACACAAACACTGACTTAATCAATTTTAATGTGAAAAGAGGCAGATGAAAGAAGAGAAGAAGTGGGCCGCTAGGGTGCAGAAAAGAAGAACTGCTCAGGAAGCATCAAGCGCATCAACCTCTGAGCAAACAAATGCGAAACGTACAGAGAAAGAGGATGAAAACTATGAATGCTCAAGTCAAGTGTATTCACTGCACGATAAGTGTGCCGTTCCTAATACATCACGATTTAGTTCCAACTTTTCAACAAGTGGTATGGTGGAAGGGAGAATTCTGAAAGGTAAAAGAGACCTCTTATCTTTCTTAGCTATTGTATACACATTGGCAGAAATGATAACATTTGCTTAACTTTGAGCACTCTCTACCAGAGCAGTGTTTAAAGCATTACAAACATATTTCAGTATTTTGAATTGGTATTGAAGATAATGTAATTGTCGAAAACATTCCTCAATGAAAAACGTTTGATACTGGCACAATTTTTATTGCACTACTATACACACTACTGACATGTGTTATTTAACATTCATAATGAAATGTTTGTATGAAAAGATGTATTTCCTAGTATTATTAACTTTTCATGTCAACACCGTTGTAGTATTAGGTGTGGACCTAAAATGTATAGTAATGATTCGGGGGTAAGAGAGAAGGAGAAATTGAATCAGCCACTTGAAGTCAGACTGCTGGGGTTTGGCACTAAAGAGTACAGTTAGTTTCTTCAGCTCACACGTGCCACCAGGCTCCATATTACTTTGCTCGCCCGGGGTCAGAGGCAACCCACTTTCTAACAGTTCCCTGAGCAGACCCAAGGCCAGAGTCCACATACAACATTCACCAGAGGTCTAGCATCAAAGCAAATGATCTTTAGCTGCCAGGGGATACGTGGTTAAAAGTACTGTTTCTGCGCCCCCTTCTACCTGCTACTCATGGGGCTGCTTTCAAAGATGGCTTCTCTTAGTATTTCCACTCCATGGGAGGAATGTGTCCCTCTCACTTTCGGACCCAATACCGTGCATTATTTGTAGATGAAACAGAAAACTATTTCACTTTGTGGAGTCTACAATAGCAGTTTTTGCAAAAGGACTTTTGATTGTTTCGGTCCCAGATCCAGTGTGATTCAGGTACTTTGCACCTATACTTAATCATATTTCACTTTCAGTATTTCATATCACCATATTTAGAAAGTGAGTATGAAAAGAGCCAGACATTCCTTTTAGAGTATGACAGTTTTTTGCTAAATCACAATTTAATTTTTTAAATTACCATTTTAATTACTGTTTCTGTTAAAGGGACTGCCGAGTTTTTAAGATAACGGTGTCCATTGTCAGGAGCGTGTTTACAGACAGTCGCGGTA
Source organism: Polypterus bichir lapradei (assembly GCA_026402145.1). Classification (NCBI taxonomy): domain Eukaryota; kingdom Metazoa; phylum Chordata; class Cladistia; order Polypteriformes; family Polypteridae; genus Polypterus; species Polypterus bichir. The sequence continues at coordinate 8,824,965 of JANRMT010062835.1, read as the reverse complement.
TCACACTCATCTTCCGTTTAAGGTGGTGGTACACAATTTAGAACATTAGAATTTTAAAGGCTTAAAAGCAAGGACTCTTTCTAATAATAGTAAAAAAAAATCTTTTTATTTCTTACTCTCTTAAGAACAAAGATTCTAGCTTTTGTTATTTGACTTCTTATTTTTTAATCAATGTTTCGGCTTTGGTTTCTCATTTTTTAACTCCTTGCATGTCTGGAAATTCTTTAGGATTCCCCCTTTATAGTATAAGACCGGTATTTTTCAAGTCAAAGTTATTTCTTCATAAACATGGCATATATGCATTTACTATGCGAAATTACGTTCTAAAGTTAAGTACATTCAATCTTGCCATCCCTGGAACTTTACAATGGAGGATACGGTGCACGGAGGAAAAGCTTAAAAACATACCAAATACATTAATTTTTCAGGCCAAGACAGTTGTTGAACCGTGCCTTCTGCGTTTCTGACACATGTTTGTGACAACAAAAAGGATCTGGAAATAATAATTTTATGTCATATTCCTGGTATTATTTTTCGTGTGGTAGGGGAACACTTTCTATATGTCTGTGAGAATTCTTACATAAATATGGAAGTAGATCAAAATAAAACCAACCACATGGCATGAAAAGTATACTGTGATTTGGTCTATCGGGAGAAAACCACACCTCCCTGGGGGATGAAAGGTTGTTGCACAGGAAGACTACATGGGGAGCTGTTGCACATGGCTGATCTTCTTTTAAAATGACTGAATCTCATTATATTGGTGTTTTTTTGTTTAAAATGACATGTATAAACTATTTTATAATTTTGAAAGATGCTGATCAATACTCAAGAACTGTCTTGGCTTAAAAAATTGACATATTTGGCTAGTTTTTCAGTATTTCCTCCATGCACCATAGCTTACGATGTAAAACACCAGTGCAAGCAAAATTTATAGAAAATGATTAACTTTAGAGAACAATTTTGTTCAGCAAATACATATATAGCATGTTGGTACAGAAATAACTTTAACTTGAAAAATACCAAACTTATCCTTTAAGCTTCTTTACATCTCTGCTCCTCCTTCAAGTTATCCAGCTCCGTCCACAACTTTCGAGCTACAAAATTGTGAACAGCACACTAGAAATTTGGTGCATATATTAAGGTTTATTAGCACTGTAATGTCTCTAGTAATCCCACTGAATACTGTTGTAATTTATATGTTAATTTAGCATCTCATTTACGTGCATTTATAACTTAAGGATCACTCCTGGACTTTAACCTTTCTTCAGATTTTCAGTGCTTTGCCCGGCCTGCTTTTATGTTAGCACACTTCTGCTGCTTTTCTTTAGTTTGTTTTACTGAAATGCATGTTTATTGTTATGAAAAGGCTTAAGCCTATATTAGTTGTTCCAGAGGTGCAAGGCTAAACAGCTTGGTTCAGCAAATAGCACAGGCTTTGGTATTTTGAATAGGGATATATTTTCTTTCATTAGCAGCCTAAACTAAGTCATGGACTATACTCCAAAATGTTTTAAGCACTAAGTATCTTATAGTATGCCACACAGTCTGACTCTTGCTGTTAATGTTACTCATGTATTTTCTAACCTGCTTATGCAATTCATGGTCACAAGTTAATGAACCTCTCTTGGTAGAACTAGGCACAAGGTGGGAACCAACAATGGACAGGACACTAGTCAATCACACAGCACTCAAATGCAAACAGCCATACCAAGTCATATTGGGCCAATTTAACTGCTATAAATTAATGTTACGTGTGTGTCTTTGGGATATGTGAAGAAAACCAAAAGTACCCAGAAGAAACTTAATCCAAATACTGAAAGTATATAAAAGCTCCACTTACACATTGAAACCCATAGGTTAATAGTGGGACTACATTGACCTTGTGATTTTATAAAGCACCTTTCCAAAGTAAGCTCATTACAAGACACGTTACAGGTAAAATTTGATTATTTGCATATTTCTGAAATATGACCCCTGACAAATGAAGTAACCCGCTAAGGGTTACAAAATTATTACTGTGGACTTATCTAGTAATTTTATAAGGTGTAGTCTAACAGCTGTAGCTATTAACGAGCCTCACTAACTACTGCTGACATACACCTGTCTTGTGTGCATTTTCACTTGCCAGTACACTTCACTGAAACAACGCAGCACAAGCTTGTCACACTTATAATACGACTGTATTTTACATGTGACTTTTACTTTGTTAAACTTGTGACGGCTGATGACTTTCACACAAGGAATAAATTAAATAATAGCATTGGTTTACTGTTATACTTTTATGCATCTGTGATATAAGTTATATCGGATAATAAATTTAGTTTTATTGCTTTAGAAAATGTTCAAGTTTCCTTGTGCCCAGGAACAACACCCATTTGTCTTTACTGTTAAGTCTTTACCAGCTTTGCACATTTAGATGCTACTTTTTTGACTATTTTTGTTTGGAAACCAAGCTCACTTAAGCTAAATGGTGCTCAAAGGTTATTATTGGCATATAAATGGATGGAAGACAAGACTTTGATTGGTCCGCTGCAGAACATTAACTGTTTTGCTTTTAAACCACTCTTCTGTGGTTTCTGTTGTTGTCCTGTTAGAAGATGAATTTTGTCTCAGATCACCCACAGACTGTAGCAGTTTAACCTCGAGGAAATTTCTGCATTTAGCTGCATTTATTTTGCAATTAGTCTTCATGAATCTTCCAGGCCCCGATGCACAAAAGCATACACTTTACAGGATACTGTGTCTGCCATATTTATCACTAGGTATGGTGTTCTCAGTATAATACACTGGAGCTAAGCAAACTCTGAGACCAAAAAAGCATTTCTATTTGCAACAGAATCATCTTGTACTTGGTTTCAAAGTAACCCAAATTTTCTGATAATTTGTAGTTGATACCTGCAAACGTTTCTGCATTTTACACATGAAGCTCACATTCAACGAAAACCTAGGAAACTGCCGTGGTATGGAGAATTACTCCTACCTTTGCTAGAGATGAATGTAGTTCCTATTCAGTTCACATTGTCCTCTTAGTGGTCTCCCATCTTTGTGCTATTCTTGCCTAAGTATTTCGCTTTGGATGACGTGTTCTAAGTAGAGTTCGACAATTTCCACAAATTTTTTTAATGGAATTTACTGTACTTTGAAATTTTTTACATGCCTTTATTCTGGTTTAAATTGTCAATAACCTTTTTTTGGATTTGTTTCACACATTACTTTTCTTTCATGATTTTTGGTATATTGTAGAAAATGGGCTTAACACTTACAGAATATGATATTTTAAGTTTTTAGTTCTAATTAGTTTCCCAAGAATGTGAGAAATTTTATTTTCACCTTATATATATGTATAATTTTTGGGTTAATCCAGATTAAAAGTGTTACTAATGTGTCAGTAGTAATACAGGGTGAAAACTTTCATAGGCACTACGCTCTTTACAATCAGAGTATAGCTAAATCTGTAAGTCATCTTTATTATAATGTTATATTCACATCACATAACAGAGTTTGATAAAATCCAGAGAAGACATTACGGGACTGCAGAGTTTGAGTTAAAAAGAAACACTGCCAAGTCTTTTTATCTAATGTAAACAAAAATTAAGATGAGATATACAGTAGAAGTGTTTTAAATTATAAAAGGACTAAGAGCTGCTATTTTAAAATAGGTTCTTCAACAACAAAGGCCTAGATTGAAAGCTCTAGATGAAAACTGGTTAAAGTTAAACTTCTCACAAATGTTACCAGGTACAGTGGTTTTAAGCAGCTCTGTGGCACCCTTCAAGTTTCATTTCTACGGTATGTGGTAGTGAGTAGGAAATGACAGGTGCTCTTGCACTATGTGGCCTGTTCTAATCAAAACTTGTTTATGGCAACTTATGAAATGTATTTCGTAGAAAGGAAAAAACAGTTGGTGGCACATTCGAAACTAATGAAACTAGCATTTACATTAACACAACTATGATGGCATAAGCAAACAAAGAAGTTCTGTGACAACTGAGTTTCAGAAAATATATATTTTTGCCTATTTGTTTCTGAGTCATTGCATAAGGCCTAAATTAAATGAGTATCAATTTTGATTAGTTATTTTCAATGAAACAAAATTAAAGATCATTGATAAAATCATTTATTAAAAGAGGACATGTTTAAAAAACTGAAGCACCTTTTAGATTCTTTAAAGCACATCTTGCTCTTATTTGCCTGATTAAGATATTTTTTATATTTTGTGACAAACTAAATAAAATTGTAATTATAATAGAAAAACTGAAGTGAAAATCTTCTTATATAATACAGCACCGTCCATTTGTCTGTCCTGGATTTTAAATCACCTGTCGCTCACAAGCAGTTTGACCTATTGACCTAAAATTTGGTACACATATACTACTTGACCTCTACCGTCCACTTTCGGGGTGATGATTGACCTCCAAGGTCAAAGATCAACTGAAAAATTGACCTTCAAAAAAAATCAAATAACCTGTAGACAGAAATTTGGTACACATATACTATGGTGAAACTCTGCACAATTCAGCTTTATATTAAAAGCGAAGAGTTTTGGAATTATTACTCTTTTTATTTTATCTATTTTATCTGCCAAATATGTGGCAATTTTTCAAATTTTATCAAATACCTAATGAACTGCTTTTATTTTTCTGCTTTATATATATATATATATATACTTTTTCCTTTGAAAGGTTTTGCATTCTTTTTAAATGTCAAGCTATATTTACAATTCATTTGCTTTGGTGTAGTAGCCTAGTAGCAGTAGAAGTTCCCAGACATGCTCAATAAAAACCCATTATGCAAACAAATACTACTCCAGGGCAGAAGCTAATGATGATGTGATGACAGAGAGAAACACACATTTCCTCATTTTTCCCACTGTCAGAGATAAACTTAGCACATATGATTTCAAACAAAAAAAAATCATTTTTGAGCTGATGGTGAATTAAATTTTCTTTGTAAAAATACAATTAGGATGTCTTTTTGTTTCAAATGTTGGTCTAATATAATGAATTCTGAACACTAATAAGTGTGGAACATCTCTTTTTAAAAGTCACACATGTCAAAAAATAAAAACAAAACAAAACAAAAATACCAATTTGCAAATAAGCTTGAGGTCAGGATAACATTAACTGTAAACATAAATCAAATGTCCTGGGTAAGAGTGAATTCATTATTTACTGTATTATTTTGAATTATTGAATTTATGTGATTGCCATCAAAAATTCATCCATGTATTTTCAGATTTGGTTAATTCTATTTAAAACCAGTTAACCAAACATGAACATCACTAGATGCGGAAAACTGTAGAAAATTTACATAGTCCTGCAGAGAATATATAGACTTCACACAGAATTAGAAAAATTCAAACAATGGACTCTGATGCAGCTGTTAAATAGAAGCAGCACTGACCACTGTGTCAGTATATCTATCATGCATCAACTCTGGATTTGTAAGAAACAAAATCTTAATAATATTTAGTATAGTAGAAGCAATAATTATAATTTTTTTTAAGCAAGCTAAGAAACTTTACGAATATGTGTAAAATTTAAAATCAGTAAATAATGCAAACGGAATAAATATTTGAGAGGGATGTCTGGCTGCTTTTTATTGCATTAACCTCTAACTGAAAAAGTTATTACATTTTGTAATTTGTTGTGATGTTGCACTAAATAAAAATACCATCTGATTATCAGGGTGTGGGAGAGGCAGGGAACAGATTATGAACTTAAATAAGGAATAAAGAAGATATATATAGTAGTGATTGACTGGCAAGAAGAGGTACATTGCTGGTAATACTAAAGATACATGATAAATCAGCATTAGAATGACACTTTGAGTATATTTGGTACAATTTATATAAAAAGTATGTTGTCAGATCTAATGTTAAGATTATTTCTGATACATTGCAGTGATATGATCACACATTAAGTATATGCCACAGAATTTACTGTTTTCTAACTGCCTCCTGTGTTGTTTGCTAGGTACAATGTTGGTTTATTGCCATCTGCAACCAAACAGCAGTATGTAGCACTTTGTTTGGCTGAAATAAGATAAACAATAATGAGTTTATTTAATGATCTAAAATGGCATTAACATATAAAATTTACCAAATACCCTGTGTATATTGCCTTGTTTGATTTGTTCCGGAAGTTGAGCTAAATAGCAAAGTTCAAAAATGTTAAAAAATATTTTAAATAATTTAACATTCCTGTATTCATTAAAGTCATCAATTCATACAGAAACAATTTTTGCAATTTTTTTTATAAACAAAATCTAAAAATCAATAGCAAAGGGGAATTATTGATAATGACATTGTAATTGGCTGCTACAACACAGGAAAGACTCATTATCAGTATCAGACCGAATTTGCATAATGGTGTCACAATATTAAATACCTAGCATATTTAGCGTTACCCTTAAACTGTAGTGGCTTGTTAAAACAATTTTAGAATATTATAACAGATCTACTCATCAAGCACTAGGAACTTCAGCCAGAAGTTCTTGCCATCATCAAAGAGCATTCAGAGTAGTAAGTCAGTCATTTTCCAACCTGCTATATCCTAACACAGGGTCACGGGGGTCTGCTGGAGCCAATCCCAGCCAGCACAGGGCGCAAGGCAGGAACAAATCCCGGGCAGGGCACCAGCCCACCGCAGGACACACACACACACACACACACATCCACACACCAAGCACACAGTAGGGAAAATTTTTAGGATCACCAATGCACCTAACCATCATACAGCTAATAATTGATGCTATATTTGTCGTTTGTGCTCAGCACTGTTTACTCCTAACTTAGGGTGATACCCAGACAGTCACACTTGCATAGCTCTAATTCCTTCTGTAAAAACATTGTCTTTTTGTTTGCACTAGATACTTGATAGGGGGTAACTATGTAGATATGTGTGTTTGCTTTGCTTAATAGTCTTTGAGATATCACATCCTTTGAATCAAATAAACACATAGAACTCTCTGTAACTAATCTCTGAGTTATGATGTACAAGAGTAGCCAATAAGCCCTCTACAAATTGTGTCTAATATTTTCTTAAGCTGAAATGTGATAGAAGCTGTACCACCTTACTTAAAAAACTTTAGTTAAACTAGACAAGCACACATAACTGAGAGAGCACAGTTGTGTAGCTCTGAACAAATCATAAATGAACTGGTCACCTGAACTGCTCTTAGTTATTAAATGCATGTAATGTCCACCTTCATCCATCTCCTCCTCATTCACAGAAAATAAGTGAATGGATATAAACATAAATGCCTTTTTTAACAACATTTATTTATGTGATACATTTTGATGCAAAAAGTGTAACTCCAAATGCTTCATAAGAAGTAAAACAAGCAAGTACAAAGACAATAAATATTAAAATTAAACAAACAAATAAAGAAAGATAAAAATAGGAAAGCATCCAACAGTTTCATGCATTATTGTTACCTATACTACTGTTAACTACACAAAGTTATAGAATCTCTAAAAATTACCATTGTAAAAGTGTAAGTACAGTATAATGCGATTGTCAGATGGCCAGAGGGAAGGGAGAGGGAAATAAAAAATTCCAGCCGGTGATGTTGGAAAAAAAATAAACCTCAATGGGTTCCAAGGCCAAATAAATGTCTATTTCCCATAATGCATCTATCACACATATATGAGATAGTTATTTAATATTTTTATGATGCACCATCCCAGAAAATTTGATGCAGCAAGTCTTGTAACAGTTGGAGCATTGATGTCCCTCCCAAGATCAAAGGCAGATGCAGAACACTTTGATCAAGTGACAGTAGTGCAAGATCAGACCCCACCACAGAATGCCAGAAAAGGAAAACTGAGAAAAGTACAGGTTAATGACTACTGCAAATCTTTTAAGTATGTGATTTATAGTCGATATTATAAAACAATTGGAAAAAAAGCAATTATGAAATGGGCAAATTAAAAAAGAAGAGGGTCAGTAGTTTGTTTTAATGTTACACAGTATTAGCTTGGCATATCTCGATCGGTAAAGCTTCCTGAAGTTTTGGCGCATACAAGCAAAAGGAAACCTCACCAGTTCCTTTATGCTTAGCTCTCAGAATAATAAGCAAGGCACTGTTAAAGGATGTAAAAATGTTGGAGGGTAAGCACACCAGAATACAGGAAGGAACAAGTTTGTTCAGAGCCTTATGAATGATTAAGGCAACCATTGTAACAATGCAAGCTCTGCATTGTAAGTTAATGTCAGTTAATCGTGATTGTTCGGGGGCAGAGGGGTTTTAATGTTTACAAACAGAGAGGATCCAGACGCTGCCCCAATGTACATTTGCATACTATAGAAGGGTTCTCACTCATTATCTGTTTTTTTTTTTTTTTAACTACAACTGAACAATAATGGGGCAGGAACCCAATGTACAATTCTGGAAGTGACTAACAAAAAAAATTAAAACCAAAATACCAAAGTAGTTGCATAATGCATTGAAGTGACAATTGTGTTTGCTACAGAAATTTCAGAATACAATACCATAAAATAGCTATTAAATATGAATTCATACATTAAAATAAAATAACCATCCCGGTCTTTGCAAGTTAACTCAGGTATAACTGACCATTATTTTCACCAAATGTGATTCTTCTATTGTTCTGTACTTTTACCAACATTTTTGCATATAATTATTTGCTACTTCTACAGTATTTTGTGCATGATACCTCTTGTTTATTTTTTGCTGCTACAATTTTTTTAGCCAGGTGGAGACAGATCTGGCTATTAAAGATCTTAGAAATAAAGAACGAAGTGGTAAAGCCCATGCTAGAACATTCCAAATCATAGTCAAAGACGTACTGTTGGGAAAGAATATGGTTCCCTCACTAATTACAACAATAAAGGTGTTATCAAAAACATCATATTGTAAACCAAAAAACAAGATACATATGGTACTATGTGATTTGTATATTGTTACACAGCTTAATACTTGTCTGTCTCCAATCGATGATTAATATTAATCTAAGAAATGTAGGACTGAAGTTTGTATAGTGTAATTTTTATAGGTGGGGCAGTGTTATGCTATAGCCCTGAACATAAGGAAAATGGGTGCTGGTTAATGACTGTTGAAGTTTTGTTTCTTGGCTTTTTCGGCATATCTAAAGAGGCTTGAGGGTGAGGTATAAGTGCCAGGCCATAAAACAAGTTCACGCTTGGCTCCACAGTTTCTGAGGAGAGACAGACCTAAGTAATACAAATCTGTGCCAGAGGAAGAGGTTTTTATCTGTAGTTTTGTGATTCATGATCTGCCACAAAACAGTTTAAAGCATTACAAGTATGTATTGTACACTAGGCGATTTCCTGACTGTGGTACCATGAGAAATGCAGCAAAGATGAAGTACAGTTTGCAGACAATGATCATTCAACCTCGTTTGTTACGTGTTGTGCTAATTCATTCTTCAGTGGGTCATGCAATGCTAGAATTCTGAGTTCAATTTCTTGCTGATGATTGTTTTCTTGCTCCATAAAGAATTTTATAATCACAGAAAAATTAATAAAATAATAAGATTATTTTTTTAATTTAATTTCAAAATATCCTACGTCATGTTTTATGAGATTCAGTACCATTATACTGTATTTTTTAGCAAATTAAAAAGAAAAACACATGGCTTATTGGTGAAAGTAGCACTGACACAATTTAAGTACTTCACATGATAAACTGCAGAGGCAAACATGAATGTTCTGTATCTGAGGAAAGAAATTATGTTTTAGTGGCTACTTTGTATTGATTGCATATCTAGTGCTCTAAACTATAGCTATAATAGGCTCAATTAAAAAAACAAAAGTCCATAATTAGAATTGAATTTTTTACCTTATAGAAATGTCAAAAAACAAAAAAAGAATCTGCATTTTTCAGTTGGGTAATTCATTTTTTAGGATTTTGTAAAGTAAACCTGTGGCCACTCTTAGAAAAGTAAATGTTCCACAATAGAATATAATGGACAGAATAATACAGTCTTTACAAAGCACCCTCAAACACATGAGATGTTCAGCAAATTACAGCATAGTACAGGACACACTAACATATTTCTCAATTTATTTTTTTCAATATGCATCTTTTTTGCCAGCACAAGCATACACAAGCCATTCTTAGATTTAAGATTCTAAAGATTTTGCTTGAAGGTGGTAAAAAGAAATTTCACCTTTCATCTTACAGCATGCTACTATTACTTCCATTATAAAGGTACCAGACTTAGTTTACAAAATAATGGAAAAAAGACTCTTCTCATCGAGGTATAAAATGATTATATAATTTTTGGTTAAATACTCAATTAAATGAATGTATACTACACTGTATAGACTGAATAAACAATAATAGATTATTCAGATTGATCTCAAGTGTAACATGATGGCGTAACGGTCAGTGCTGCTGTCTTGTAGTTTCATAATCCTAGGTATAAATCCTGGCCCAGGAACAATCTATATGGAGCTGCCATGTCCAATGTCTGCATGTTTTTTTCTGTGTGTTCTGCATGCCACTTATGTTTTGTTAAGTTCTGTGTGACTCTAAACTGAGTAAGTGTGTGAAAGTGCCCTGCAGTCAACTGGGACCCTACTCTGTGTTAATTCCTATCTTGCCCCTGATACTGCCAGGATGGGTGACCTTGAAATAGAATGAATTAGATGAAATAGATGAATTTGAAAATGGATAGGTTGGTCCCACCTGTGTGTTATTTAAAGGTCTAATATAACACTTCAATTAGTAAAGCACGATTGGTTGTCTAATACTAAAACAGTCTCATCAAAACATTTTAAAATGCATTTTGGTCTCTGCTTTAACTACAAGACTCTGGTCTTTGTTCTTGTTTCCCATCAGCATTTGTGTGTAAAAGTGCTTCACATTTCCCTTCCTGACTGGACAGGAGAACTGAATTTCAACAGACTAATGCACGTGTATTGAACTGGTCTAAGAAATACTGAAGATCCAAGTTTAAGACTAGACTAATGCTTTGGCACTGTGGCTACTTCTGGGTTTTCACTTATCAAAATGTCTCCAGCCTAGTTTCAATGTAACATTTGCTTATGCAGAGTAATGGAGAAGGAAGTACTGTAGCAGTGTCAGTACTGACTCTCAAATGAGTGAACATGATGCTTTTTATTATGTACATATGGTACAATAATGTAATGACAACAGGAAAAGAACAAATGTTCTGTTCATTATTGCAACCTAAACTCTCAAGTGATGTGCAGCACTTGGCATGAGTATGTATGTACCTTGACACAGGATAATACTGTACTGTATGGCTTGAAAGTAAATGTTTTTAAGGTTATTGTCATGTGTACATTGCACAACTAAAGTCTAACATTCATGTCTCTACCTCACTAGTGGCAGTAAAAAAGCATCAATCAAACGTAACAAATATATATAGTATGTAAACAGCAAAATACCTTTAGTATATGGCACAACCTATTGATATATTAAAGTTAGATAATTAAAGAAATTCCAAAGAAATGCACAAAAACTCTCCAGAATCTTTTTAAGTAAAACAATTTAATTGGTATTTTCAGCATATTTTTCTATTTTAGATTTAAAGATTCTACTTTTAAGTGTACCCAATGTCTTTTTAAAGGTGTTACCTTCTTAATGGACTAACCATGAAATGTTATTAGTTGTAGAGTAAGAACTGTTCACACTCCTCAAATATTTATGCATATAAGTAATGGGAACATTGCATTTAAGTTTAAGTAGAATCTCTATTAATCATTACATGTAGAGGGAAACTTTCAGTTTGAGATATACTGTACACCATAGCTACTGTAGCAATGAAAACTTGTAACTGCAAAATCAAAGCTTACATCTAGTTCTTTATGCTTCAGTCTCTAACATAAGATGGAACTGAAAAAAATAAAATAAAAACTAAAAGAGAAGAGGAAAAGAATGCTTAATTTTAACATGTGCCATTTCGTTTTACAAGATAACATCGTTTGGTTTAACAGTGAAAAATATGTTGAATATGCCATTTTGAATTAAGCCTAGATGTGTATACGTTCATTTTAAGGGAGTTTTATCTGTTTACTTATATATTATGATATATTTAAACAAGACAGTCCTTGTAAATTACTTATTTTTTATTCATAATGAAACATTCATGATATTCAAGTTCTTCAGTGGACTAGCACACTATCCAGTACAGGTTCCTCCTTTTTTGTGCCCAGTGATGCCAGGATGAGCCCTCGCTTACCTCAACCAAGAACCAGAGTTAGGGAATGACAAAATATTTTAAAAAGTTTTATAATTACATCACCATTTTAATATAGTACTTAAAATATAAAATCTACAATATAAATTTAAAAACTAAGTATATTTGTATTATTTTGCACAATAAAGTACTGTCTATATATCTATCAACACTAATTTGCCTTTGCTTTTTAAGTAGGGCAATGTTGGCATAACAATCATTGCGTCGTTGGTAACCCATTTATGTTGTTTTTGTTTTGTATTGTGAGGCCACTTTGCTTTCATCTACAGTACACTGATCCGCTAAACTTAAGAGAAAAAAACTCTTACTTCACACTTAAAAAGGTAATGCCAACCTCTTTTGCATTGGAAGAGCTTCCTCATATTTAATAAATACATCATAGCTTCAGCTTAGCTTTTCTTGTTCAAGTAAAAGGAACTATTAATATTTCAGAGGTTTCTTTCAGATGTAAGAAGGGCATTTAGTTGTTACATTTGGAAATAAATGGCCAGCTGCTCAACTCCTGCACCCAAAAAGGAGAGCATGTAGGCATGTGAAAAGATGGGCTGATTAATCAGCTAAGCTGCAATCGCATAATGAATACCAAAGAGACACCACACTTGAAACAATTCACATAAGCTTGTGCTGAAGTTTTTTGCCTGACTGTCATTTTTTTCTGGTTATTGCTCTTTTGTCAAATATTTAAAGTAAATGGCCAAAGTATAACTAACCATGGATAAATGCATTTGAGAAACAAATGTGCCACCCAACAAAACATATAGTATATATGCATTATGGATGGATAAACTCCTCTGCTATAATCCACTTTACTTAACTAACTTGTTTGTATAACATTGTCCGTTTCTGAATGCATATAGTAACAGAGCTCTGCCTAAAGGATACTATAAAAATTATGTTTATGAAATTGCTAGTTAATAGCATTTGGCCAGTTAATAACACTCTTTTTAAATTAATTATTAATATTATTAATTTTAATTAAATTGTTGGTTTTACACTTTAAAAATACAATGAATATGTTACGTTATTTACTTACTCACTTCATAGTCATATAATATTAATATAATGTCAGTTGACATCTATAGACATGTATAGATTTGGGTATAGTTTATTGTCTTTTATATTCATTTAATACAATGCCTTGGAGTTCAGCAACATTAAACTACATATTGTACTTTGTACAATTATATGTGACAAAATTTGATTTCATTTGAGTAAGTCACAAGTCAATGTAAAATACAAGACTGTCTCTTATTCCTACCAAATCACATTCCCTCCATTACTTACACCTCTTTTTCAGGTAGTGTAGTGCATATATATAAATATTTAGCCTAAAAGCAGTATTTTTAAAAACGTGCAAGATGATCTTCACTTACGGCTAAATTGTTAAAATTTTGCAGTTTATGGCAAAATGAGCCATGTTTGAAAGATCCAATTCATTTAATGTAAAAGCTGGTGTTGTGTCCATTTTTTCTTGTTTCAGTTCACATTTATAGCATTTTTCGTTGTATCTTATATTCTGCAAATATAAAACAAAAAAAATGTCCAGATTTTAAAATCCAAGTCCACACTGGACTTGATAAAAATATACAATGCAAAATATAACAGAATAATTAAAACTTAGTTATATCATCTTCTTGCCTAAATAAATTAATGAGTGTGACATTGATGGACCACGTTTTAGTAATGTGTCGGTGTAACCCTGTGCCCTCCACGTTTTGTAAATTACAATGAAAGTGTTCTGTATGAATGTCAACATAAAAAATATTGTTAACACTCTAATTATGTTTAGTGGCGATAACATATTCAGTGAATAAAAATGAGTAAATACAATGAAGTCATAACCGAAACAGACGTGTGTTACTTTCATTCGAAAGCGCCCAATCCCCCTTGGCCCAACGTTAAAGGTGTTTCGATTTTTCAGATGCCAGTTGTGCTCGTGTATGCGCGCTTCGCTTTAGACGTTTCCTCAACGCAACCTCAGTAGAAGAACATCGGAAAATCAGCAATGTGGGGATCTCGCACGTTTTACAGTAAAAGCTTTTATACATTATGTCGCTACTTTTACTCAGGATATGATTTTTTACCTCACTTTTGTCTCGCCTCCATGTACCGGTGGCACAAGTGTAAATTTCCATAAAATGTAAATGAGGTGTTTCCTGTAATTAATGAACAATCGCGGCTTCTCCCTGGCCTGCTTGGTAATTAACCATGATCAGGCTTGTTTAGGGAATGACAGCGTTCCTCTAATGCTTTGACAAGCCTCTGGCGAGAGGGCCGTGAAAGGCAAAAAAATCCACGGAAAGCTTCGCTGCGAGGCCCTCTGCCAGTCAGCTGGTGCCCAGCCTGCAGCCGTTTTGAAATCCCGTTTTTTTGGGTTTTCTTGCGAGCAGACAGGGAGTTGATAAAGGCGATGAGTTAAGAGACGTGTCCATGGGTTACTGAAATATTTAAAAAAAAAAGTCTCCTTCACTGTAGCCAAGGGAGACACGCGAGTATTCTGATTCGTTTTGAGAAATACGGAGAACTGCTCCAGAAACTCTTTTAAAGGTAGTGAGCTATACTGCAGTTGCAGAAATTAAAATTCATCCCACAATTTGGAGAAATTTCACTTGGTAAGAAGTTCATAAATGAGAACTTAGTGGTATTGTGGCAAAGTGATGAAACATCAAGTAACAACGAATGGCCTTTTCATAGTTTTTGTAGGTTTCTGAAGCTTACTGATATTACAAAGGCTCATCCTACTACTAGGGTTGACGCCCTCTAATAGGCTACCATAACCACCCCCGGTTGAAGAGACGTTCGATTAAATATTGGGCAATCGCTACGGCTTATACGGGAACAGTTGCAATAATTTGAAAAAAAGCCTACATAGGTCCACTTTTTATTAAGATTTATTAAAAATATAAAATACATTACCATATCACTTTTTGAACTTGCTCCAAATATACAAATTCAAACACTCTGCAAACATTAGGCAACCGGGTACTTCTAGTTACCATGCACTTCAATGTTTATATTTTTGCTTAACGCTCCCACTCGCGAAAACCCGCTCAATTCTTAACACGCGATTGGATGGTAACAGTGTCAGTCAGCTGTGCACCGCCTCTATTAGGCCCGTGCAAGCATAGACATAGAATTACTAGACGCCGCATGACCAGCAGCATCCTACGTCAATGTCGCCGCCATATTGCGAGTGGCACTGCTGTGGAGTGAAGTATTGTAGATGGATAGATAGATACTTTATTAATCCCAAGGGGAAATTCACATAATCCAGCAGCAGTATATTGATACAAAAAACAATATTAAGGAGTAATAAAAATGCATGTAAAAGCAGACAATAACTTTGAATAATGTTAGCATTCACTCCCCCAGGTGGAACTGAAGAGTCGCATAGTGTGGGGGAGGAACAATCTCCTCAGTCTGTCAGTGGAGCAGGACAGTGACAGCAGTCTGTCACTGAAGCTACTCCTCTGCCTTGAGATGACACTATTCAGTGGATGCAGTGAATTCTCCATGACTGACAGGAGTTTGCTTAGATAAAGATGCCGCACGAATGTGCTGCTCGGGATTGTGCAAACCGCTGTACGCTCCAAACCAGATCCCGGGGGATTACATTTCATAGGTAAGGCTGAACAATTGTTTTGGTTATATTTGGCCATTAGAAAATCCAGTTTTATAATCTTAGCACTCAAGGTCACCTTACAATAAAATTAAAGAACATTAGTAAAATTAAAACAAGAGAATGATAAATCAAAAAGCAGGGGTGCCCACATTTTTCAGCTTGCGAGCTACTTTTAAAATGACCAGGTCGAAATGATCTACCTACATTAAAAATGCTATATATATATATACTACTTTGGAACTGTTACTTTTTGTCTGCGCACTGCGTTAGTTCACGTGAGCCGCTGAATATGGTTTTATATGTCAGTCGCTCGCTTCTAATTGTTTCGCTGCCATCTTAATTATATAATGCATGTTTTCTAAAGCGCGTTTTGTAGCTCTTCCTGGCTTTCTACGTAATGCGTGATTACGTGAGAGGCGTGATGATGTCATACGAAACTCCGCCCCTCCAGCTGAACTCCATTACAGTAAATGGAGAAAAACAACTTCCAGTTATGACCATTACGCGTAGAATTTCGAAATGAAACCTGCCCAACTTTTGTAAGGAAGCTGTAAGGAATGAGCCTGCCAAATTTCAGCCTTCTACCTACACGGGAAGTTGGAGAATTAGTGATGAGTCAGTCAGTCAGTCAGTCAGTGAGTGAGTGAGTGAGTGAGTGAGTGAGTGAGTGAGTCAGTGAGGGCTTTGCCGTTTATTAGTATAGATATATATATACTGAGTATACTTTATACATAAAATATATGTTGCCGTACCTTGTATAACTGAAAAACCTTTATGGCACAATAACAATTCAATACATTTATGGGCACTACAGTATTTGGATTTAATAATCTTCATGTGGGAAAAGGCTGACTCGCATAAATAAGTGCAGCCAAATAATTCAGTCAAGGAGATTTTGAATTCAGCCGAGTAAAAAATGATGGCTGTCCGATTAACTGCGATTTTAGTTCCTGCTCCTTTCTCTTTCTCAGATCGCTTTTCGGAAGCAAGTCAGTTTTGTAGTTTTTATGAACAGTTCGAATGTACCTTTCCACATTTTTCTTCTTGGGAATAGCAAAGATAGATTGACAAATCAGACAAACGCACTTCGATTGTGACATTGTGAGAAAAAAAAATCTCTTATAATTCCACATCCAGCCCATACCCTCCCCAAACATATTTTTTTAAATCCCTTCTTTAGTCAATAGAAATTGGAAGGCTGACTAGATCAGAGCCGGAGTTTTGTAGTAGCTCGCGTGTTTAAACGTGCATGCAGGATGTCCAGTGTGTTAGAAGAGAAGAGATCTCAGACTGGCCGCACTGTATGTCAATCAAGTGGCAAATGCCATAGGGAGGATATATGATAGACTAACGTTTAAAAAAATTTTTTTTTGAATGCAATGCGATCTACCTGCACTACCTTTGCGATCTACCGGTCGATCGTGAGCGACGCATTGGGCACCCCTGTCCTAAAGCAATAATTAGCAAACAAACAAAGATAACTGGCAGTAACAGTGCAAAATTCACAATAAGGTATGCTAGTTTGAGATGATAAGTTTTGAGGGCAGTTTTAAAATGTGTTATTGAATCGAGCTGATGTATATGAGAGGAAAGAGGATTGTCGAGTTGAGGAGCACAATGAGAGATGGCTTAAGCTCCAACAGAACTAAGTTTGATGTGTGGTACAGAAAGTAGAGCTGCAGATGAGGATCTGAGTGAGCGAGAGGAGTATAAGTCTGTAGGAGATCAGTGAGGTTGTGGAGAGCTTTAAATGTTCAGAGCGGGATTGTGTATCGTATTCAGTAGTTAACAGGGAGCCAGTGAAGTTGAGAGAGAATCGGTGTAATATGTTCAGTGGGTTTAGAACAGCAGGTTGTTATCCTGGCAGCAGAATTTTGAACAAGTTGTAAGCGATGGATACGTTTTTGTGGATTGCCAGATAGAATAACATTACAGTAATTTATACGTGAGGTGACTCGGGCATTAACCAATACTTCATTACTGTGTTGCGTAAGAACAGGACGAAGTCTAGAAATGTTTCAGAGATGGAAGATGGCAGTCTGAGAAATGATACCTATATGGAAGGAATTATTTAATAATGATAATTATTATTATTTAATAATTGCCATTATTACCGTATAAATAGATATAAGTAATTGCATTTATAAGATTTGCCAAAAGCTGTTGTATGTAAACGATACTGTTTTAAACGTTATTGTTTTTTCATCAGAAAACCCGGTTTCCACGTCTACCTGTATTAGTTTAAATGGCACTTTTACCACTCGCAATAGGGCAGACGCGCTGACGTATTGTGTCGACTGGGCAATACAGTGAATGCGGCTTCTACCTATATATGTCTATGCGTGCAAGCGTCCATGTAGAAACATCCAATCAGAATAATGGTTACGCAGATATGCGGGAAAAACGGCCAATTAAATCCAAAAACGTGTCTGATTGGCGTTCGATGTTTAGCCTCCGGGGCCTTCCAGAAGCAGCACAGTTGACGGGCAGAGTAAATCGTCGGAGTCTGCAGGTAAGCCAATTAGAAAGTGCAGAGATGGAGTGTCCGATATATGACTGCTCATTGGAATTTGACTTACTTACTGTTTCTTTGCAAAAAGATGCTAAGCTTAAATTCTACATATGCTGTTAACCTAGACTACACTAGTGGTGGAAAACGCAGGACTTTCCTAATTGGTAACCATTTGCTCCTGCTAGCAGAACATATTTCTTTTGGCACCATCTAGTTGACTTGCTTTTTTAGATTCAGAGCTCTTAATTGTTTCTTTTTTTTTTCTTAAATGACAGCCAAGAAACAATCAGAAGCAAAGAAAGCCAAGACCAAATATTTTTAGACCTTCGTTATCTTTGCTTCTGAGTATTGTCAGTGTCAATTTTTTTGTGGAAATTATTTTCCATGTTATCCTTACTTTTCTCATACATTTAAAATATTTTTTTAATTTTTGAAATCCGTCTGTCTATAAAGAAATATATAGATGTGTGAGTGTGTGTATGTATGTATAATATATATTAGTGCTTGAAGTGGTCTGAACCACCACTATACAGCTTCAGCCTTTGTAAAAAGTAAAAACAACAAAGTCAAACCTCTGTGACCCCATATCATTTAAAAGAAAACAGAAAAATACAAAATGCAATAATTTGCAGAGACATTTTCCTAGATTACAAGTTTATATCAGAACAGAGAACAAGGTGGGCAGTTCCCGGGTTATATAGTCACTTGCCAGGAAGGGGCGGATCCAGAAAGGTAGACAAGAGAATGATTTTTGCAATGGAGTGGAGTGCATATCAGTCTTCCGTTTTGCAGAAGGAGGAAGGGAGAAGGCATTAAACTACAGCACTAACCCCTGGTTAGGCAAGTAATTACCATCACCAGAGCCCTTTAGCTGTCTCCCATGTGGGTGTGCGTGACAGTAGACAAATAAAGATAAGTAGACAGAGCTATACCTATCTATATAGAGCCAGACCTGTGACTCATATATATATGAGTGGAGCTGCCAACAGTCCTAACTTTCCCGGACTTGTCCTCATTTTTAATGCACCATGGGACTATCCAGAAGGAATTTATAAAAGTTTGAAAATGTCTGGAATTTTGGCTCCTAAAATTTGAAAATCCATATCCTTATCATTGGTAAAAACTGCAATCAGCATTTGCAAAAGTAGTGTGCACATTTCTTCCCAGAATCCTCACTTCCATTCGGGTAGTAAACAATGTAGATATTGATAATAATAGTCTATATAAGTCAAACTTGGCTTTTGCACTTCCTCATTTGAATTCAGCTTCATCTTCTTGGTGAGTGGACATTTCATAATACATTTTGTTATTTTCCTTAATTATTTGTAATCCTAATTCACCGTAACTAATAAAAATTGAAATTTCAATTTCTTGTTTCCTATTGGAGATCTTATTTTCGATTCTTCTTTCAGCAGTTTGGTTAAACAAGAAATTTCATACATCCAGGTACAGTCCATCGTATTTAAGCACAAATAAATACTACTTTGTTATATTTTAATGGAAAATATTCTTATTTCCACCCGTTGTTCCAAAATTGATTTATAATTGTAAATGAATGAGTCCAATATTAAAGTTTCAGTTATTAAAAAAAAAAATCACATTTATTCTGTGCAAAATATTTTTAGTTATCAGTTGATCAAGTAATTAATCACTTCTTCAAGTAATGTAATAATATTTTCATAATTCTTTCATTTATATAAATTCAGGAATACCCACTATGCCAAAAAGAAAGTGCAAGTTCACAGACTACTTGAACAACAAATATCCTTGTTTTCGAAAGGGCAGAACAGATTCAATTAAGGGACTAAAGCTCACAAGATTCAATTTCAGTAGCATGCTATGTAAAGATTTCTATTCATATTTATCCAAGAACCCAGATTTGCTGAGAAAAGTAGCTTCAGTGGAAAAATATTAAAGAATGTTAATAAATGCAAATAAACTAAACCGAAAAGAGTAAAATTATTTTTATTTTAGTAAAAGTGAATATACCATGTGTATAATTTTTTTTACAGGTTTACGACAGTTAAGCTATCCAAATAAGAATTGAAAGAAGTCTGTTAATTTAAGAGGCTTGACATATTCAAAATATTTAATGGGTTATTAGTTTGCCAGTGATTGTGGCCATCATATCATAATTATAGTGATAAACTGTTACTAAAGGTTTATTTCATTTTAAAAAACCATAAGACAGTATAAAGACATATAATGGCATCATAGGGAAAGGCGTCCTCAAAAGTCCTCATTTTTCAACACAAATGTCCTCATTTCCAGAGAAAGAGAGTTGACAGCCCTATATATGAGTGTGTGTACAGAGTTGCAGGGGGTCAGAGCCTGTCCTAGTATAGGCAAGGAAGGAAACCTTTCTGCACAAGGCACCGTACTATTAGAAGTCTTGCACACACAGCTACATTGGGGAAAGTTTGGAAGTTTTAATTAACCGAAAATACATTTTTTCAGTTAATGTACAGTTTATTTGTGCACACACATCTATCTATCTATCTATCTATCTATCTATCTATCTATCTATCTATCTATCTATCTATTATATAGTGCCTTTCACATCTATCTATCTATCTATAGTATCTTTTCAAGGGGACAAATATACAGTATATACTGTGTAGGTAGTGTCAAGCTCTCGGGCAATCCTAGTACCCAGAAAACACCACAGCAGTGACTTTTTTTAAAGACCAGTTTATTAAATAACTCAAAATCTGCAAGGAAAGATGATAAGCAGGAAATGCAACTGAAAAAGATTGATTGTTAAATTTTGTTGTACCTGCCTATAGTCTTGAGTCTTTCTACCTAAGTACAGTATATGACTATAGCTTTTGTATTACCTTAGGACACTCCTTGTAATCCTTACACTGGTCTCCTACTCCCCCTTCTTCTTGCCTGTGAGTCCTTTTTCAACTCCTAACCCATCTGATTGACATGTGGAGGCCCTTATTAAGCCTAGACCTGGCAGTACTTTCCATGCCATTGCATTTGGACAAGAAGTAACTTTTGGTCACATCTAAAATTGCGAGTCAAAGGAACCTCTTTTGGGAGCCTGAATCCTTACAACAATGCTCAAGTGCTTCCAGCTAGTGGCCTGGAGTTTTATGATATGTTTATAGTCCTTCCCCTGTCAAGGATCTATTACTTTGACACTGCATTCTGTCAGGGTTATGTACCAACTTGTGGCTGTCACAGCTATTCTACTCGCCAGCACTCTCTCTCTGTCTTTCTCTTTGGTGGCTGAATTGTAAGCCTTTTACTTTTGGATGTGCAGTACTCCCAGTTACAAGAGTTTGCATCTCTGACTTTTTTTGTGGACAAATTGCACACTAATTCATTGGGGATGTCAGACCACACGCTTGAAAGTCGCGAGAGTTGCTGCAACTGCCCTAGACTTACACAAATTATGCAAATGACATCTGCAACTTAAAGTAGCTAGAAAAGTCATGTAGTGTGAAGGGGTGTTAGTTTATTTTAGCTGCTATTAAGTTAAATGATTTTATCTTATCTTAGTTTATCTTAGATCATTTTATCTTATCTTTAATACACTTCATGAGTTGGTCATTGCCAAGCTATATAGACTAGGATGTCACATATGTGTATGCAATTTATCAAACACATTGCTGCAGAAGGGAAACAGTTAGAAAGAAATAAGGTAATTTTTGTAATCAAGGACCTTATTATTTTAAATCCAGGTAGGACTCGGGGATTAAGAGCTGAGCTTTAATAACGGTAAGCAGACTTGTGCTATGTAAAAACAAGGGTTTAAAAGAACAGCTTTAGTTTTTGTCTGAACTCCCAGCAATATTTACATTGAACTCAGCAGGATTAATATTTTAAATATGTAACTTAAAATGTAGTGGTTCATATATGGAGCCTGGTCTTTAGTGGGTATAATAATGTACTGTTACACTCCACAATAAATCAGCAGGGTGCCTGGAACGTTGCAACATTCTCAGCCCATAAAAGTAAATGTAATCACAGAGGCCACTTCGGGTTATTTATTTCTTTTTTGAAACTGCACACTGATAAAATAATCATTCTCCTATCAAATGTAGGAATTCCTTTTGCACTGTTGCTGCTGTAGCTGTTTTTCAGTTTTGACAAAACAAAAGTGCGGATGGCATTGGTAGAAATTCCACCTCCTCACACGATGGATGTCCTGTTGGCCCCAGATCAGCAGAGGCTGAAGAAAGACTTTCTTCTTGGCTTTTTGACTCCTATGCTCTTTCAGAATACAACATGGCAGTTCATTTCTCTTCCCCGTCATTTCAGTGTTTACATCTGTTCCTGTCCAAGTCTGTGGTGCACTTTGATGGCTACTGGGATGAATGACCCTGGCATCAAAAGTGAAGCGCACCCTGATGGCAAAATCACCATCTCCATAGATTCGCTACATTGGAAGCCGAAGATAGGACTCAGCAGATATTGCAGTACATGTGTGACACATGTTTTTTTCCCCCTTTTTTTGTCTTTTCATCTTCCACCTCAGCCAGAACGTTTCCTGTCATTTTCTTTGCAGCTCTGACAAATGATTACCAGATGTGAAGCCTTTGCAGTGTTCCTTTACTCCTGGCAAACCTGCAGTGACAGGAGATCACATTCTCCCATCCCCTCTTCATCTCCTCCCCACATCTGCCAGGGACGCTCTAGCCACACAATCTCTGCATGGGGGCATCTGGGACCCTGGAAGAAGGAAGAATTATTACTCTGGGATTGCTGAGCAAAGCCTACCACTTTGTGTTCCCACCCACTGCCCTCGGTCGCTGTGTTTGCGTTTGGTTTGCTGAGGCTGGGTCTGATTAAATCAGATTGTTCTTGCTCTGAGCAAACTGTAATATGGAATTTTTATGGATACAGTGCCACTTTATTAAAATGTCTAGCCCGAGATGTGATGCTTATTTTTATTTGTAAAGGCTACTTACTGTGTTGCAATTTATTTTTTAACTATTGGCATTCTAAAGATTACTCACAAACATTTGTGAATCCTGGCGAAGGTATGTTTAGATGTTGTAATTATGAGCAATTACTATAAGTTCTATAAAGATCGTGTAAATAGATAGCTGTCAGTTTTTGATGGTTTGTTTGGTCATTCACTTTTTTGACCCTGTCTTAATATTTTTCTAAAGTAACTTCTGTGTTAATTGTATTCTTCATTGTTTGTTCATTCTTACTATAAGACATACATTAAAGGTCTGCATTAGGATTCCATTCATAGCTCAGATGTGTTCCATTAAACCACCTCTAAGTGGGCAGTCTTTTGGCGTATAGCAAGACCCTGCACTTTTCATTGACTGTCTAGTGCCAAGTTTACTGCCCAGTTTGTGCTTCACTCACTGTAGGATTACAACAACAACAACAACATTTATTTATTTAGCACATTTTCATACAAAAAGTAGCTCAAAGTGCTTTACATAATGAAGAAAAGACAAAATAAGAAATTAAAATAAGACAACATTAGTTAACATAGAAAAGGAGTAAGGTCCGATGGCCAGGGTGGACAGAAAAAACAAAAAAAAACTCCAGACGGCTGGAGAAAAAAATAAAATCTGCAGGGGTTTCCAGGCCACAGGGCTGCCTTGTTCCCTCTGGGCATTCTACCTAACATAAATCAAACAGTCCTCTTTGTAGTTAGGGTTCTCATGGAGTCACTTGATGTTGATGGTCATACAGACTTCTGGCTTTTAATCCATCCATCATTGTTGGAACATCACGGTGCTTTGAGTAGATGGTGGTGGCGCAAGCCACCACCAAAAGAACACCGGAAAAGGAAACAGAAGAGAGAGTAGGGGTTAGTACAGATTTTAGAGCCACCATGAATAGTTATTATAATGAATTGAATATACAGAGTATCAGGATTTTGATTACAGTGAAGTTATGAGAAAGCCATGTTAAAATAATGTGTTTTCAGCAGTTTTTTAAAGTGCTCCACCGTATCAGCCTGGCGAATTCCAATTGGCAGGCTGTTCCAGATTTTAGGCGCATAACAGCAGAAGGCCGCCTCACTACTTTTAAGTTTTGTTCTTGGAATTCTAAGGAGATACTCATTTGAGGATCTGAGGTTACGATTTGGAAAATAAGGTGTCAGACATTCCGATATATAAGATGTGGCGAGATTATTTAAGGAATATTCTACATAAGCAGAATTTTAAAGTCAATCTTGAATGACACAGGTAACCAGTGGATTAAAGCCTTCCTAGACTAGGTGAACTACTCAAGCTATGCACTTCTTTCACAGACATGCCCTTGATGTCAATCTGTGGTACATAAATGCAAAATTGAAAAGTTGGTTGCACCTAGTGGTTTTTAGGATGGGTTGCCTTTGGGCTGGCTATGTACATGCCATCCATCTTTACTATTGAGCCTTAAAAGTCTATGTAATAGTCCTATACAAATTTCAAAAGAAAGTCTGACATTGTACTTGTCGTTAATGCTTGTGCACAGGTTCAAGAAATCCTTTATTTAAGTATTGTTAAACTCCTAATGTGGACATAAGTTGTGATTGGAAACAGGCAAGGTCAGAAACATTATCAAACAACAGGAAAGAAGGAGCAAGAAAAATGTGCAAGTGCAGAACAAAGCTAGGATCTGCCACATTGGAATTTGAGAAACAACAAATCAATAAGAACCTGGAACACGCAAAACAGATTTACAGCAAAGGCAAGTCTTCTGCTTTTTTTCCTCGTTTGCCTTACTTAGCCATAGGTCATGAAAAAGTTAATTTTTATTTACAACAAAATGGCAACCAATTGCCAAGTGGCTTCTGTTATGCCCCATTCACACTCACATTTCATTATAGCTGTACAAAGAATTTAGAATCCTTGGATTATTTTTACTTTGTGCATCAATCTACCTGTTTAATAACATCTTTGGGGCAGCAGTTAGGAATCTGTTTACCTCTAGTGGCAACATAATTTTTGTTAAGCCTGGACATTATTCTATTAAGCCAGACAGTGTGGTATAGTTGGTAAGGCTATGGACTTCAAATCCTGAGGCTGGTGTCATAAACTAGTAGTCTCAAGGCATTTCAAAAATGCCCACTGGTATGGGGGATTTACCGCCAAACCTTTTCTGGTAATGATGGCAAACCCAGGATCCTAATAAAATAATACGTTTATACCCACAAAACACATTGAACATGACACAGGCTTAGATAAAGATACATAAAATGTAAAGAACACTTTAAATCATAACCAAAAGAAATAAGTACATGTACAAATTAGTCAAAAAATGTATAACGGAGACAAACAATAAGCATTTGAACCCCAACCAGGGGAAGAATCCCGGTTGAGATATAATAGTTGGGAGTCCAAATCCTGCTACTGACACTATGTGTCAGCAACCTCACACGGATAATGTTGTGTGACCCGACATTTGTGTGATAGACATATGAGCGCCGACAAAATAGCGCCGATTAAAACGCGGTGTCAAAATCGCGCCTACAAAATCGCACAGACAAAATCGCGCCGACAAAATCGCGAAAGTTTCATTAAATATGAATTACTAGTTTAAAGCATATATAATAATGTTTATTTTAGAAGTCAATATTATGAGACGCGGCATGCAGATAGTCCTCAAGATCACGCCCTGCATATGTAGGAAGAATTGCAGCAAGACGTCTCGATAGTTGAGTGTATTGTATTAATGTGTACATAATGCGCACGTACGCGTCCCACTCTCTTGGCCTCTCTTGCGATTTTGTTGTGGCAATTTTGTCGGCACGCATTTGTCGAAAACCAGTTAGCGGGTTGGTCGGCGCTCATTTGTCCGTCGCGGTTTTGTCGCCGCTCATATGTCTATCGTGCTTTTGTCGGTGAACCTAATGTTGTGCTATGTTTTCAGGAACATCTTATAAAACTCTAGAGTCATTATTAAAACTACATCGGTCATGTTACGCCAACAGCATGTCAATTTTTATCATCTTTACCTGTAACCAATTGCAGTTTATTTTTGGTCATGCCACTCACATCCTGTAATGCTTATTGTCTGGTCACAATGAATTCAAACTCTTCAACTCTGTTTTTTTTTTTTTACAGGATTCTGACCATCAGTGCATTTTGAGATTTTTATTTTTTATAGACAGTAGCAACCAGCACTGCTGTAATAAAAAATTGGGTAAGCCCCGAGGGTCACACTGTAAGAGGGGAGTACTGTCATAATGAGTGCCTATTCAGAACAAACTAGCTCATCTTTAATCTCAGCAGTTAAAACACTTCTTAAAACGTACATAAAGTTTTCAGTGTTCCGCCAATGGGCAGCAACCAAAATTTTTAATGTGTATTCAGCATTCATTATTACTCAAATTGCCCTGAGGACTCTTTAGTTATTGTGGTGTGGTCTCCGACTTTTTTTTATTGAACGTGTTTAAAAAGACTGGAAGAGTTTTGTAACACCATTATGGAGAGTACTATCACCTGAAAACCTTTTCCCAGTATAAAACAAAGAAATGAGTTGCAGTTCAGAGTGCAACTCGTGTTATTGAACACTTAGTCAGAAATCCTTCACATGTAGAACAAATGCCTATAGATCTTTTGGATGGTTGGTGGTTGGGGGGTCTTTTTGAGCTAAGAAGTAACCACTTACCTATTTTTTTTTTGTTGCAGCTACATGTACTTAGGACTTTATGCAGATACTGTATATGAGTGATACATTTCCTTTCCTGTATAACATATAATTCAGTTTCCATATGAGAACAAAGTTCTAAGATTGTGATGGCCAAAAATTTTCATTCTTTAAGAAATTGGTTGTAGTGTTGGATTGCTACTAAAATTTTGACTTCAGTACCAAAAACAGCTTTCACAGTTCAGTACAGGCAGTGCCCAGGTTACGTACGAGATAGGGACTGTAGGTTTGTTCTTAAGTTCGATCTGTATGTAAGTCGGAACACGTACATTATTTTAATAAATGCTATTGTTGACCGACTGTAACCAAGTGCTCTGCCAATAAATTATGGAGTTTCACCTCTCTCTGACCTTTTTATTATCTCTACTTTATTTTCCATGGTGATGGTTTTTCTCTTCTTTACTGTATCACCAGCACTTGCATCAGATTTGTGTTTCAGAGACATTCTTGAAGGGTGAAAACAAAAGGTTAAGATGAGCTCTTCTGCATAGCACTGGACACACTATCAAAGCAGGAAGGCACCCGTCGCCAACACGTCTGGTGTACTGACAAGAGACAACTTCCTGCTATGTACGTAACAGTGCAAGCAGGGTCGCTATTGAGAATGAATGAGGGGGGCGAGGGACGGTTCACCACCCGCCCACCACACAATCACCTCCACTTGCATACAGTATGCTGCCTGCAGCGTAAGCCCACCGAGAGCAAACAGGGTGCGGCCAAAGGCGGGTAATAAATCACCCACCACTCCCCAACAGGCAGTCACCCAAGGCACACTACAATGCTGCCCCCCGCCGCCCCATCCACCCTCAATGTCCTCAGTTCAGCCACAACTGGGTCACCGCTTGCAGCATCACCAGCTGCCCACCGAGAGCGAACGGGGCAGCCGTTC
The DNA here is from genome assembly GCA_026402145.1 of Polypterus bichir lapradei. Lineage (NCBI taxonomy): Eukaryota > Metazoa > Chordata > Cladistia > Polypteriformes > Polypteridae > Polypterus > Polypterus bichir. Next base: position 8,797,106 of record JANRMT010062835.1, on the reverse strand, counting down.
GAGGGACACTGCAAGTGAAATTCCCCCCTCCGCCCCATCCAGCCTCTGTCCAGTTAGGAGCAGTAGTTGCAGCAGCGTGCTGGTTGCTGCAGTGAACCGCCCCATCAAGCCTCTGTTCTGCACACAAGCGGTAGCTGCGGCCCCAGTGACTATGGACCCTGGGTCACCTCTTGCCGCGTACCGAGCCACCCACTGAGAATGAATGGGGTGTGGCCCCCTCCGCCCCATTCATTAACCGAAGCAGCCTGAGTGACAATACACTGTACGAGCAGCGAAACCACCCCCCTCTAGCCTCCGTCCAGCCCCTGCTTGCAGCGTCCCCAGGCTGGAGATGACGGACCGGCAGTTACTGAGGAGCCTGTGTCGCGTCCCCCAGGCAGATGAAGGAGCAGCTGCGGCCGCGTTCGTAAGTCATATGTCGGATGTCCGTAACTCGGGGACTCCCTGTACAGGTACCAAAGTGATACCAAAACAAATAAAGTATAACTTTTCACAAAATAAATGTGAAATCAATATTTTTCCACCCCAAAAACATTGACAAAACTCCACACTGTAGTAATTAGTATTAACTGAATAGTTGTGCATGTTCATTTATTTTAAATATTGCAACAACTACAACCGGACAGAGAAGAAAAACATGGTAACATGTGGTGGGGATTGAAGAGATGCCTTATGCAGCACCGAGCGCTCCTGACCCATCAACCACACTACTGTCACCCAATGTCCAACTGTCCAACCTCCAACCCAAACACTGCTCTGTTCCCTCTAATACTCACACTGAATTATTAGTGAAGCATGCATTAATTAAAACAGTGTGTGCAATACCTAGACTGCTAGCAGATTACATAGATAGATAGATAGATAGATAGGAATGGCACTATATAATAGATAGATAGATAGATAGATAGAAATTGCGCTATATAATAGATCAATAGATAGATGAAGGACACATTAAGATAGATAGATAGATAGATAGAAATGGCACTATATAATAGATAGATAGATAGATAGGAAAGGCACTATATGATAGATAGATAGATAAGAAAGGCATTATATAATAGATAGATAGATAGATCAGAAAGACACCATATGATAGATAAATAGATACTTTATTAATCCCAAGGGGAAATTCACATTAATGCTATTTGCTATGACATTTTGAGATAGATAGATAGATAGATAGACATAGTCCCTCCAGCGTGTCCTGGGTCTTCCCCGGGGCCTCCTCTGCATTAATTCACTACTTGAAAATCTAAACTAATCCCTTAGCTGCAGCTGAAGCTAGGGCACTTACAAATCAATGAAGGTTTAGATTGTGTTATGCTGTTCATAGTCTGTCACGACCACAATGAGCATTTTTCTAATTATTTTAAAAATTATCTATCCATCCATCCATAATCCAAGCCGCTATATCCTAACTACAGGGTCACGGGGGTCTGCTGGAGCCAATCCCAGCCAACACAGGGCGCAAGGCAGGAAATAAACCCCGGGCAGGGCGCTAGCCCACCACAGAAAAATAATCTAAGATATGTATTTTGTATATTAAAAGAGCACAGCTAACAATAACTAAAAACTACAAAAATAAAAAGATAGATATGAGTAGAGAGATATAAAAAGCTCAATATATTAGCTAGCTAGATAGATAGATAGATATGAAAGGCACCATATAATAGATAGATAGATATGAATGGCACTATATAATAGATAGATAGATAGATGTGAAAGGTGCTATATGATAGATAGATAGGAAAAGCCCTATATAATAGATAGATAGATTTGTGTCTTTTCACCAAACAAGCTTGTAAAAGCTTTCTTTGTGAACTTGCTCTGTGTAAAAAATGCTGCACTTATTAACCCATCAAAATCCTTTAATCTTAACTTTCCTTATTTTTACTGTAAATGCAATTTCACACCTGTTGAGTTCTGAGCCCCTGGAAGACATTGGGATCAGCAAGGCATGCATGATTGGAAAGATTTGATGTGTTGCCTCCTGATCATCACACAAGCAGCATCACAATGCAGTTAAATGACTGCCAAAAGTCTGCGTGTAAGCACCATATATTTTGTAACCATCTAACTCCTTACACACCTTGCAGTAAATCAGCATGCCTGGTCCATGCTCTCTGCCTTTTTTAAAGATGCTGAGCTTATTTTTCAATTAAAGTAATTTTTGTCACTTTTCTGTGTGGTAAGATTGCCTAATTAAGGATAATGATGGCATAGTACCTGTTTTTTTTTTTGTACCAGTATCCTGTGCAACACTAATTTGTTCTTGTTGGCTTTGTATTTTATTTTCTTTTATCGTCAAGCCAAACACCCTTGTGTTTGAAAGTGTGCACATTTCCTTTGCACATTTTTCTTAGGAGCAGCTAACTGGTAAATGACTTTCAGTCAACAGTATAAAAGAAAACTCAATGGCAGCAGGATTTGCTTTGACATGAGTTTTGTTTCATGACATTGCATTTGCCAGATTTTGTAAAAATCACATTGTTTTGCTTTCAGACCATCGACTTTATTATGAATTTCCCCTTGGGATTAATAAAGTATCTATCTATCTATCTATCTATCTATCTATCTATCTATCTATCTAT
>JANRMT010062835.1:8773857-8786611 GCA_026402145.1 Polypterus bichir lapradei | reverse complement strand
ACGAATAGGAATCGAGAAATGCCGTGTCGGCTGCGTGTGAGCGGGACTGGTTTTGAAGCGGAGCCGCAGGCAGCGTGGGGAAGGGTTTGGAAGAGGATGAATAGGAATCGAGAAATGCTGTGTCGGCTGCGTGTGGGCAGGACCAGTTTTGAAGTGGAAGCAGGACAAACCAGAAGAGAAATATATATAAGAGATTCCATGTCATCATGCCTGTAAAAGCATTAGTGCAGCACTGGATATCAACATTGCTTCTAGTGAAGATAAAGGTTCATGAATTAGTTCATATTTGTTAATGTACAAAGTTAACTTTATGCTGAAAAAGTTTCTTCAAAATGAGAATGAATTTTTTTAGTGATGACATTATTTTTGGAAAACAAACAAGTCACGTAAACAAGAGCAATAGCAATCAGTTTTTATCAAAACAAAAGACAAAAATTTGTAAAAAAAAAAAAAACAGAAAATGATCAAACTCTCTCACTGGTGCCCTCAAACAGCCCTGTAAAAAAAGAGACCCTTAGAGGATTCAGGATCAAAGATGCTCATGTAGTCCAGGAGAGAGGAGCACCACATACGGCAGGTCCAGAAGAAGAAGTGAATCTTTGGTTTGTATTATTTATTTTTTGTTCTTACAGGTATTAGAAAAAAATGAATGTTTTTTTTTTTTTATTTCTGGATAGGATTAGGAAAAAAAAAAGAAAATCTCTGCATGTAGATGAACCTGCTTGTGGTCACGGACTGCTTAAAGGGCCAACTTTAAATAAATCAGAGCATCTTTGCCTCCCACGCACTGAGGGAATATGGGATTTTGGTCCACCCCCGAAAGAGTTCAATGAGAGATGAGCGACATATGTAGTCTGCACACGTCTGATCAAGAGTACATCATTTAACTGCAAAAGCAGATTTGTGCTCTCCCGCTCAATGAAATGAGGTCATGCCTTTTTTTTTTTGCCCTTGTCCGACCCTTGAAACCTTTGTCACTCTGACCTTGTTTTGTTTGTGCTGTGCAATTTTTTTTTTGTTTGTATATTTTGTATGTGTGGTTGACCATTCTGACATCAGATCACAGAGAACAAGCCGAAAAAGAATCCAAAACTTTTTTTTTTTTCTTGTTCGTTTTGCGTCTGGAGAAAATGATATTTCACTTGCCCTCAGCAAAGCGTGTGAATGCTCCCCCTCCTCACTTTTTTGTCTTTCTTTCTTCTTTTCTCTCACTGTGCCCTGTTTCCTGCATTTTTCACTTGGCAGCTACCAGGGGAGGGGAAGAGGTGCTAAGCAGAGGAGGTGTCATCCGGCCCCAGCTCACCTAGGGGAACGTCCTTCAGAGGACGACTTGTCACCAGCCGTCAAGCTGGAAAGTGGCTCTGTGGTCTCGCAACATCTGGCGGCGCAGCACAGGAAGCTGAGGGGGTGTCATTAATTGTGATGAAATAATTTAAACCATCAGGAATAAATGAGGCTGTTAAGCTAAGTTCAAATTCCATTTGCTGTGCGCACATGTGTCGAGCAGAACTGCGTGCGGTGGAGATAGTGCCTTGCATCCCATTAAAGAAAAGCACCGTGTGGAACCAGCAATTGCAATAAAAAAAATAAATAAATAAAAAAAGATAGAGAGAGTGAGAGACACATGTGAAAGCGGCCTCTTCTAGGGAGTGGCTGTTTCAGTGAATACTGAATGTCTTGAGTATCTCTCAAAAATGTAAGGAGGACTGCATGATAGGAGACAGCTGTGCTCCGAAGGAACATTCAGCCTACAGATTATAAGAGCTGTCGGCGGGGAATGCTATAGGTCTTTCACCTCCAAAGTCTGCGTCATCTTACCGGGACTGGTCAGCGATGGCAGGTCCAGTTGAAAGAATAAGAAAGGCCATGAATTCATCCATTTTCTAAATTTTCTTTTCTTAGTATGAGGAAATCAGAACCAATCAGTTTATATTTTAGTTTATTCATTGTATCGGTAGGTTTAACCAAAATGACCAGGAAAATATAAGCACCACAGGACAAATAACAGGACAGTGATTCGAGTAAAGTACATTATGATCCATTAGGAAAAGATCATTAGGTGCATAACATGTTAAATGCACCAAAATTGCAGAAAAAAACCTAAGGTTTGAAAGCTGCAAAGGACGGCCTTGGTGCAAATAATAGTATTATGGACAAAATCACTACAGCTGTGGTAAGTGTGACCCGACATTTGCGCGATAGACATATGCGCACCGACAAAATAGCGCCGATTAAAACGCGCCGTCAAAATCGCGCCGACAAAATCGCGAAAGTTTCATTAAATATGAATTACTAGTTTAAAGCATATATAATAATGTTTATTTTAGAAGTCAATATTATGAGACGCGGCATGCCATCAGCACGGCACGCAGATAGTCCTTAAGATCACGCACTGCATATGTAGGAAGAATTGCAGCAAGGGCGTCCCACTCTCTTGGCCTCTCTCGCAATTTTGTCGTGGTGATTTTGTCTGCGCGCATTTGTCGAAAACCAGTTAGCGGGTTTGTCGGCGCTCATTTGTCGGTCGCAGTTTTGTCGGGGCGCATATGTATATCGCGCTTTTTCTGGTGAACCGTGGTAAGACGTCTGCGATGGATTAAGTCCCATCCAGAGCAAATTCTTGTCTTGAATTTGATGGTATTTTGTTGGGAAATAATGTTGCAATTTATTTATTAAAAAAAAGGCTTGTTTTCTTCGCGGGAAGGTTATTAACAGGTGTTCAAATCATGTCTGACTTCAAACACTTCTGAATCCTCTTCTCCATTGTCACAAACTCGAGACAGAGTCATATAAAGGTTTGGGGCAGCCACCCGTATAATCTGGTTTCCTGGCTGCGAAGTTGCTTATATTGATACAGCACTGATGTGCACAAAACCGAGTCCAAAACAGAACTGAGGGAATAGGGAAAAAAGTGGATGCTTTTAAAGAGGAAGACAGGAAGTGAAGTCAAAGGGGTCGGGCTCATGTAGGTCTTCTGTCATTGGTGACATCACAGGGGCCGGAGCCGGCAAGGTCTCCTTCCATTGGCTCGGTCCCGGAAGTGACGTCAAGAGGACCAGGTGGAATCTCCCATGAATGGTCCGCAGGCAAGGGAGAAAAAGAGTCAGTGCACTCTGCCACATCCCGGTATGTCTCGGAACTGTCCTTACTCAAGCCCTTTAGTTGCCTCCCATGCGCACGTGTGTGACACCGTTTATCTAATAAGCAACATCTATGCATAGATCTGTCTGTTTAAAGCTTTCATTCATGCATTTTCTGTCCATTTTCTTGTGCCTTCTTATTCTAATTCTGTGTCACGGGGAACCATGAGTCAAAAAAATATCTCTGGACAGAATACCAGGCCATCACATGGCTCACTTTTTGACACATTGACATGAGTTCATACCTAGCAGTTTGGAGTGGGGAAGAAAATCTATGTGGGCACAAGGGGAGCATCGAATTAGAAGGATCACTATAGTCATGTGGTCTCAGGGACTCAACTCCTGTCTTCTGTCTGGTACTGCTGAGGTGACTTTTGACTCTTTGTAAATAGTTTCAGAAAACGAGTTGTACATTAAAGGCACATTGGACCATTAAACCATTACTAAGCATATGACTCCGATTAATGACAGAATAGTTAGCTAGTAGAATAAGGTCAGAGGAATGTAATAATAATAATAATTAGTTAAAGATATGTAGCGGTTTTTCTTACTACACTGAGCAAATGACCAAACAGGTGTTTTTTTTGTGAGCTAACATAGCCTGAAAGCATCCTTTGGATTTACACCCTGATGCCGTTACTGCATCACTTCATCACTGCATCACTTGGGTGATGACTCTCTATTTTTCCACAAACTGCGTTGAGTAGTATTTGTCTAGTACTGGGGTGTCAAACTCAATTTTATTGATCGACAAAAATAACATTATATATACCCAATGTGTGCTGGAACTGGTTGGGGATTTAGAGGTCATGGGGCTTTATGTGCAGACTATATTAGGGCCCCATTATTTTACCAAAAAATACAACTGATTTTAACAGTTGAAAAAGGCCACTATACACTAACAGTGTGTTACTTTAGATTTCAAATGCAGTGCACTGGTTGTGGCTGTGAGTTTTTTGTTCCACCTGAGTTCTGTTTTTTAACTGGACTCCTAGCTTAATGAAGCAAGCGGTTATTTCCCAATTTTTATGTTTTATGTTTCCCAATGTAGAAATAAAAAACAAAGTTTGGTCATTTTTATTAAGAATATACCAAGCATTTGTGTATGTTACATCAGAATCATCTAGTGTTCTTTTTTATTTTAGTTTTTACAGTTTTCATTCACCATTATTTACTCATTAACATGTTAGTGGGGCTAACACTGCAGTTTCATTGTTGTGAAACCAGTAGGGACAAAAATTTGCAGAGACATGACTTTGATCATTATTACTTATTTACCCTGATTTAACAGTTAATTTGATTAGTGTGCATTACTATTAATTAAATATAAAATACTGATAAACAATTAATAAACAATAAAAGTTATTTATTTATTGATCAGTTTATTAAAATATTGCAAAATATGTGGTATTACATTTTTTTTCGTTTGGAATATAATCATTTTTACAGACTTTCCTTGTTTTAAGTCAGCATCATTGTGAGTCTATGGATATATAACAGTTATTCATAAAATATTCTTACACATTGAAACAATTAATTGATATTAGCTGCAGAAAAACTGTGTAAATGTAAATACACATGCATTTATTTGTATGAAATTTTTTTTTTTAACCATTAATTGTACTGGCGGCACGGTGGCGCAGCTGCCTCGCAGTTAGGAGACCCGGGTTCGCTTCCCGGGTCATCCCTGTGTGGAGTTTGCATGTTCTCCCCGTGTCTGCGTGGGTTTCCTCTCACAGTCCAAAGACATGCAGGTTAGGTGCATTGGCGATTCTAAATTGTCCTGTGTGTGTGTGTGCCCTGCAGTGGACTGGCACCCTGCCCAAGGTTTGTTCCTGGGATTGGCTCCGGCAGACCCCCATGACCCTGTGTTAGGATTGGATAATGGATGGATTAATTGTACTACAGTTTTTACTGTTTAGGTATACCTGTAATTTTTACATTGTACTTTTTAGTTATTCCTAATTCTTCAGTTGTAATTATAAATGTTCATTTTTCTTATGCAGTACTTGTTTCTTACCAATCTTATACTGTATGAAACACACAAAAATAATAAACACCGAAACCATTTTTATTTCTTTTGCACGAAATTGTTGACTACTTGATTGGTTACATCTCGCCTGAAGAAAGGGTCTGAGTTGCCTCGAAAGCTTGCAAATTGTAATCTGTTTAGTAAATAATGGTGTCATTTTGTTTGACTTCTCACTACATTCATAATTCATAACACCCTACTACTACTGACTACTTGATCAAAGTGTATCTTTGCAGAACAAAGAACTAATAAACATAAACATGTTCATGAATTACAATGGAAAGTAGATAGATAGATAGATAGATAGATAGATAGATAGATAGGAAAGGCACTATATAATAGATACATAGATAGATAGGAAAGGCACTATATAATAGATAGATAGATAGATAGATAGATAGATAGATAGATAGATAGATAGGAAAGGCACTATATAATAGATAGATAGATAGATTATTAATCCCAAGGGGAAATTTACATAAGTAAGTAGTTTTTGACTCATTTACTGTAAGTACGTTGTACAACCATTTAACCGTAGTTATAGTCTGTCCCTGCTTTGCTTTTGACACATCACTCATCACAGGCTCACAGATGAAAACTGGAAAAAAAAAACGCACACACACACCTGTTGTTTCGGCGCGGTTGTCTTTTTCCCTTCTTGTTTCATTTTTCATGTTTCGATGCATATTGACAATCACGTTCAATGAAATGAGTTAAGAACTTTTCTAAACAACAGTGTAAGGCAGAGTAAACAACCAGTTTCACTGGCAGAACAATACCTTTGTATTCCTCATTCACCAAAGGCTGTCCAAGATTTTCACAGCCAGAAACAACTTTAGTATCGTGAATGCATATGTCTGACATCAGCAAGCCAAGGATGTGCGATTCTAAAAGCCTGAAATATTTTTTTAAAATCTTAGACAGTACTGATCTGTCAGTATCATGGGAGAATAGCCAGCACTGACACCTGTATAGGTTTAAGAAGTGAGCAGAGCAGCCATTATCTATCTACATGAGACATTAACATTTTAATTTTTTACATTTTTTTCTGTTGGGTCATCAGCACTTTCTTTTCTAACAATTTAGCAGCTGTAATGTGCCGTGCTGCGCTCGTAAACGTGATCAGAACCTAACGATGAATTTTAATGGCTAAGATAAATGTGATCTGGCTAAATTATATATAAATAAAATTGATATATGAAATGAACATTGAAGTAGATCTTTCGAGAAAACCAACATATCGCAGGCCTATGTAACATGTTTTGAGTCTGGCTGCTCAATACACCTACATCAATTTTTTTTTTTTTTTTGAAAAGCTTTCATGCAAACTTTCCATAAAAATGTCAAAGCATCAAAGAATAATGCTCAAAATAAAATCACCATAATGACACAACCATTGTCTCTGACTAAGAAGGGGAACCCCCAATTGTCAAAATCTTCCATCCAACCATTATCCAACCCGCTATATCCTAACTACAGGGTCACGGGGGTCTGCTGGAGCCAATCCCAGCCAACACAGGGCACAAGGCAGGAAACAAACCCTGGGCAGGTTGCCAGCCCACCGCAGTGTCAAAATCTTTCCCACTTCAAAGTAGTTTTAGGGTGTTGTACCATGTCAGCCATTATGGACGTAATGAGAAGTCAAGCAAAATGAAGTTAAGCAAAATGACACCTTGTCTGAAGAAATGGCTCGAGTTGCCTCGAAAACTTGCATATTATATAATTTTTCTAGTTAGCCAATAAAAGGTGTCATTTTGCTTAACTTCTCACTACATCCACTTCAAAGTAGATATTCTCAGGACAAATGGTAAAGAGAACGATGGTGCAGGAAACAAGGTTGTGGGTGAAGGTAAAATTGTCTTACACAACAGCATCCATATTCTTTGGTGACGTTAAAGATTTTTGTTATAGTTATGCCCATATTGTTTAAGAAGTGTATCATCTACTGTATGTGAAGCTGTTCGGTCTTAAGAAGGTTGAACTGCTGGTGATGTTCGTTTATTCATATGGAAATGCTGTCTGGACATGCAGAGATCCAGGAGGTCATCTGTATGTTTGAAGGAGCAAACAAGAGAAATCCTTGAATTGATACAGGCAATATGGGGTTTAGGGAGATGCTGCATATTGAAAAGGAAACTGGACCAGCATAGAACCCCTTGTTTAACTCTTTCAGGGCTGATGTAGACTTTTGTCAAAAGGAGGTGTTGACGATGGTAATCGACTGTAAACTGTGACAAACCCAAGCGTTACGTTTTAGTTGGACTCTCTTTGCTAGAAGGAAAGTTAGATTCATTGGTTTGACCGAGATTTCCTGCGCTCGCGTGAGTAGCAAGGCGCACACAATGGCAAAAATGGCACCGACATTTGGCGAGAGGTGAAAGCAAATGCTTAAAGCAAAATACCCCGTGGATGACGCTTTGCCTATTATCTCTGAACGCACTATGACTTGTCGGACTCAAGTGATCAAAAACGAATGTGAGGTTCCAGCTTCAGCTGATCGGTCCCCAGCTAGTCGTGGTACTGACAGCGTTCGCCAGGGAGGACTGCCACTTAATAATGATTTAGCAGGATGTGTGAAATAACTTTCCATGATACAGTATAGGAATGTCAAAAATGTGTTACTTGATTGAGGTGAGGGTCTATCTGGGGTTACCCTGTGTAGTAAAGGTGATGCAGTGATTAGTTACAGAGAGAGATCCAAACATGTATGATAATGATTGTTAAAGAATGTTTGAATGAATGGCATTAGACAATTTGATGCAGGTGTACTATAGTCAAAGAGGTCATTCTGGAAAGAATGAAAAGAGAGATATATACAGGGAGCATTTTCCAACATTGCAGAGACACAGAACAGAAGAATAATGGGACCAAAACAGGCAGAATTACAATACCCACCTGGTATTGATGGATCTAAGACATTGAATCTGTTTGGCAGATCAAAAAGCATACAGCGTATCCCAGGCCCACGATATATTATGTCAAAAGTAAGAACCTTCACTTTTAATCCATGAGGGTCATGGAGACACCCTGGTGAGGTTCACAGATCAGGCCACTGTATCCTTAGTAACTTCTTCAAACTGCTCCTAGGTGATTCCCATTCAATCCCAGGCCTATTTTAGTGATATAATAAACTCCCATCTTAGTCTGTGGTCTTCACTTCCGATCTTCTCCCAATGAGCTGTGCCTCCTACTCTTAGAGAAATTCCCATGGGTATCTCAAGTAAATGCCCAGAACACCTCAGCAGGCTGCTTTTGCTCTAGAATGGCATTGATTCTATTTCAGGGTCCTGTCATATTGCTGAGCTCACTCATCCTTTCACAAAGTAAAAATCTTTCAACTTAAGTGATTGTTGTATTGTCAGCATTTGCAATTCTTTTTATGTGCACACCTGTCAGCGTTATCTTATCACAGAACTACTGCTTTACCTTTAAGGAAGCAGATGATAGCAGTTTATGACAGTAAATGGAAAACGTTCAAGGTTAATTCAACTAAGAATTTTAAGCAGGCTGACTCTGATACCAGAGCTGTTCTAAAAAATACCATAACCATCCATCCCTTCGTTGATTCATCCACCTAATCATCCCACAATGTAACATCTCTTCATCTGTGCATTTACCAACGTCTGTTTATTTACTCCTCCTCTCCATTAATGTGCATGTCCGCCGAGCAAGCATCCACTCTTTTATTCATCTAACCAACCATACATTAACTGTTTAGAGGGAAGGCATATAAGTAGGGTAAGCATACCTATTGGGTTTTCAAGGAAACTCAGGGGTCCTGTCAAATCTTTCATAAGGGGAAACTTAGTTTGTCACCACAGCTCATCCCTGATATGATTTTTTCCATTGCTAAGAGGTTAGTAGAGTTGCAATGCCACACCCAATCGGTAGTTTATATAAAATTATGCTTACTTCACACCTAATTATTTCAGAGAAGCTGCTTCCCATTCCATCTTTTTTGTTTATTCAGGTGCCAATATCTGCAGATGTAATGCTTCTAGCCACAAGCCACTCAGGTGTCAGTCGGTCAACCTATGTAATGGTTTGTGAATTTTTTTTTTTCAAGCCATTGTATCAGGAAATATTGGTGAAGTGGAGAGGTAAATATAATTAATTTAATATGTAGTTTATTAAAAAAGGTTTTCAATGCCTTTACCTCAGGAACGTTATTAGCATGCTTTAAGTTGTGCCCCATCTTGATTTCAGGTGATGTTTCTTTAATAAGCAGGCAATAAAGTCTTCAGACATGATTTATGAACTTTCTGAAACCACTAACTCAACTTCATACAGAGTCATAAGTTAAAAACAAGCCTTTCTATCACATTCCTTAATTGCTTGCGTATCCCCACTCATTCAAATATGCATGTATACTCTATTTGTAATTTGGGAAGAAAGATCATACAGACAACATAGAATGCGCACTCTCGGGAAATTGCACCCAGGTCCCTAGGTTTTGTGGCAGCTGCACAAGCCACTGTGCCACATAGTGATTGTAGCCCATGTGTTGGGAAAATGTACAGCCAAGTGAAGAGAGCATTAAATGCTAGTAAATTGAACAGCATGTCTGTTACACGTTCCCCTTGAAGAGTTTTGCAGAGAGGCCACCGAGGTTCAGGCATTGCCACAGAAAGGGTTAGTGGACTAGACTGGAAAGTAAAAGTTGTGGCTTGGCATAAGTACAGTGAGAGTCTGAGAGAATGTGGGTGGCCTGAGACTGGCTGGAAAATTGAACGAGCCCCAGGACGTTATGGCTCAGCTGCTTTGCTGTTTTCCCATTGATGGGAGCAGTGAAAATGCTGTAAGGTGAGGCACACCCCCCTTTTAGACCCTGACTTTCATTTACTAGAAATCGTACAACTGTGTGTGTGTATAAAAAGATGGGTAGATAGGAAAGGCATTATGTAATAGATGGATAGACACAAGTGAAAGGCACCATATCATTTCTAAATTTGAAAGACACTTTATAAAAGATAGATTAATAGATAGTAAAGGTGCTAGATGATAAATAGATAGATGAACTTTAATGATGCCCAAGGGGAAGATCATGCGCTCCAGCAGCAACAGAAAAACATAGGGCAGAGTAGGAAAAACAAAGTGTAAAGTATTGTGTACGTGGCGTACTCAAAACGGTAGACAGATTGTAATTTGCTCATTATATGTATAGAGCATTTTTCTAGCCTAATCAAAGTGCTTTACATAGACAGTGGGGAACCACTTCAGTCACCAATGTGTAGCAACCATTGGTGTCAGAACCTTAGTTTTACATCTCATCTGAAAAGTGATGCCAGTTGTCACAGCACTGTGTCCCCATCACTGCACTAGAGTACTGGGATCAACACACACACCACAGGGGTCAATGCCCAGTTTGATGGCCTCACCAACACTCCTTCCTACAACAATCAAAACTTTCCCCAGGTGGTCTCCCATCCAAGTACTGGCCGGGCCTGAATGTGCTAAAGTTTCTGGTGGATTACCAGTTCTGAAGTGCAGGCAGTATTTTTATGTCTAAGAAAGAGAGATGCCGACAGCTGGCAAGTGCAACAACCTCGAAACCTTTTTTTTTATTGTCCTCTCTTCTTTTACACTTCTCAGACCAAAGCAATCAAGCTCATCTCACCAAAAAGCAGACCTGCCGCACATGGCTGCATAATCGAACCCTACAATTAATATCACAGTGCAGATATATAACAAGTATGGCTACTGGCTAGGCTGCTGGCTAAATAGTAATAATAATTAAATAAATAACTAATTAATTATGAAGATGGACCCAATGGGAGAAAGTATTATACACTTTGATATCTGTAAGCAAAAAAGATGTATAGTTAAAGGAAATAAAAGGTGAATTTTATTTTCTTGCTGAATAACAACAACAACATTTATTTCTATAGCACATTTTCATACAAATAATGTAGCTCAAAGTGCTTTACATGATGAAGAAAGAGAAAAAAGACAGAATAAATAATTAAAATTAGGGAACACTAATTAACATAGAATAAGAAAAATATAAAAGAAGCTCCAGACGGCTGGAGAGAAAAAAATAAAATCTGCAAGGGTTCCAGGGGTTAATAGAAGCAAGTTGTAATAAAAAAAATAAATGGTGTCATCAAATGGTCAAGAATACGCCATTATTTTTTTATTTACCAATCCATTAATTTATCTTGTCTATTTAGCAAAAACCTTTAGCCAGAGTGACTTACAACTACCAACTATTTTACAATTTGCATAATTGCAAAACACAGCGTTAACAGGTAGAAAAGAACCAGTTTTCTCAATTTCAGGCTTATTTTGGGGCCTTGAACCAATATAACAATGGTGGGTGACTAGTTAATGGCAGGGCACAATCCCCTACTAGTCAAGACACGTGTCTTTGTTATCTGCGAGGAAACGAAAGCAGTAATTTTAACTTTGACGTTTTGGACTGCATCAGATGCTTTATGTGGTTACATATACCGCAAATATACACCAACTCTGAAGTATTATTTTAACATTAATGGAGATAAATAAATGAGACTGATGTGAAACCATGGAGATATTTACATTCTAAGAAGGGGGGACTGGGTGGTCTCGTGGCCTGGAACCCCTGCAGATTTTATTTTTTTCGCCATCGGATTTTACTCCTTTTCTATGTTAATTAATGTTGTCTTATTTTAATTTCTTATTTTGTCTTTTATTTTTCTTTTCTTCATTATGTAAAGCGCTTTGAGCTACTTTATGTATGAAAATGTGCTATATAAATAAATGTTGTTGTTGTGTAAGAAAACAGTGTGTCCCAATACAGGCTAGGAAAGAGCATTATAAAAGATAATGGTATGGGTTCATTTTCCATTACTAACTCACTTTGTGACATCGAACAAGTAAGGAGCCAGTTGTACTGTCCCAATATGATTTTCAAGTTGTGTACAATAGAATCATCAGCTAAATAATTGTATATGTTATGTGGCATAGCATATGATGCCAATTATGGCAGAGTGAGTGGTGAACGTTCTTTTAAAATGACAACTGTGATTTTTCATCTTGTAGTGAGTGACTTTGATATTTTAACTTCAGAGTGCAGGGGTAAAGGATCAATCGCCAGTAAGAACTCACTGTGTGATCCTGAGCAAGATACTTCAGCAGACAGCGTTCTGATTTTATTTGTATTATACCTGCAAAAGTGCCTAACAGTCGTGTTCCCTATAAAAGGCACCATACAAAGATCTCATGATGACAGATCTAATGCTTACTCTTGTCTCCCAACATGGTTCAGAATGAGTCACCTCACCTGACGCAGCTCCAAGATGTAGACATGTGGAAACACTTGTACTATAGTTCAGTACATGTACAGGGAGCACCTTAGGGCAGCCCCTGGAACGTTGCCTTGATCTTCTTACTCTCTAAGCTATGAACCCAGGGCAATGTCGTATTAAAAGAGAAAGAAATGAATGTGAAAAGGTGTATAGGAGAATGCATATCTGAAGTAGGCAGGGAGGCTCCCTATATTGTACCAAAAATCTCAAGAATGCCAATTCAGTCCACAACAATGACTCTTAGTTTGTCCTTAACTGTGGGGCAGACCCCCCTAGGGAGGCTCGAAGTAACTAAA
>JANRMT010062835.1:8622911-8633886 GCA_026402145.1 Polypterus bichir lapradei | reverse complement strand
ATAGATAGATAGATAGATAGATAGATAGATAGATAGATAGATAGATAAATTACTAAAAAAGAGGAACACTTTGAGCTGTCCCAGTTAGCTATTATAAAAGTGTATTGGTCTTGGATATAAAGGAGCCCCAGTAGCATTTCATACCACCCTACCACCCTAGTTCAATGATGTCTATTTTACCTGTCTGTGGTGGAGACAAGCATAAAGGGACGATACATTGTACAGTCTGGTGGCTGTAGAGCACCTCCTAACACACCATAGTGAAATTAGGAGCTCCAGCACCATGCCTTATAGACAAAATGGGCAGCATTGGTCATAATGGCTTATAACTTTGCCATTCTCCTCTTTTCTATCACTACCTTTAATCAGTCCAGGAATAGTCCCACAATGCAGCACATCCTTTAAACTCTGAGCTTGCCCTTTCTCACCAGAAAAAGCATTGAGGGCATGCAAAGCACAAAGGTAATCCAGGAAAAATGCTTGCCTGAGAATGTCAAAGCTTCAAGGCATTACCCATTTGTGCTCTGGGAGGAGCCCTTGCCCAGCTGGATGAGGGCTGAGGCTTGGCATTTTCAACATTGCTACCCTTCCTCCTCAGTACTGCTCTCTCAACGCAGCCGACAAAGTTCAGAGATACAAAGTAAATGAGAGTGGTGACAAGGCAGAGTTTGCCATCCTCACAGCAAGGCTAGTGTAGTGGTTTGCTTGTGACACATCATTGGGGTTGAGATAACACCTCTTAATGACAGTACTCAGCACTTCTAAGACCTGAGATAATCTAATACCTACTTGGTGTTTACACTGCGACAGATAAGTGCGACAAGGGGAGAAGAAAGGCCCCTGACACAGCAGTCAGGTTGGCAGACTGGATTAGTGTGGCTCAATTCAATAAACGCCATCGGGGCAAAGGGCTCTCTTTATTGTCTTACAACAAGTGCACAGTGGACTGGCTTTTATCTCAACAGATGACTGTTAGTCTAATAACCAAATAAATAAAATCAGAACAAATCTTTAACCATCTCCATATAAGCCCATATAAGTGGAGTTTGAGATTTTGTTCCATTATGTTGTAGGAGCTGCGGTGGGCTGGCGCCCTGCCTGGGGTTTGTTTCCTGCCTTGCGCCCTGTGTTGCCTGGGATTGGCTCCAGCAGACCCCTGTGACCCTGTAGTTAGGATATAGTGGGTTGAATAATGGATGGATGGATGTTGTAGGAGGGGAGGATGTTCAAGCCTTGATGTATTCCTTTCTCATCACTACATTTTTATTTATCAAGAAAAATGTAAAAAATAATCCATCCATCCATCCATCCTCTTCCGCTTATCCGGGGTCGGGTCGCGGGGGTAGCAGCTTAAGCAGAGAGGCCCAGACTTTCCTCTCCCCGGCCACTTCTTCCAGCTCTTCCGGGAGAATCCCAAGGTGTTCCCAGGCCAGCCGGGAGACATAGTCCCTCCAGTGTGTCCTGGGTCTTCCCCGGGGCCTCCTCCCAGTTAGACGTGCCCGGAACACCTCACCAGGGGGGCGTCCAGGAGGCATCCTGATCAGATGCCCGAGCCACCTCATCTGACTCCTCTCGATGTGGAGGAGCAGCGGCTCTACTCTGAGCCCCTCCCGGATGACTGAGCTTCTCACCCTATCTTTAAGGGAAAGCCCAGACACCCTGCGGAGGAAACTAATTTCAGCCGCTTGTATTCACGATCTCGTTCTTTCGGTCACTACCCATAGCTCATGACCATAGGTGAGGGTAGGAACGTAGATCGACTGGTAAATTGAGAGCTTTGCCTTACGGCTCGGCTCTTTTTTCACCACGACAGACCGATGCAGAGCCCGCATCACTGCGGACGCCGCACCGATCCGCCTGTCAATCTCACGGTCCATTCTTCCCTCACTCGTGAACAAGACCCCGAGATACTTGAACTCCTCCACTTGGGGCAGGATCTCACCCCCAACCCTGAGAGGGCATTCCACCCTTTTCCGGCTGAGGGTTGAGTTGGGTGCTGGCCGAAGGCGGGGACCTTGGCGGTCTGATCCTCGGCTACAGAAACTGTAAAAAATAAATGAATAAAAAAGCAGTGCAGCTATTTTCAAAGCGCATCATAACTTATGAATTCTTGTTCTGTGAAAAGCACCTTGTGATGATGCTCCATGCCAAAGGGACGATGTTGGGATAAAAAGATACATAAACACAGCACACAGAATAAAAACACTCCATAAGTGAAAATAAAAGGTATAGGCTATATACATTTACAACTGAAAAAGACCATCCTGGGATTTTTCTAACTTAAAAATTTGAAAAATGGAAACACAAAAATAAAAATACCTGTGTGAAAAGCAATACGAAAGGGGGTCTAGGCAGAATACACAAGACACTAACTAAACATATTTTATATCGCTCTAGAGAAAAGCCAAGCAAAATGACACCTTTTAATGGCTACCTAAAAAGATTACAATATGCAAGCTTTCGAGGCAACTCAGGCTCCTTCTTCAGGCAAAGATAATTACAATAGCTCTATAATTAGTAAGCAGTACCATCCATCTTTTAACTTACATAAAAATAAGAATCCATATGTGCATTTGGACTAAAAAGTCTTAAGCTTGGTATTTATGCAGAAAACTAGTCTAATCAAGAAAACGTAAGCTTGCACGACAAGAGATATAAAATAATAATTATTATTTACATTTATATAGCATTTTTCTCACTATTCAAAGAATTTTACATAGTGAGTGAGCCACTTCACTGAGAGACAATTAGCCAATTAGAGGCAGGAGATGATTAAGGGGCCACAATGACTAGGCCGAGGTGGGCAATTTAGCCTGGACATCAGGATACACTATACACTTTTACAAAGGATGCCCAGGCATCTTTATAACCACAGAGAGTCAGTACCTCAATTTTATGTCTCATCCGAAGGACTGAGCCATTTTTACAGCACAATGCACCCGTCACTGCACTGGGGCCACTGGGATCCACATACGCACGACAAGGTAAGTGCCCCCTGTTCAAATCGCCAGCATCTCTTTAAGCAGCAACCAAATCTTTTCCTGGTTGGTCTCCCATCTAAGCACTGGCTGGGCCAAAACATGCATAGCTTCAGGTGGATGAACTGTTCTGAAGTGCATGTTGTATGGCTGCTAAATAAGATAAGTAATTTAATAAAATAATAATACATCTATATATAAAATTCTTTTCGCGTTTGAAACGGAAATTACTTATGACCACGCGAAACAGAAATTACGTATGACCACAGAACATATAATACGGGAACTAATCACTTTGTTTGTGGACTCCATTTTTATATCGTCTTTATGAATTGTTATTATTTGTGTGAGAGTTACTTTACTGACACTGAAAAGAAGTAAACACAAACATGCCCATCTATCCCATAGAAGTGCGCCCCGCGTCTCCCTCTCCCAGCCCTCCTATTTGGACTCCAGCACTGGGCCGTCCGCTGCCAGGCGCATTCTGATAGAGAAGTTTAATTTATTCATCCACGTCACTGTCGCGGAAACTGCCACATTGTAACTTTTTTTTAATTGCCAGTACTTGATAGTAGAAGAGATAAGGAAAACAGCTTTGTGTCTTTCTACTTTTTAACTGCGCCGAGCTGTAAACAATGTGAAGACAGGACCACCTTCAGCGGTGATGGGTCGTGAGAACAAAGTGGACACTGAAAGGCGTGGAATGTCGGGCTCCTCCACTGGGTCGAGAGCTTCACAGTTTCGGGCAGCGTCCTCTCTTCTCACACTGTTTGTGACACTTCGAGTGCCCCGTCGGCTCCTGGGAGAGTGGAAATCTTTGCGAATGAGAGTAATCAGCGCCATCGAAGCAAGACTCTCTTTGCAAATTGCGCTGCATGACTACTTACTGTCCCTTAAGGCGAGTTCGGGTCACTAAAACCCCGCAACATTCAAGGTTGCTTTTGTGATGAATTCTTTTAACAACACGTAGTGTTTACATCTAAGAAGATGTACCGACCTCTTCATGTAAAGTATTGGACTTGGGAATTGTTTGGACCTTCTGCCCGTTAAGCACGGAACGGCAGCGTCCACATTTCTCAGAATAATTTTTCTCTTAAATCACAGGCACGTAGTGCAAGGTTGTCAGGCAGAAATTTGGAGGATCACATACAAAATGTTATTTCTATACCACACCGGTCATGTAGCGCCTTTCACAAGGGATCTGCTACCGAGAGATGATCCAAATACATTTAAGCTGCTGTTAGTACTACTTACCTGTTGTGTTATAGCGCCTTTAAAATGTACTTTACCTGAAAGCACTCCAGTACTGCTCAATGTATCTTTACTTCTTAAATGTTAATGTTTTACAGTTTAATAATTTATAAACTACATTTTATTTATTTCCCTTGCACTCAGTGAGCGAAGCTACTGGGTAATCAGCTAGTATAAATATAAAAATAATTTCTTAGAATAAGATAGGCACCATAAAAAATGTGCAACAGTTTCAAATAACAAGACAATGTATATTTTAGTCTAAATAAATTTAAAAATTAGAAGCATGGCAAGGTAATGCAGCCTCATTACCCCAGTATCCTATGTTTAAATCGTGCATCTGGATACTATCTGTGTGGACTATGTAAATTCTCCCATGTAATTTGTGTGTGTTTTTCTCTGGCTATTCCAGTTTTCCTCAAACATCCCCAAAAACATGCTGAGTGTACATGTAAAATCTATTTCCTGCACCAAGTGTTGACATTCAAACCTAAATTTAATTAGGATTGAGAATGCTATGCTAAATTTAATAACCGAGACTAAAACAAGTTGTTCCTGTTTGTTATATGGAGCAAGGAGGACGTAACTGTGTTAATAATTAGGGTGATGGGATGTGCTGTATTTCCCTGGACTATCCAGTTTATCATCTCGAATTTAGGTGCCTTCATAAATCTTCATTAGTTGTTGCTAATTTCTTAAAAATTAAATTATACAGCCATTACATTGCACACCTGTTGTTGTCTGTGTGGAGTTTGCACGTTCTTGCGGTGGCTGTGTGGGATTTCCCCCAGGTACTCAGGTTTTCCTTTACCTGGCTAACATTCTCAAACTTGCTTAATCCAATTCAGGATCATGAGAGAAACAAACTTCATCCCAGCAGCACTGAATACAAGGCCGAAACCTGTCAAGAATGGGGTACCAGTATGTCACAGGGCCCTCTCACAAACACACAGAAAAACTGTGAATAATTTAGAGCTGCTTTTTAACCTGTCCTGCTTGTCTTTGGAGATTTGGGACGAACATCAGAGAACAATTAACCAAATCCACACAGACATGGAAAGAACATTGCTAACAACAACAACTCGATGAAGGAGTCTAATCCAGGACACTGGATTCATAAAGTAACAGCATAAACCGGTGTGGTACCATGGCACCTCATAAACTAATAAGCAAAGATTATGAGGAGATATGATTAAAGATATTACAATTACGAAAGGAATTAGTGGATTGGATCCAGGTTTTAACTTTGAAATGAGTTCAACAAGAATACAGGGACACCGTTGTAAACTTATAGAGGGTAAATTTCACAAAAATGTCAGGAAGTTTATCTTCAACCAGAGAAAAAGCGACACATGAACTAAATTAGCAAGTAGTGTGGCAGACATTAGGATGTTAGGAAGCTTTATTACTTAACTTGATGTTGTTTTGGAGAAATTGGTTAGGATTGGTGAGATTTTTTTGGGCAGAATGGCCTTTTCTTGTCAAAGTTTTTCTAACATTGTAATGTTCTAATAACCAAAACAATAGTTTACTTTACATAACGCATTAGAAGGAACAGAATTCAAAGACAGAGTTTGGTTCTAAATTATTTGCTGTTTTGTATAGCACCTTTGACAGTAAGAACTTTAATAAAGAGCTCTCCTAATAAGACTCATTGATAACACTATGTAACAAATTTTTATTTTTATTTTGTTCCTGTGTACAAAGTGTGTTTTCCTAACCTGTTATGCCTAAAAAAAAATAGAAAATAGCTGTTGTTCCACAAAAACTTTGCTTTTGTGATCAGGACAATGATATTTTGAAATTTGTCTGTTTTCGAGAAAATTCTCGATTCGCATTCAATACTGAGTAGTCTTCTAGAATACTCTTGAACATTTAGAATTGTCCAGAAGTTTCTAGAATTTTCCAGAATTATCTAGAACTTTCAAGAAGGTTTTAGAACTTTCTAGAACGTTCTCGGACTGCCCAATAGTAGTCATACAAGTATAAAAGGGGACTGGGCGGTCTCATGGTCTGGAATCCCTACAGATTTTATTTTTTTTTCTCCAGCCGTCTGGAGTTTTTATTTTGTTTTTTCTGTCCCCCCTGGCCATTGGACCTTACTCTTATTCGATGTTAATTAATGCTGATTTATTTTGTTTTCATATTGTGTTTTTTTATTTTTCTATTCTTTATTATGTAAAGCACTTTGAGCTACTGTTTGTATGAATATGTGCTATATAAATAAATGTTGTTGTTGTTGTTGTTGAAAAGCACAGGTGACTCGAACCAACATTTCGGTTTATGTTATTTTTTTTTTATTTGATTTAGATGGCATCAAGATGTCGCTTGCACCCAGCAGATGCATTTAGCTACGTCTGTGGACAATTTATAAAGACAAGAGCGAGAAAGTATTCCGTGAAAGCATGTCGTAAGATGTGCGAAGCCTACAAGGCATACTTCGGCATGCCTGTCGGGGATCAAGACAAGCCCTGGGCACCTCATTTCACATGCGAATATTGCAAGAAAACTCTTGAAGGTTGGTACAGGGGAGAAAAGAGAGCCAAGAAGTTTGCTATCCCGCGAATTTGGCGGCAACCGACTGAGCACTCAAGCAGCTGCTACTTCTGCATGGTGGATCCTGCCAATTCGCCAAGCTGCTGAGCAGGACGGAGAAAACGGCTTGGAACAGTTTCGCTGCAGTGGTTCACAGCTTCCTGGGTAATCACAAGGCTGAAAACTATGTGAGGTTGGTTCGGACTCTCATAAAGAATTACGGCAAAATGGGATGCAGAATGTCTCTCAAAGTCCATATCCTTGACAAATTCAAGGAGAACATGGGAGCTTACTCAAAGGAGCAAGGCAAGCGCTTTAATCAGGATATACTGGACTTTGAACGTCGTTACCAAGGACAGTATAACGAAAACATGATGGGGGACTACATTTGGGGGCTTCTTCGAGAAAGCGATTTGCAGTACAGTCGCAAATCTAGAAAACCTACTCATTTCTGAACCTTTTTGAGTGGTTTTGACTGTCTTTGTCTATTTACCATGCAAGTGTTGTTCTTTATCAGACCGCATGAACGAAAAGATAAAAATTCCCTTGTTTTGTCACTATAAATACGAAATTTTCTGGGCTGTGGTCATAAAATCAAAGTTTGTGCTGAATGTAGTCGTTTTTCCATAGGCTTTAGACATAAGCAGTTGAAATATAACGCTTGGAAGCCAGGAACAAAAATTGTGTTACATAGTGTAATAAAAGGACTGATTCCTTTCAGAGAACATTAAAAATTACCTTCGTTACTCAGTTAATACCTCAATTTGATCTTAGTGTCCTAATTCTGCAGAGTTCTAGTCAATTCTATGGATTTGACCAGTGACCATCCAAGACTGTGTGGCTTTTATGGAGAAGCAGTCCTGTCTCATCACATGCTGAAGTAATCAGTCTTTCAAGTGGGCATGGGGAAATGTTGATCCATTCCTTATTGAACACAGCTGTTTAGCTCTTGGGACTGTCTGTGCCACCCGGATTAACTCACCGCACGTGCGTTTAATGGAGAAGAGGCCTAGAGATGTCATTGAAGTACACATATTTCCTTTTCTTTGCTTTTGATGGTGCAGGTTAACCTTCGTTTCACACCAGAAAAGTAGAGTGATGCTTTCACACATTCTTAAAAGACGTGATCAGTGCCAGGTGCTGGAAACAGAATTTGTTCTCTTGCAAGATTCACACAAGTTATAATTCCAAAACCAGGACAGACAGACCAAGAGGCCACAGCCTTGAACTAGACAGATACCTGACAGCGAAAAATTTAAATTTTAGTCCTCACTCAATCAATCATTTACATAGTGTCCCCATAATGTGAGTTTTAACAAAACACACAAATATAAAAAAAAAAAGTACAGGCTAAATGTTCACATGAATATAAACTAATTTAAAAAAGCAGCTTAGTCAGTCAGTCATCCTTTATATTGTTAACATTGTGGAGCAGTGGGCAGGAAATTGAACTTTAAACAAAAAGGATGCCAACATACTGAATGACGCTGGGAGAAATGGTTAACTAGCCTGCCGTCCGTTTGTAAAAAATAAATAAAGAATTAATAAGCAACTGTAACCAATTATGATCTTGAAATTCACCCATTGCAAATGCATATGCCAAGAAAATAATAATATTATGTCTCCTACCGAAGTACTGAATTTGAATCTTGTACTGTTAACATCTACCTGTAGTAAGTGTGTAGTATAATGGACCAGCGACCCATCCAGAGTGGGTTCCAACATTTCACTCAATGTTTACCATCATAGGCCATGGCTCCTGTCACCCTGAGCTGGCGTATCAAAAAATGAATGGATTTATAACACAAGCACAAGCAGCATGAACAATGTTGAAATGTATTAGCTGCAAATAAACAAAAAAAAATGCCTAGCTCACTGCCACTATTAACATAAAACAGCTCGATTAATTTATCAAACATATAATAACATAATGCTAAAAGATTTATTTCATTCATTCATTCATGTTAAGTGAATTTCCAATTATGAGACCACCATACAATACATTTAAAAATATATTATTCTGAAAACTGCTTAATCCACATCAGGCTTACAGGGGCCTTAATCTATCCTGATAGTAAAGGACAGGGTCCACTCATGCACACACATTAGTACTCACACTCGGCTAACACAGTTTTTTTAGCTTTCCTAACCTGTATGTCTTCAGGAATAGGGGAGGAAAACCACAGTATATGAAATAAAACCTACAAACACAATGGAAAGCAGGCGAACTCCGCACACACCAGCACTGGGCTGAGAATCGGGACTCAAAAGACTGGAGCTGTGAAGTAGCAGCACTAACCACTGGGCTACAATGTCACCCATAAAAAAATGCTGTGTATAGAAAAATCCTAGAAACACAGGATTTCATATAACAGTTTGGATCTAAATCCACTATATAAAGAAAGTAAATTTAGATCCAAATTCTGACTATACAAAATGAGCTGCATTCTTAAATCCATAACTCAAAAGGTCTGTTATATCTTCTACTTACTATTTTGTTCAACTTATATATATATATATATATGCAGTATACAATACAATACAATTTATTTTTGTATAGCCCAAAATCACTCAAGAAGTGCCGCAATGGGCTTTAACAGGCCCTGCCTCTTGACAGCCCCATAATATATATATATATATATTGTGATAGGCAGCCTCGGCCATTACCCGATACCAATGGAATGGAAAAACCAGGGGAGAGAGGTTTGCTGAGGCATCTTCCTGCAGAGCATGCTGGGAGCTGGAGTTTGGTGCAGCCCTGTTGGGTTCCATGGGGCCTGCCAAGGGGGTGCTGCAGAACCATTCACTGGATTTCCACTACACCTGGGAGTGATTCCAGGTAATCCTGATGAACCACCTGGAACACTCCCAGGTGCTGAATAAAAGGAGCCACCTCAGTCCATTCGGGGGGGCCAGAGTCAGGAGGGGGTTCACGAAGCTTGCCAGGGGAGGAGAGGAGAGGAGAGGAGTGGAGGAAGAAGGAAAGGAAAAGGACCGTGTTTGATTATTGGTGCTTTGGACTGTATTGTGCTGAATGATGCAACAGAAAAGGGCTCTCCAACTGTAAATAAAAGTGTGTTGTGTGCTTGAATTCGTGTCTCTACCTGTCCGTGGTCCATATATATATATATATATATGGTTGAAATAGTTTTTACTGTCAAATAATGCAAAGAGTACGCGACACGTGTTTCGCCCTAAATGCTAACATTACTCAAAGTTATTGTCTGCTTTTTTATTTTTATTTTTTTCATTTTTCATTTTTATTACTATTTGATTTAATATCTTTTTTTGTATCAGTATGCTGCTGCTGGATTATGTGAATTTCCCCTTGGGATTAATAAAGTATCTATCTATCTAATTCTGGGCTCATCAGGCATACACACTCACTGCACTCCCTCTCGGGAATCGAACCTCGGGCGTCAGCATCAGAGGGCGAAGCCTCTCACGTTGCGCCACGGCGTGTGGTTCGTTTATTTGACAGTCTGTAGTGCAGTGAGTGTGTATGCCTGATGAGCCCAGAATTAGGGCGAAACACATGTCGCGTACTCTTTGCATTATTTGACAGTAAAAACTATTTCAATCATTCTATGATCTGCTTCTCGCAACTGAAAGAGGGCACCGTGGCGGACGTTAGCCGACTTGCTGACCAACCACAAGCGTTACCTGCTAGGTAACCACCCACACGATCAGATTGTGATTCAGACTACGAATGCATTGAATATATATATATATATATATATATATATATATATATATACTGTATACACACACACACATATGCATAAAAACATAAGACATTTGACGAATGAGAGGAGGACTTTAAATCTATCAAGCGCCATACTGTACACTGGCCAATATACATTATCCACTGAACAGTATCATCTCCAGACAGAGGAGCAGCTTTAGCGACAGACTGCTGTCACCGTCCTGCTGCACTGACAGACTGAGGAGACCCCACACTATGCGACTCTTCAATTCCACCCGGGGGGGTAAACGTTAACATTATACAAAGTTATTGTCTGTTATACCTGCATTGTTATCACTCTTTAATTTAATATTATTCTTTATCAGTATGCTGCTGCTGGAGTATGGGAATTTCCCCTTGGGATTAATAAAGTATCTATCTATCTATCTATCTATGTATCTATTATATGGTGCCTTTCATATCTATCTATCTATCTATCTATCTATCTATCTATCTATCTATCTAT
>JANRMT010062835.1:8571323-8581723 GCA_026402145.1 Polypterus bichir lapradei | reverse complement strand
ATAGATAGATAGATAGATAGATAGATAGATAGATAGATAGATAGATAATGCACTATTAGATAGATAGATAGATAGATAGATAGATAGATAGATAGATAGATAGATAGATAGATACTTTATTAATCCAAAGGGGAAATTCCCATACTCCAGCAGCAGCATACTGATAAAAAACAATATTAAATTAAAGAGTGATAACAATGCAGGAATAACAGACAGACAATAACTTTATATAATGTTAACGTTTACCCCCACGGGTGGAATTGAAGAGTCGCATAGTGTGGGGTCTCCTCAGTCTGTCAGTGGAGCAGGACGGTGACAGCAGTCTGTCGCTGAAGCTGCTCCTCTGTCTGGAGATGATCCTGTTCAGTGAATTCAGTGGATTCTCCATGATTGACAGGAGCCTGCTCAGCGCCCGTCGCTCTGCCACGGATGTCAAACTGTCCAGCTCTGCGTCTACAATAGAGCCTGCCTTCCTCACCAGTTTGTCCAGGCGTGAGGCGTCCCTCTTCTTTATGCTGCCTCCCCAGCACACCACCCAGTAGAAGAGGGCACTCGCCACAACCGTCTGATAGAACATCTGCAGCATCTTGTTGCAGATGTTGAAGGACACCAGCCTTCTAAGGAAGTATAGTCGGCTCTGTCCTCTCTTGCACAGAGCATCAGTGTTGGCAGTCCAGTCCAATTTATCATCCAGCTGCACTCCCAGGTATTTATAGGTCTGTACCCTCTGCACATGGTCACCTCTGATGATCACGGGGTCCATGAGGGGCCTGGTCCTTCCTAAAATTCACCACCAGCTCCTTGGTTTTGCTGGTGTTCAGGTGTAGGTGGTTTGAGACGCACCATTTAACAAAGTCCTTGATTAGGTTCCTATACTCCTCCTCCTGCCCACTCCTGATGCAGCCCACGATAGCAGTGTCGTCAGCGAACTTTTGCACGTGGCAGGACTCCGAGTTGTATTTGAAGTCCGATGTATGTTGGCTGAACAGGACCGGAGAAAGTCCAGTCCCCTGCGGTGCTCCTGTGTTACTGACCACAATGTCAGACCTGCAGTTCCCAAGACGCACATACTGAGGTCTGTCTGTAAGATAGTTCACGATCCAGGCCACCAGGTATGAATCTACTCCCATCTCAGTCAGCTTGTCCCTGAGGAGCAGAGGTTGGATGGTGTTGAAGGCGCTAGAGAAGTCCAGAAACATAATTCTTACAGCACCACTGCCTCTGTCCAAGTGGGAGAGGGATCGGTGTAGCATGTAGATGATGGCATCCTCCGCTCCCACCTTCTCCTGGTATGCGAACTGCAGAGGGTCGAGGGCGTGGTGGACATGTGGCCTCAGGTGGTGAAGCAGCAGCCACTCCATGGTCTTCATCACATGTGACTAATTTCTAAACTAGTTTAAAACTATTTTACATACTTTACTCACTTCCTGTTTTACTTAAATTCTTTCGACCCCTAGTTCATTTAGTGTTGAATGAAAGTAGTGAACACAGATGAAAAGCTAAGGGTGGGCCATGGGGTAGAAGAAGTCACCCAGGAGGCTTGGAAATTCTCCCTGCTTCGGGAACAAAGTTTTGAAGGTGCAGTAACCTGCACTGGGAACCATTTGAAATTCTGTTCTATTCTTTGTGGCCCCTAGTGGTAGATTGTTTTTATGGAGTGTAATTTTTTTGGTTTTTAATGATTATTTTCCTCCCACAGTCCAAAGACATGCAGGTTAGGTGCATTGGCGATCCTAAATTGTCCCTAGTGTGTGCTTGGTGTGTGTGTGTGCCCTGCGTTGAGCTGGCGCCCTGCCCAGGGTGTGTTTCCTGCCTTGCGCCCAGTGTTGGCTGGGATTGGCTCCAGCAGACCCCGTGACCTTGTGTTAGGATATAGCGTGTTGGATGATGGATGGATGGTTATTTAAGTGCGTGCCATGAAGGGGTCAACCTGTTGGTATCGATGTATAGTGTGCACTTGCCCAATTTGACTGCTTCAATCCAAGAGAAACCTTCCATTTTAATGTGACATAGGGGATGGCGTCTCATTGCGTTGCGCAGTTCCTGATGCTGTGTGTTTACTGCTGGAATTTTCTTTACTGTGCAAATTTCCCACCAGTTCAACACATATTTTCAAAATGTTTTATGCGATTACTTTTTTTTCTTTTTGCAAAATAAAACCATACATAGACACGTATTGGCTGGCAGGTGAGGCTTGCCCCTGCTTTGCTATATTTATGAGAGTGTTTTATTTTTTGCAGACTTTGAGCATTTTTCAGAGTTGCTTTTTTGCCAGAGTGAGGTACCATAAAACACCCAGCATGACTGCCAAATCTTGGAAAGGAAAAGAAAAACCTGTGCCTTTTTAAAGGACACAATCCAAACACCTAAATTGATTTTTTAAGGTGAGGTTGTAGGCTCAGAAGAATAGAAAACACCCAAATCCAATGCCTCCACTGGGTCAAGTTTGTGCCTTTCTAGTTTGGATATTAAAAGCAACTGTGGCTTATGCAGCAGGACATCTCATTTTCCAGTCGATTCTTCCTCATTATATTCTTCTAATTGCAGCATTTAAAGTTAGTGCTGCGGAGGAAACATGCAGTGCCCCCCACTCAGCTTCGTCATAGGTGAGGGTAATCAAGCCTGGCGTTGTCCAAGTTGTGGCTGTCCACCATCTGTACAAGGAATGCACAATTCCAGACAAAGGCTTGGCAAAGTTTTCCCTCTGTCTGAACCCCCAGCGCCTGCAGATAGCAGTCAAACACCTGGACAAAATCAGCAGGTGACGGCGGGAGATGGGAACGGATCAGTCACAGCCCCTTCGAATCAGCCCTTTGAACCTGGCTTATTCATCAAGACCCCCACCGGTGTCACCAGGCTGTTTGTGTCGGTGTGTGTTTATGCGTGTGTGTTCACCACAAATGTAGCAGACACCAGCGCAGGGCAGTTCACTTGCTTCTGTTATTTATTTTGCCTTGCAATAACATTACAATAAGCTGTTTACTGATTTATAACAACCAAACATGACAGTGTAGTTATTTTCACTGATGTAATTTGGCAAAGCTTTCTAGAAATTAAAACATCCTGGAAATATTAAGAAGAATGTATAAAAAAGTTAATTCTAACAGAGTTTAGAAATTAGAAGCACCATAATGATTTCTGTATTGCAGTCAGATGCCTAATATACTCAGTGGTCACTTTATTATTTCCACAACACTGTCATATCCAGGGCGGCACGGTGGCGCAGTGGGTAGCGCTGCTGCCTTGCAGTAAGGAGACCCGGGTTTGCTTCCAAGGTCCTCCCTGCGTGGAGTATGCATGTTCTCCCCGTGTCTGTGTGGGTTTCCTCCCACAGTCCAAAGACATGCAGGTTAGGTGCATTGGCGTTTCTAAATTTATATAGCTTTATTTATATAGCACATCCATCCATCCATTTTCCAACCCGCTGAATCCGAATACAGGGTCACGGGGGTCTGCTGGAGCCAATCCCAGCCAACACAGGAACCAATCCCAGGCAGGGTGCCAACCCACCGCAGGACACATACAAACACACCCACACACCAAGCACACACTAGGGCCAATTTAGAATCGCCAATCCACCTAACCTGCATGTCTTTGGACTGTGGGAGGAAAACGGAGCGCCCGGAGGAAACCCACGCAGGCACAGGGAGAACATGCAAACTCCACGCAGGGAGGACCTGGGAAGCGAACCCGGGTCTCTTAACTGCGTGGCAGCAGTGCTACCACTGCGCCACCGTGCCACCCCCACTTACAATCCATTTATTCCAATAAAGGGTAATAATAATAATAATAATAATAATAATAATAATTCATTACATTTATATAGCGCTTTTCTCAATACTCAAAGCGCTATCCACACAGGGAGGACCCGGGAAGCGAACCCAGGTTTCCTAACTGCGAGGCAGCAGCGCTACCACTGCGCCACCGTGCCGCCCTATATAGCACATTTTCATACAAAAAGTAGCTCAAAGTGCTTTACATAATGAAGAAAAGAAAAATAAAAGACAAAGTAAGAAATTAAAATAAGACAACATTAGTTAATATAGAAAAGGAGTAAGGTCCGATGGCCAGGGTGGACAGGAAAAACAAAATAGAACAAAGCTCCAGATGGCTGGAGAAAAAAAATAAAATCTGCAGGGGTTCCAGGCCACGAAACCGCCCAGTCCCCTCTGGGCATTCTACCTAACATAAATGAGATAGTCCTCTTTGTAGTTACGGTTCTCACGGAGTCACTTGATGTTGATGGTCATACAGACTTCTGGCTGTTAATCCATCCATCATTGTTGGAACATCACGGTGCTTTGAGTAGATGGTGGTGGTGGCTTGGACACCGGAAAAGGAAACAGAAGAGAGAGTAGGGGTTAGTACGGATTTTAGAGCCACCATGAACAGTTATTATAATGAATTGAATATACAGAGTATCAGGATTTTGATTAAAGTGAAGTTATGAGATGGCCATGTTACAGTAATATGTTTTTAGCAGTTTTTTAAAGTGCTCCACTGTATTAGCCTGCCGAATTCCTACTGGCAGGCTATTCCAGATTTTAGGTGCATAGCAGCAGAAGGCCGCCCGCCTCACCACTTTTAAGTTTTGTTCTTGGAATTCTAAGGAGATACTCATTTGAGTGTCTCTAGTGTGTGTGTGTGTGTGTGTGTGCCCTGTGGTGGGCTGGCGCCCTGCCCGGGGTTTGTTTCCTACCTTGCACCCTGTGTTGGCTGGGATTGGCTCCAGCAGACCCCCGTGACCCTGTAGTTGGGATATAGCAGGTTGGATAATGGATGAATGGATGTCATCTCCAAGAGACACGGTTCACTTCAAGATTATGGCCTCCTTTAATGAAACTGGCATTGAAATTCAGTGGCCACTTGATAGGGTCCACCTATTGAGTACCAGGTAGGAGACGGGCCCTCTTTTGCCTCCAGAACTGCTTAATTTAAGGCTGCTTGAATTACTAAGGTGCTAAAATACTCCGTAAGGATTTTGGTCCACGCTGACCAAATGTCATAAGTCAGATCTTTTGGCCCTGAATCTCCCTTTTCACTTAATCCCCAATATGCTCTAACCTGGGGAATATGTAGGTCATTAGAAATCACTAACGTCATTGTCATGTTTGTGGAACCAGTTTGAGATGTTGTGTGATTTCTTATATGGCACATTATTTCATTAGAAAAAAGTTAGGGAATGCACCACATGCTCAGGAGCAATGCTTTCAGATGACCTTCACTTGGCATTATGTGTCCAAATGTAAGCCAAAAGACATTACACTGTCATCACCAGCTGGTACTTTTGACACAAGGTGGGATGAATTCACGCTGTTTTCAACCAGTAATGACCCTGTCGTCTGTATGTCACAACAGAAATCTACATTAGACTATTGACATTTTTCCAATCTAAAATTGTCCAATAATAGCGCTCATGGGCTCAACATAGCCTCGTCTTCTTGTTCTTAGCTAATAGGTCTGTAAACTAGTGTGGTCTTCAGCTGCTATAACCCATTCTCTTCAAGGTCTGAAATGCTATTGTGACACATGCCCGGACACCACCAGACTGACACCACATCTTTATTCACAGTTCTTGCACAGATCACCCACTCCACGGGTCTCTCCTCCAAATGTCTGTGGGCCGCCTTTCCTCTCTCCACGGGACCTTCGTCCTGCTCCCACTCCCGACACTAGCTCCTTGATTGTAGGGAGGTGGCCCCTTTTATTTCTACCCGGATGTGCTCCAGGTGCCTGACGATGTTCTTCCGGCAGCACTTCCTGGTGTGGCGGAAGTGCTGCCCTTGCACCCGGAAGCGCTCCGGGCGTCCCTGGAAGTGTCATCCTCCATCTTCCCGGGTGTGGCGGAAGTACATGTTTCCCGGGCTTTCTGAGGCTCGGGGCGACCCCCCCGGTGGTGGCCACGGGCCCCAATGGGCTTGAGCCTCCTTGCTCCTCTCCCGTGGTCCTCTCCAGATCCAGGGAGGTTGCCCCCTCATGGCCCGGAGGACGTACACGCCACCTCCCGGTCCTTCCAGGAGTCCCGGCTGGGTCTGGCCCCCAGCCGCTTGTGACACTAGGCATTCTAAAATCGCCTTCTGCACACCACTGATGTGAATGTGAGGATTTTTGTCTTTTCTGTTAGTTTGGACGAGTCTCACCAATTCTCCTCTGACTTCTGTATTTAACAGGACTGCTGCTCATTAGATGTTTATCACACATGACTGGAGTGCATGAAAATCCTAGGAAATTAGCTAGAATCACCACATCTGGCACCATTAGTCATACGACGGTTAAAGTCACTTGCCCATTCTAATATTTGGTCAAAAAACAAGTAAACCCCTTGACCTGCTCTGCATGCCACATGATTGGCTATTTGGCCACTGATTATGTCATGCTCAGCATGCTAAACAATGTAATCTTGTGGTGTAATGCGTTTTGGATATTCATTTTAAGGCGGTATGACATAGTAGTAACAGTCGTACTTCATGAATCCAGTGTTTGTTGTCCATGTGGAGTTTTTATGTTTTCCATTTGTCTGAATGGATTTTGTTTTTCACTCTCAAAGTCTTTAATTGCTTTGCCTTTTGAGTTGTCCACAGTTGTTTCTTATCTTGTGGACAGTGCTGCCAGAATAAGCTCTGAACCCCCACATCCCTGAATTGGTTTAAGCAGTTTTAAAAATGAGATATTATTTTATTTTTTTTGTCATTTGAACATTGAAGTGTTTAAAATGATGAAGGGAATTAGTGCAGTGGATCGAGACGTTTATTTTAAAATGAGTTCATCAAGAACACGGGGACAACAGCTGGAAACTTGTGAAGGGGAAATTTCGCACAAACATTAGGAAGTGTTTCTTTACACAAAGAACGATAGACACTTGGAATAAGCGACCAAGTGGTGTGGTGGACAGTAAGACGTTAGGGCACAGGTGTCAAACTCCAGGCCGGGAGGGCCGCAGCGGGTGCAGGTTTTCTTTCTAACCCTTTTCCTAATCCGTGTCCAGTTTTCACTGCTAATTAACTCCTTTTCCCTCTATTTTAATAGCCCTGTTTTTAAGGATTAAGTCTTCTGAATTGATTCTTTTCTTCATTAAATGACAGCCAAACAAAAAATGAGACATGAAACGAGCCAACAGATGACCAGCTAAATTGGCGCTTCAAACTCCAACCAGTTCCTTAATGAGAAGCGGATTCTTGCTGTTAATTAAACCCGTTATTCAATTCCATGGCTTGTTGCTGCTCTCTTTCTGCCACAGCAGACATTTCCAAAACTGTTGATATTCTGTTTTTTTTTCTAAGAACTCCTAAAATGTTTTGGTAACCTGAGGGATCAACCTTACTGAGACCTTCATCTTTAATTTCAGATTTTGTTTGACAGGTACAGGTGAGCTGGTCATGTCCTGCTTGTTTTATGTCTCATTACTGTCCTGCTGCTAATTAAGGAAAAAACAACTAAGGGGCCGGAGTCAAGCTAATTAAAGCTAAGGCTAAAGAAGTTAATTAGCATCAGACACTGGCCACTGATTAAGAAGACGGTTAGAATGAAAACCTGCAGCCACTGCGGCCCTCCAGGACTGGAGTTCGACACCCCTGCGTTAGGGACTTTCAAAACTCGACTTGATGTTTTCTTGGAAGAAATAA
Source organism: Polypterus bichir lapradei (assembly GCA_026402145.1). Taxonomy (NCBI): domain Eukaryota; kingdom Metazoa; phylum Chordata; class Cladistia; order Polypteriformes; family Polypteridae; genus Polypterus; species Polypterus bichir. The sequence continues at coordinate 8,574,101 of JANRMT010062835.1, read as the reverse complement.
GTGGATAGGACTGGCAAGCTTTGTTGGGCTGAATGGCCGGTTCTCGTCTAGAATGTTCTAATATGGTACACTGTCTTTTCATGCCACCTTTGTAAGTCTGAGTGCAGGATCAGCCACTGTACAGCACCCTTTGAGTATTTTTCAGGTTAAGGACCTAATGCAGTAGAATCCCTTCTGCCAGTAACAAGATTTGAACCAGCAACCTTCCAGATACCAGTGCAGATCCTTAGCCTCACAGCCACCGATGTGGCATGATATGATATGATATGATATGACATGAGTATGCGTGTGTGCTTATCCTTGACCTGAATGAAAAGGGTCTGATAATAGAATAATGAATTGTACCCAAAGCCATGTTTGACTTAGAAGCCCGTGATTTCTTTTCCACGTATTTCTACAGCGCAGACACTGGCAGTAAAGCTTATGTGCTCAGCATTGTGCGTTAACTCAGCAGTAGAGCTAAATCTGTAATCTTGTGGCTGTACTGTATACAGCATCTCTTATAGTGGAGTCCATTTTGCTGGCCTGGTACAATTTATGAACTGTACAAGACAGACATTTTGAATAAATAAAGTCATTTTTTAAATTTAAATTCAAGATCTTACTTGATGAAATTCTACCAGAACAGTAAATAAATACATTTCATTTGCTGTTTCATTCCAATGGTTGGGTGAGAGGAATACACGAAAGAAATGCTCCTCACGTAAAAATGTCTGGCTACAGTACGCATGCCGCTGCTGCCTTCTTGGTGCAAACAGGGTGCACACCCCCATTTGGTTCACATTAGCCTGACATGACCTCTCTGCTCTATATGTTTCATTTTTATTGATGACTTCAGCTTATCCTATTAAAGTTTGTTTGAAGCTCAATTTTCTCAATTCCGTCATGCAATGTTGATGTTTGTTTTATACACTTTATGTCACCTTGTGCAGTTTTTTTGCTTTCCGTTTTAATCATTTTTCGCTTTGGGGTTAGCCAACTGTTTCTTGCAGTATAAAATGGCAGCTGTATAGTGGTCTCTGACGTGTGTTCATTTTAAGCATAAGATGAGCAGAATAATACCCAGAGACACTAGGGGCTGACCTGAGTGGACAAACTGAATGGCTCAAGTTAACTATGTTACTGATTGTATCGAGTAGCAAATAACCTAAACTCCATTATATAGTCAGACAACAGGCAGAACTCTCTCACACATTGAATACAGATTGAACTGCATGCCTTTAGTTTATTTCACCATGAAAGAATGTACAGTATTGAAAGTTCCTGTACTCTGTACAAATGTGTGCCTGGATGTATGCAATTTCTACCTATGGTAATGTGTGTGCAATTTTTTTATTATATATTTTTTTTCCAAACATAGTCAAGAAATACACCAAAAAATGTAAAACAAAAAAAAAAACACGTTTGCAGAAACAGTTATTTTACTAATTGTTATAAGAAAACAATCAAACACACATAGCCAAATAAAATCAAAACATTCAATTCATAAATATAATTGATACTTAAAATACATCCATCCATTATCCAACCCGCTAAATCCTAACTACAGGGTCACAGGGGTCTGCTGGAGCCAATCCCAGCCAGCACAGGGCACAAGGCAGGAAATAAACCCCAGGCAGGGCGCCAGCCCACCACAGGTCACACACACACCAAGCACACACTAGGGACAATTTAGAATCGCCAATGCACCTCACCTGCATGTCTTTGGACTGTGGGAGGAAACCGACGCAGACACCGGGAGAACATGCAAACTCCACGCAGGGAGGACCCGGGAAGCAAACCCGGGTCTCCTTACTGCGAGGCAGCAGCGCCACCCACTGCGCCACCGTGCTGTCCATATTATATTATATTATATTATATTATATTATATTATATTATATTATATTATATTATATTAAAATACCAAAAATGAAATGGCAAAGTAGGTATTACCCCGGCAGATTTATTGTAGAATAACATTAATAAATTCACTGTTCCAAGCAATGACAAATACATTTTTTTCTAGCTTTTGAAATTATAACACATCATTTACCCCTGAAGTAATGGAGGGTAAATTACATTTCTTTCAGTTAAGTAGTGCTAACGATTCGGAAACAGAAAACTACTTTTTCTTCAAACCCTATCCAATATTACTCGGCACACTATGATAACTTTATTAGAAATAACTGTTCACTAACTGACAGATAAGTAAATAATCTTCCCCCAAGTGGTTTCAGTTTAGGTCAGTCCCAAAACATATGACCCAGCAAGACTGAAGAATCATGGCACAATGCACAACTTGGGCCCAGTTCATGATATTTATTGGGTTATTTAAATCTAGAAATATGTGTGGGTTGTACAAATTTTAGGTGAATTGTGGCTTGTTTTACACGGATTGATGATCAATGTATATAATGAATTACTGAATTCCACTCCTTGTCTGAAATAATTAATAGAGAGGTCCCTTTTCCAAACTTAGACTTGATCATCAAATGATGTACATCTTCTTCTTCTTTCGGCTGCTCCCGTTTCTCTTCTTGTTCCAACAACTTTGTACCCTTTATAGGAGGAGGAAAAGGGAAGGACCACTTTTATTTTATATCACCTTTAATTTTGCATGTCTTTCATGTAAATGTGTAGAAAAGGATGAGCGGGCACATGTGACCATGAGTGCCTCAAGCAAGAAAAATGCAAGCAATAGATAAATAATACTGTTTGTAATGCATTGAACTAAGTTGTAAAGTAATCTATCTATCTATCTATCTATCTATCTATCTATCTATCTATCTATCTATCTAT
>JANRMT010062835.1:8497965-8519650 GCA_026402145.1 Polypterus bichir lapradei | reverse complement strand
TCTATCTATCTATCTATCTATCTATCTATCTATCTATCTATCTATCTGTCTGTCTGTCTGTCTGTCTGTCTGTCTGTCTATCTACAGTATATAGTGCTAAATCTATCTATCTATCTATCTATCTATCTATCTATCTATCTATCTATCTATCATCAGTTGTGCACCTCAAAATGATTGTGAAATGAAACTTGTGGCAGCTTTACACTGACTCAAAAGCTGTCATTTTTCTAGCAAGGAAATATTATTTTGTTAATCCCAGTTACTCATCCTGTCTATTGTTTGTTAATACTAAGATGTCCACTGTCATTATTTTATCATTGGCCAGTTTTCGCCTGCCGCCGTTATTACCCATGTAATAATAATAATCTTCTGTCTTTCACCCTTGTGATTGCCAGCTTTTGTGCCAAGCTTTCAGAATTGTCCTTTGTCACACCCATCACATGATAGTGTTTGCTTTTCCCTGTGTCTTTTTAGGATTTGATTAAAATCCCTTTAAGAAAAGAGACATTTCTGATCATTTCTCACAAACAAGCATAGTCAGAGGTGGATAAAGGTAGCAACATCATAACACTACAGTAGATAGTTGTGCAGTAGATTGCATCACAGTATTTTTCGTTTTGCAGTTTGCGCTTAAATGTTAACTTTCTTTCATCTGCCCATTATCTTGTAGTTACCAGTTAAATTAACCAAATGCCACATTACTGTTGGATGCCTCTATCCCTAGCGAGTGCATTTAGCACTGCAACTGTCATCTGCCTGGTCCCCTTGCAATTACCAGTTAAACACAGCAGATGTCATGTTAATGTCCTGTGTGTAGGGAGAATGCCAGCCACACATATGCCTACAGATGTAGCATCCTCATCTCAGTTGGAAAATTTGGGCAACACAAATACAGTACAGCTAGCTGGCATGTGTATGAACCTACAGAATAGCTGTTAGAGGCAAATCCTTTAAGTTAATGTTAATGGTAAATTTACCTTAGCTTGCTTAGGTTTGAACATAGATAATGGAAGATTCAGTTGAACCCCCTAGAAGTTAAAGGTAATGGAATGTTTGGAATGTTCGCTCTGTATGACAATAGTCAGTCAGTCATTATCCCACCCGCTATAACAGAGTAGCCCTTATGTTGAAGTTCGACAGCTAGAAAGAAACATGAACTGTTAGACAGATAGGCATTAAGGGCATGGAATTTTCTGAGCGTTGTGTACGTAGATTAAGCGTAGGCCCAAGTGTATGTGGTAATGGATAGAAACGTTACGAATGGAACCTAAATCTGCTTACCACAGACAAGAAGTTTCCCTTTTTTATGTGAATTGTAAACACTTTTCTTTGTTTTTTGTGTGAACTGCTTGCTTTGAATTTCACTAAAATCTTTAAAAAAGACAACATGTGGACTGAGGAGTTTTTTAAAGATGGCAAGTCATACTGCTGCTAGAATGCCTTTCTGGTAGCTGCATTTGAACTATTTGAAAATCCCTGACAAATGGAGTATGACATTAACTCTTTCCGGGCTGATGTCGACTTTTGTCAAAAGGAGATGTTGACGATGGTAATCAACTGTAAACTGTGCCAAAACAAACCGTTACGTTTTAGTTGGAGTCTCGTCGCTAGAAGGAAAGTTAGCTTCATTGGTTTGACCGAGATTTTCTGCGCTCGTGTGAGTAGCAAAGTGCAAACAAGAGAAAAAATGGCACTGACATAATGGCGAGAGATTAAAGTGAATGCGTAAAGCAAAATACTCCGTGGATGAAGTTTTGCCTATTATCTCTAAATTGGACTATGACTTGCCGGACTCCGATTTTGATACAAGTGATCGAAAACAAATGTGAGTTTCCAGCTTGAGCTGACTGGTCCCCAGCTAATCGTGTAGCTGACACACATACGGCAATGTTCGCCAGGAGGACTGCCACTTAACAATAGTAAGAGGTAGAAATCAGATTGCAATGCACCGCGACTGTGACTGTTGCTGCTGCTGCCACCGCCCCAGCCACGTGACAGCAGCAAGTCTTCCGCTCATTCTTAGCAAACTGGCAGCCGCAGCATGCAGCAACAGACGTTTTATATTGATTTCTGTGTGAAACCATTGCTTTTCAGAAAACTATGTTTTTCGGAAGAAATATTCAGCTCTCAAAGAGTTAAAACAAAAACGGAAGTTTCTTAAAATCCTCAAAAATCTTGAAAAAAAAAACTGAACAATGCAAGAAAAAGCAAAAGAATCCAAAAAACAGTTGTACAATGATAAAATCCAAAAAACCCGCAAAAGTTCATGTAGGGGAGACTAAAGTTTCAAGTTAAGGTTGCTATACTCATTTTTCAGGATACAATACACAATACAATTTATTTTTTGTATAGCCCAAAATCACTCAAGAAGTCTTGACAGCCCCCCAGCCTTGACTCTCTAAGAAGACAAGGAAGAACTCCCAAAAAAATGGAAGAAACCTTGAGATAGGCAGTTCAAAGGGAGACCCCTTTCCAGGTAGGTTGGGTGTGCAGTGGGTGTTAAAGAGAAGGGGGTCGATACAATACGATACACAGAACTAAACACAAGTAATCCTCAATACAGTATAACATCCATCCATCCATCCATTATCCAGCCCGCTATATCCTAATTACAGGGTCACGGGGGTCTGCCAATCCCAGCCAACACAGGGCGCAAGGCAGGAAACAAACCCCGGGCAGGGCGCCAGCCCACCACAGTACAGTATAACAGTAAAATAAAATATTACATAAAGTACAGAGCAGAGTTTGACAGTAGATGATATCACATAATATGATTCGGATTTGTTTAGAGTCCTGGAGACCTCAGCCATCAAGCTGCCTCCCCCAATTCCGTTCCACAGCTGGGATAGCACTGGGCCAGCCACTCCGATGAAAGTATGGTGACATGTTGCATGTTGATTAATACATGCAAGTAAGAATATCACTGTACTCTGTACACACTCTATAAACCTATATGGATATGTAACGACGTTAGGTGCTATACAAAATCACTGAGTCAGTTAACTTTTAAGAGTTCGAGCTGCAGAAATGTGGAGACACATACTGTATACTGATTTTGCATACTGCTGTAAAAATATGGGCACAATTGTGCAGTTCAGTATGAAGGCACTATATAAAATCACTGCATCACTTGCCAGTAATTGCTTACCCAGTGACTGTTTCAGTTTCTAATGTCCCAGAGAAACACATAAAACTGTACTGCACTTGCAAAATGCTCCAGATTGGTTTTCCTTATTAAACGTGATGGGTACAAAAGCAGATTTGCACATTTTATCGCCAGCACTAATGGCCTTTTTGATCCTAAATGAGTCAATTCACTACCAATGCTCCATCTAGAGAAATAGTGGAAAATAATGAAATATCCATGTAGTTCATAGTAACGGTGCTCACTATCAAAGGTGCTATGTACAATTGTAAGATTGCATATTCAGGCCACACTCTGTTAGGAATTCATTAGGGACATCTTTTGGTCACTTTGTTATGCATAATTGCTTGTTGTTTTTTAAGTCAATAATGTTGTTGATATCAATGTAATGTCATTTATTTAATCAGCTTTTGAGAATTGATGTTTAGGTGGTGTCACAAGAACGAGACATAAACAGATAAAGGTTTGGGGCAGCCACCCGTATAATATGGTATCCCAGCTGCAAAAGTCGTTTTTATCAGATAAACAGCACTGAAGTGCATACAACTGAGTCCAGAACAAGACTGAGGTAAAAGGGAAAAGGGGCAGGCTTTTAAAGGGGAAGACAGGAAGTGAGGTCATAAGGATCGGGCACGTGTTCTTCATTCATTGGATCGAGCCCGGAGGTGACATCACAGGGGCCGGAGCTGGTAAGGTCTACTTCCATTGGCTCGGTCCCGGAAGTGACGTCAAGAGAGCCAGGTGGAATCTCCCGGGAATGGTCTACAGGAAAGGGAGAAAAAGAGTCAGTGCACTCTGCCACATCCCGGCATGCCTCAGAACTGCCTTCACTCAAGCCCTTTAGCTGCCTTCCATGCGCACGTGTGTGACAGTGGTTTGTTAATAGCAGCCAACCCCATTGCTACATACAGTGGGATGCAAAAGTTTGGGCAACCTTGTTAATGGTCATTATTTTCCTGTATAAATCGTTGGTTGTTACGATAAAAAATGTCACTTAAATATATCATATAGGAGACACACACAGTGATATTTGAGAAGTGAAATGAAGTTTATTGGATTTACAGAAAGTGTGCAATAATTGTTCAAACAAAATCAGGCAGGTGCATAAATTTGGGCACCGTTGTCATTTTATTGATTCCAAAACTTTTCAAACTAATTATTGGAACTCAAATTGGCTTGGTAAGCTCAGTGACCCCTGACCTACATACACAGGTGAATCCTAGAATGAGAAAGAGTATTTAAGGGGGTCAATTGTAAGTTTCCCTCCTCCTTTAATTTTCTCTGAAGAGTAGCAACATGGGGGTCACAAAACAACTCTCAAATGACCTGAAGACAAAGATTGTTCACCATCATGGTTTAGGGGAAGGATACAGAAAGCTGTCCCAGAGATTGAAGCTGTCTGTTTCCACAGTTAGGAACATATTGAGGAAATGGAAGACCACAGGCTCAGTTCAAGTTAAGGCTCCAAGTGGCAGACCAAGAAAGATTTCGGATAGACAGAAGCGACAAATGGTGAGAACAGTCAGAGTCAACCCACAGACCAGCACCAAAGACCTACAACATCATCTTGCAGCAGATGGAGTCACTGTGCATCGTTCAACCATTCGGCGCACTTTACACAAGGAGATGCTGTATGCGAGAGTGATGCAGAGGAAGCCTTTTCTCCGCCCACAGCACAAACAGAGCCGCTTGAGGTATGCTCAGGCACATTTGGACAAGCCAGCTTCATTTTGGAATAAGGTGCTGTGGACTGATGAAACTAAAATTGAGTTATTTGGGCATAACAAGGGGCGTTATGCATGGAGGAAAAAGAACACAGCATTCCAAGAAAAACACCTGCTACCTACAGTAAAATATGGTGGTGGTTCCATCATGCTGTGGGGCTGTGTGGCCAGTGCAGGGACTGGGAATCTTGTCAAAGTTGAGGGACGCATGGATTCCACTCAGTATCAGCAGATTCTGGAGACCAATGTCCAGGAATCAGTGACAAAGCTGAAGCTGCGCCCACCGGGGCTGGATCTTTCAACAAGACAACGACCCGAAACACTGCTCAAAATCCACTAAGGCATTCATGCAGAGGAACAAGTACAACGTTCTGGAATGGCCATCTCAGTCCCCAGACCTGAATATAATTGAAAATCTGTGGTGTGAGTTAAAGAGAGCTGTCCATGCTCGGAAGCCATCAAACCTGAATGAACTAGAGATGTTTTGTAAAGAGGAATGGTCCAAAATACCTTCAACCACAATCCAGACTCTCATTGGAACCTATAGGAAGCGTTTAGAGGCTGTAATTTCTGCAAAAGGCGGATCTACTAAATATTGATTTCATTTCTTTTTTGTGGTGCCCAAATTTATGCACCTGCCTGATTTTGTTTGAACAATTATTGCACACTTTCTGTAAATCCAATAAACTTCATTTCACTTCTCAAATATCAGTGTGTGTGTCTCCTATATGATATATTTAACTGACATTTTTTATCGTTAACAACCAACGATTTATACAGGAAAATAATGACTATTAACAAGGTTGCCCAAACTTTTGCATCCCACTGTATGTATTAACTAGCAGGAGTACCTGGCGTTGCCCGGGAATCTATAACCGGTGAATTTCCCAAATGAAAGAAACAGAACATAGAAATAGAATCCAGAGTATTGGAACTTACAATAAAATGTCAATCAGAAAAATGTTTCTTCTGTGTGGTGTGGCGTTTGAGACGGCCTTGAAATAGACTTTGTTGTGGCATCTGAACTGGACCTTCCAATTCTACGTCCTTTTTTCGGTGGCATGGGTATATTAGCGAAAAGCGGGATAATTATAATGTGTTACATGGTATTACGTACGGAATAAGCACCACAGTGAGATGAATTTACAATAATTTACAATTCGTGGGAAAGTGAACAAATAGCACCAGTCAGTCAGAAAGAGCAACACTGAAATCGTACTGTGAGTCGGAAAGCGAGCAAATAGCACCACAAATACGGAAAGGCAGTGAGAAAGAGTAGCACTGAAACCGTACTGGGAAAAATGGCGGGGAGGGGTGCTCTGTTTGTAAGGAGCGTCTGTGTTGAACCGTGATGCTATCTAACGGACGTTGGCAATGGTAACTACAGAGGGAAGTGACATACATCCGGTGCTGCGTTTGAGGAAAATGGTGGGGGAAAGGATGCTGTCTTTTTAAGGCGAGTCTCTGTTCAAACGTGCTGCCATATAACGGACGTTGGCGGATGAAATACAGCACTATCAGTGCGTATGGGAGTGTGACTTGTGGAAACGCGGGTGTGTCAGCCGGTCACGCGCACTGGTCGTTCACATTTTACATCCATACAGTAGTTCGTCTTCACCCAATTAAAGCAGTCGGCCTTCTCATACTTGGACACTTCCACCATCTGTTGCCAATTTAAAGAAACATGGGTAAAGAGCGACGCACAGGGACCAAATCTGCCAATAGATGGCGCAGCGGTGAACGTCTGTTGGAACATGCGGCCATCTTGTCGATGATAAGTATGGGGACGTGTGCCAAAGGTTGTGTCGGTGAAAAGGTGCCCTGCGGTTCACTACGAACATTTTTCCGAACCAAACATACCCCATGACCTTCTCCTGGTCACAAAGGAGCCCCATCCCCAGTTTGGTGCCGATCGGACGCCCGGTGCAGATTTGTATGGCGGACAAACAAACAAACAAACAAACAAACATACATACAGTACATCGACTCTGCTTTATATATTAGATGATGGTTTGAAACCTGTGATGTCATCACACCTATCCTATAAAATATTGCAGCACTCATAACCAAACTTTAACTATTTAACTAGAAATGACTCCTAACTCAGTCGAGGACAGTTTGAATTCTCCAAACCGCATTTTAGGGATTTGGATTTTGAGTTGCGTACTCACTTTGTCTGTGATTTCTGGTGGATCTTGTTAAGTCACCCTCTGTCTTCTGGCCGTTGGTATGTTTGACTGCAGCCCTTTAAACTTGTTTTGTATCTCTGCTGCTTAGTTAGCATTAATAACGGACATTAATGCAAATGCTCTCATTATTGTGGTGTATAAAATCTATTTTGTTATGCACTTAGTGGTTTGTAAGTCACTTTGGATGAATGTCATTCCCAGTTCCCTTCATGTCTTTTTTGTCTAGGGGCACCACATCAAGCCGTATCAGACGTTTTAAATGGAGGCATTTCTAGTTCTTAACTGAAGTGTTTAGACTTGCATGTATTAACAGTTTCAAACTTCTGAATATTAAGTCTCTAGGCTATTAGACACAAATAGAGGGAAAAGTAACAATGAGCTAATGTCAGATCAGACAGATGCAAGGTGACTGGCAGTACTGTGGAACTGAAAGGGGATCTGGCAAGATCTGACAAAAAGCCGGCAGCCTAGCAGGAGACATCTATAAAAGGAAGGAATAAAGGAAAAAAAAGAAAGAAAGAACACAATTCCCAAACCACAAACAGCGGCAAAACTCCAGTCCTGGGATCAAATAAATAAACAAACAAAAAATGTCTTGGCTGAGTTCCATTGAAGAACGCGTGACAGAGGAGTGAACAGCTGCATAGCAGCAGTGATTCTTAAGAACATGTCAGCTCTTATTATTTTTCTGTTTGTTTGTATTTTTTTAATTATATTGTGTTCATTGTCAAGTGTCTCAGATTAATGCTTTCTGTGAAAGCCACTATATAAACAAGTTAGAAAATGTACACATGGAAAAATAGTGCTTGGGGACTTGGTTAACTGATTTATAAATTGAAGCATTTTACATTTTTTTTACTTACTTCGTTATAAAGTCAGTCATCACATTTTTGTTTATTAAATCTGTTGTAACAATAAGTCATCTTAAAAGTAACAATGATAATAGAATGAAATTACATGTGTTAGTAGACACATTTTCTAACAGCACTTTACAATATCCATCCATCCATTTTCCAACCCGCTGAATCCGAACACAGGGTCACGGGGGGTCTGCTTTAGCCAATCCCAGCCAACACAGGGCACAAGGCAGGAACCAATCCCGGGCAGGGTGCCAGCCCACCACAGGACACACACACACACCAAGCACACATTAGGGGCAATTTAGCATCACCAATCCACCTAACCTGCATGTCTTTGGACTGTGGGAGGAAACCCACGCAGACACGGGGAGAACATGCAAACTCCACGCAGGGAGGACCCGGGAAACCTAACTGTGAGGCAGCAGCGCTACCACTGCGCCACCCACTTTACAATATAAAGTCGTTAAAAACAGAGCCCAGATAGGCTTGTAGTTGCTCAACAGCTTTCAAAGACAACAGAGGCCAAGTCCAGTAATGCAAAAATGGCCCAGTTTGATGTGCCTCTGTTAGTTGTTGGTTGTGGACGTTCTCGACCTGATTGTACCTCAAATCTCTTAAACGTGCAGTTTTTTGAAAGTCTCGCCCAACTGTCGAAATCTCAAGCTGTAATTATTGGCTGCTTCAGACCGTGATGAGTAGCAGGTCTGGAGCTTTGCCAGTAAATTACAGTGTCAGACAAATACAGAATCATAATAATGTGCAAATAATGCAGCCGTCAGATTGTGTTTAGTGTAACGTAACGTAAATGCTTACTGCACTTTTGTTCTCTCTGTGCTTACAGAGTAGATAGAGATTACGTAATCTGTTTCCTTTTACATTTATTTCTTCTTTTAACTTTTACAGTTAACTTTCCCTGATGCCGCAAGAGTAAGCTGTTGTACGAATCGGTTTGCACGTGTCTACCTCCTCCACCCGGCATTGCTAACCTGTATTGAGTATCCGTTTCGCCACCAAGAGTGATTATCAGACAAGTAAAAGAGGAAAGTATACAAAATACACAAGCTAAAGTGATCTCTCTTAAGGTACATTTGAAACGGTAAACTAATCCGGAATTGAAGTCACACAGCATTTTCTCTGTTTTAAGATAGATAAGTTCACAAATTCACCAATGCTTTTCAGTAGAAGATTGTGAAATTTCAAAAATTCAGGCAACGCAGCAAAAATTGACCTTCTGCATTTATGTATGTCCTGCATGTTTAGTATACAGTATACTACGAGGTGTGGCAGAAAAGTAATGAGACTGATTTTTTATTTACCAGCGTTTTTATTTTTTTCAAACATCAATGTTATCCCCTTCAAAGTAGTTCCCTTGGACAGCTACACACCGATGGAGACGTTGTTCCCACTGTTGGTAGCAGCGCTGGAAGTCTTCAACCGGTATGGTCTTCAGCATGTCCATTACACTCTTTTGGATGTTTTCTAAAGTCCCGAAATGACGTCCTTAGAGGACATTTTTCAGTTTAGGAAAAAGTCACATGGACTGAGGTCAGGTGAATAAGGGGGCTGGGGAACCACAGGAATGCGTTTTTTCGATTGTCCTTCTGCTCAATTGTGAGTTTTTTTGGCACCATTTTGGCACAGACCTTTCACATGTGCAAATTCAGTCAAAATTTGATGAACGGTAAATCTGTTCAAATTTAATTTTTCACTCAACATTCTTAATGTTAAACGACGGTCTGATCTCACAAGAGTGTTCAAACGTTCGATGTTTTCATTGGTTTTCGAAGTTGAAGGCCTCCCTGAAAAACTTGAGCTCGGGATAAAGAATGTTCCCCATAGGCCTGTTTTAACTTTTCAAACGTCACACTTGCCGATTCTCCAAGTTTAACACAAAATTTAATGGCACAACGTTGCTCCAAATTCCGCTGTTCCATTTTGCGTGACGCACAACCGAAAACACAACTTCGCTAATAGCAGTCACAAAAATCACGTAGTTAACGGAAGGAGTTGAAACTCGCACTGAGCTATGGGAGGGTACTGATACACATGATCTATCGAGGACAACAGCGCAGCGTTGCCAGATCGCTTGCAGTGTTGCCAGTCTCATTACTTTTCTGCCACACCTCGTATATTCTCAAAGATGTGCAGTTTAGCTGAATGGGCAAGTCTAAGTTGGCTTCAGTTAGAGTGTGACCATGCAATAGCCGGTGCAGCATTCAGTGTTGCTTCCTACCTCACAATTTGGAAATGTTAGGTTATTTGTGTAGATGTTGATATTAATGTATTCTAGAGTACGTATAAACAAATAGGTGATAAAAATACAGGGGGAATTGCACTGCATAATACAAGATAGGGGAACAGATCAAATTCTATTTTGGGTAAATTTATCACTGTCTTTAATGTTTTTCTATAGAGAACCCCATTGAACTTACATTATACAGTAAATACAGAGGTGTATAGTGCATTTGCTCACGCACATTTCTAACATCTACCGCCCAGGTGCATTAACGGAATTAAACACGCAAACAACATTTAATTTACTTTGCTGTAAAGCACCATCTCAAGACACTTTATAAGTACAGAGCTATTGTGCAAAGTTCTGCACCTGTAATTTTTTTTTACAATTGGGAAACAGTCGTGTTAAGTGACAACTTATATTTTATGTCACACCTTTTTCTAGTGAACATTAAAACTATGACTGTTAACAGGTACGGAGCTACAGTGCAATTGTTTTCTTTTCAGGTTTCTTACAGTGCCCCGCCTGGGGTTTGTTTCCTGCCTTGCACCCTGTGTTGACTGGGATTGGCTCCAGCAGACCCCCGTGACTCTGTAGTTAGGATATAGCAGGTTGGATAATGGATAGATGGATGGATGGGTTTCTTACAGATGGTGAACTGTGCCACTAAGAGTCACTGGGAAAATTAAGCTAGTCATTGAAATTATGCTGTGTTAAGTGTTAGGCCACTAACTGTTAGAATTTTGATTACCTAAAATGAATACAGCATTAGTTCGATATCATGGTATACCAGAACCTATCTTTCTTTCTTTTTCTTTCTTTCTTTCTTTCTTTCTTTCTTTCTTTCTTTCTTTCTTTCTTTCTTTCTTTGTTGAATAAAGTTTTATCACTTCTTTATCCTTTAGGCCAACAGAAACATGTGCCTTTTTGATGTTGTTACTGTTTTCCCACCTCATCAAAAGAATTAATTATGTGAAAGGCAATACAACTGTTTCTTGTGAAACTGATACAGATATTGAAGCGTTAATCTTATGTGAAAGATGGGGTTAGGTCCTGGTGTAACGCTAGCTCGGGGAGTGGGACTGTCGGGGCTACGGGGTCAGGTAGATGTGCATCTGCATCTGCCCTCACTCCTCATGTCTCAGTAATGATACTTCAGGAGGTTCACCAATAAAAACCTTGTTACAACTTTTATTTCCTTTATAGTTAAGTTTATTTGTCTATTAGGTACCCCACCAGAGGCCATGAATGATGGCAGCAGGGCTGATCCAAGTACCCCATTAAGCCATCCATTCGGTAGCAGCAATGGGTGGTTCATACAATGGGCAGGGTGTTAATCATTTCAAGCGTTTGACCCAAACTCTAAGGGCATCACTGACCTGTATACACAATCTATACTGTATGTATACAGTGGAACCTCGGGTCACAACCGTAATTCGTTCCAAAACTCTGGTCGTAACCCGATTTGGTCGTGACCCGAAGTAATTTCCCCCATAGGATTGTATGTAAATACAATTAATCCGTTCCAGGCCGTACAAACTGTATGTAAATATATTTTCTTTAAAGATTTTTAAGCACAAAAATAGTTAATTATAACATAGAATGCACAGTGTAATAGTAAACTAAATGTAAAAACATTGAATAACACTGAGAAAAACACCCAGGCTCCCTGCTCAGCTGCACACGAGCCTGCACTTGCTCACTCTCTCTCTCTCGCTCACTCGCTGTCTCTCTCTCTCGCTCGCTGTCTCTCTCTCTCGCTCGCTGTCTCTCTCTCTCTCTCGCTCGCTCGCTGTCTCTCTCGCTCGCTCGCTGTCTCTCTCTCTCTCTCGCTCGCTCGCTGTCTCTCTCACTCTCTCTATCTCGCTCTCTCGCTCTCTCTCTCTCGTGCACTTGCTTGCTCTCTATCGCTCGCTCTCTCTCTCTCTCTCGCTCGCTCGCTGTCTCTCTCTCTCTCACTCGCTGTCTCTCTCTCTCTCTCGCTCGCTCGCTCTCTCGCTCACTCGCTGTCTCTCTCTCTCGCTCACTCGCTGTCTCTCTCTCGTGCACTTGCTCGCTCTCTATCGCTCGCTCTCTCTCTCTCTCTCTCGCTCGCTCGCTGTCTCTCTCTCTCTCTCTCACTCGCTGTCTCGCTCTCTCTCTCGCTCGCTCGCTTTCTCTCTCTCTCTCTCTCGCTCGCTCGCTGTGTCTCTCTCTCTCTCACTCGCTGTCTCTCTCTCTCTCACTCACCCGCTGTCTCTCTCTCTCGCTCACCCGCTGTCTCTCTCTCGTGCACTTGCTCACTCTCTATCGCTCGCTGTTTCTCTCGTTCTCTCTCTCGCTCGCTCTCTCTCTCTCTCTCGCTCGCTCGCTCGCTGTCTCTCTCTCTCTCTCTCGCTCGCTGTCTCTCTCTCTCTCTCTCTCACTCGCTGTCTCTCTCTCGCTCGCTCGCTGTCTCTCTCTCTCTCACTCGCTCTCTCTCTCTCTCTCTCTCACTCGCTGTCTCTCTCTCTCTCGCTCGCTCGTGCTCTCTCTCTCTCTCTCTCTCTCTCTCTCTCCTGCACCAGCTTTCTCCTCCTGCTTCCTGCCTTCTCCTGCAACCTCCCGTTCTTTCCTGTTCTCTTCTTTTTCCCTTAAGCCAACTCGCGCGTCTATTTATGAAGAGGACGTGGTAGTTGTGGCAATTACCGATGTGGACCGCTTCTCACCTGTGTACTTAGGTGAGAAACGTCCACATCATGAACTGCTGAGGAACCGCTTCGGCCACACCACAACCACGCCACCTCGCTAAGCTGCGAGTGTGGTGACTATTTATTAAAACTGGCCTTTTTTGATGGGAGCTGTGGACCCGCTATACCACAGGAGGAAGTTGGGTTGAGAGGAGGTTACAGTTTTTAGGGAGAGTCCCTCTGCGTGATGCACTGAGAACAATGTACAGTACAGGGAGAGACTGAACACGTGCGGAAATCATCGGCGCGTACGAACTGGAAAGAAAACTGGCTTGTTCGTCACCCGAGTGTGTGGTCGTGAACAGATGCAAAAGTTTGCCAAACTTTTTGGTCGTAACCCGATTTGTACGTGGTCCAAGACGTTTGTGACCCGAGGTTCCACTGTATAGTGAAGAGGGAGGACAAAACGTCATTACAAGGCCTGGGGTAGGGAAGGATGCTTGCTCAATTTAATATTGGTGTCATTTAATAAATGATATATCTCATGGACACAGTCGATAAGGCTTCAACTGGTGGAGTTGCATCTCAGACTAAAGTTGGTCGAAAAGTCAATGCCAACTTCCAGTAGCTGGTTTGTTTAAATATTGGCCAGACTTGGATGAGTGATGTGTTTGAAGTGACATCAGCAGTCTTCTGGGGATTTGTACAACATTCTGAGGGGACAAACGGAAGAGATGTTAGTAATGGTGTCACATTTCTCTCCTTCACAATATTTTCCCTTTTTCCAAAGCCTGCAAAATGCGTCCCACGAAACTCCACACTCATTTTCGGACAAACACGAAAGTGTACTAAAACAAGAGTAACACGAAAGATATATACTAGCTTTGAACGTGACCTGCCACTTGCATTCACCACTGCCTGACACCTGTGGCGAATGAGCTTATGAATCTGCAATTGTTGGATATTATCCCTTTCCTGAAGAAAGGCCTGATGACGTTACTGACCATTGGAAAGTGAAAGGTCGACTCTTGGATGTTGTGATTCGGGGCATCCCAATTAAAGTTAAGGTCAGGAAAGGAAGCCAACCAAGGTAACACCTGCATACCTGCGTTCTTCAGGGCAGATGGATTAGTTTAATGTGTCAGCCCTTCTTGAGGGCAACCAGATCTTTGGAGGCCATCTCTCCGATCTTCTTCTTCCTCTTTATTTTTTCCCACTTCTATGTAGGGGTCAATATGCCTCATCAACCACCAGAGCTCTTCCTGTGCTGTCACACCATCCAACTTCTTTTACTTAATCCATTCATCTCCACTTCGGCTCCCCCCCACACTCTCTTCCATTGTACTTCCATTTTCTTAATCACTTTTCTGCCCACATATTCATTGTCCATCTTCATCACATGCCATTACCACTGATGCACAGACATACAATACAATACAATACAATACAGTTTATTTTTGTATAGCCCAAAATCACACAGGAAGTGCCACAATGGGCTTTAACAGGCCCTGCCTCTTGACAGCCCCCCAGCCTCGACTCTCTAAGAAGACAAAGAAAAACTCCCAAAATAACCTTGTAGGGAAAAATGGAAGAAACCTCGGGAAAGGCAGTTCAAAGAGAGACCCCTTTCCAGGTAGGTTGGGCGTGCAGTGGGTGTCAAAAGAAGGGGTTCAATACAATACACAGAACAGAACAAATCCTTAATACAGCATAATAATAAAACATTTTAGAAGTACAGAGCAGAATTTAACAGTAGATGATATCACATAATAAGATTTTGATATTTTTAGAGTGCTGGAGACCTCATCCGTCAAGCTGCCTCCCCATTTGGCCATTCCACGGCTGAAACGTTGCTCGGCCAGCCAATCCGATGAAAGGGCCCCTCTTTCCCATGATTCCTGTGATCCTCCACCAGGGATGACTTTACCATAGGCAGGCAAACAACTTGGCAGGTGGGCCAGACAGACATCTGACCAAGTGTAGTGTTTGTCTTGCTGTGACCACATCTTGGAATGACGGCCCTTTTTTTAATGTGACCTGAGCAGTCATTGTTCTGCCCCAGACCATGTTGGATACAAGTGACACTGATGAAGATCTTTGTGTTTATCAAGTTGTAATATCTGACATCATGAGCTTCACTGCAGGTGAGAGAGCTAAACCAAATGGACAACTTTGTGTGAAAGTACATAAGCTAGAACTTGAGTTTTCTTAATTCCTGAAAATGACTTACCATTTTTCCTCTCAGCAATTTTTCTAGCGGTAAAGACTGTATGGGCCGTCCCTTACATTAGAGCCCAGTTCCTTAACCTCTAGACCAGCGGTTCTCAACCTGTGGGTCGCAACCCTGTCTGGGGGTCGAATGACGATTTGCCAGGGGTCGCCTAAGACCATTGGAAATATGGATTGTCTATTCTAATGTGTAAAACTTGTTATTGTACAAATTTTTTCCATTGGTAGTTACTAGTTTTTTACTATAATTGTCATTCAAGAACAGATGTTGCAGGCAATTGAATCAGAATAATTTAAAACATTTTAATTGTCGTAACTTTATTATTTTTAACTGTTTACATTACTGTACATCGAACGTGTCACGCCGTTGCGGGGATTTACATACTTCGTGACGTAATTGAAATCACATCCATTTCTAATTAGTAAAGCATAAACAAACGTTTTATAGTCCGTGTTATTGAAGCTATTGTTATGTAATATTTTTCTTAGCAAACCAACCCATGACAATAGATCATGTAGAGCACAGGTGTCGAACTCCGGGCCTGGAGGGCCGCAGTGGCTGCAGGTTTTCATTCTAACCCTTTTCCTAATCAGTGACTAGCTTTTACTGCTAGTTAACTTCTTTTCCTTCGTGTTAATCTCCCTGTTTTTAAGGAATAAGTCCTCTGAATTGATTCTTTTCTTCATTAAGTGGCAGCCAAACAGAAATGAGATGTGAAACGAGCCAATCGATGACCAGCTAAACTGGGAGCTTCAAACACCTGCCAATTTCACTCCAACCAGTTCCTTAATGAGAAGCCAATTCTTGCTGTTAATTAAACCAATAACTTAATTCCACAGCTCGTTGCTGCTCTCATTCTGCCACAGCAGACATTTCCAAAACTGTTGATTTTCTTTTTTTTTCTAAGAACACCATCAAGATGTTTTGGTGACCTGAGAGATCAACCTTACTGAGGCTCTCACCTTTCTTTATGTTCAGATAACCTGGTTAGCTGGTGATGTGGCAGCTTGTTTTGTGTCTCATTATTGTTTGGCTCCTTATTAAGGAAAAAGAAAGAACTAAGGGGTATGAGTCAAGTTAATTAAAACAAAGGCAAAATAAGTTAATTAGAGGCAAAAACTGGTCACTAATGAAGAAGATGGTTAGAATGAAAACCTGCAGCCACTGCGGCTCTCCAGGCCTGGAGTTTGGCACCCCTGATGTAGAGAAGAACGTTAAGAAATGAAAATATAGTGCCGATTTTTTACAATATGGTTTTACTTCAATAGTTACAGCAGGAATTGAGAAACCGCAATGCGTTATTTGTAATGAAGTTCTATCAGCCAAATCCTATGAAGCCGATCAAACTGAAACGTCATTTTGATAGCAAGCATCCGAGCTTTGCTGGCAAGAATGCCCAGTATTTTAGAAGTAAAGCTGATGGAGTCAAGAAAGCCAGACTTGACACTGGCGGTAAGTACCACCAAAAAAAACGTAGCAGCCGTTGAAGCTTCATATTTGGTGGCTCTCAGAATCGGCAGAGCTATGAAACCTCACACCATTGCTGAAGATTTACTGTTGCCAGCGGCCAAAGACATTGTTCGAGTTATGACCGGAGCCGAATTTACTGAACACAGTTCAATCAATCAATCAACATTTATTTATATAGCACATTTTCATACAAAAAATGTAGCTGAAAGTGCTTTACAAAATGAAGAATAGAAAAATAGAAGACACAATAAAATATAAACATAAGTCAACATTAATTAACATAGAATAAGTTCAATACACAATGAAGAAAAACAAATAAACGTAAGTCATAAAGACAAAATTTCATTTATTTGTAATTAGAAATAAATATTTCACAATATATAATTACATATTGTTTTTGTTATTAATCACTACGCTTTAATTATGTTCAATTTGTAACAATGAAAATACATCCTGCATATCAGATATTTACTTTACGATTCATAACAGTAGCAAAATTATAGTTATGAAGTAGCAACGAAAATAATTTTACGGTTAGGGTCGCCACAGTTTGGGAAATTGTATTAAAGGGTCGCGGCACTAGAAGGGTTGAGAACCACTGTTCTAGACCATTTTAATTTAAGGGACAAGTAACTGAGTCAGTTTTATTAGTATGGAGAAGACGGAGTGCAGATGTCATCTATTGTGATTTTTGTCTAGATAAGTAATGTTGTGCGTTTGTGGGTTTGCTTGATTAATCAGTACTCTGATGGATTTCTGTCTTTTTTTTGTGACTTGTCTATTTATTAAAGGAGAGGGGTGACTGATAATACAGACAAAGGAAAACATGTCATTCTGATGCGCCCCCCCTTGTTATAAAGGTGTGTGACTCTGTTACTCTGCCCCACTGGCAGTCACCCTGTCAGGATGGTATGCTGTACCAGCTCTTTTTCTCTGTGATCCTCCACACATTTCATAATCATCAGACACACATGGATGACAGTACATCAGTTCATCATTCTGGTAAAGTGCAGAGCACTTGGATGTTTTATTGGCATGACACACATAAGTGTGGGAGCCCTTTCCTTGCCTCCTTCTACATTTCTGTGCCAGGTGGTGTCTCTGGAATGTACCAGGACCCTCTGTTCTGCTGGGCTGGCTGCCCAAGGAGATGTTGGTGCCAAGCCCCCCTGCCTTATCAGTCAGCCATCATGCAATCCACATTGGAGTGTGAACTGCTAGATGATTTACTTTATCTTTCTAAACATAAATTAAAGTAAAAAATTTCAAACATGAGGCTCTTTGCAAAGCCCAGGTTTTCCTGGAAAACAACAATCGTGTGTCGTGTTGGGAGGTTATTTGCTGCAAAGCAGGTCTGTTTGGGATGAGGCTGTTACCAGAGCTTTTCATGCCAATGTCTGCTGGTGGCAGTGGCAGACGGTGTTTTAGCTGAGCAACATGTGTCTTGAATTAAAAAGACAGGCACTGCTCAGTGTAGGAACTTGTAAAGTGAAAATGGAGCTCGACTAGTGGGCGAAGTGTACTTGGGCATGTAATTGTTTCTGGTGGCTGTTACAGGCCACCTTTTAACAAAATAAATATATCTTCAGAATTTTCCATTTCTGGCTCTTAGTTGTTCTGCAAAATCCAAAACTTTCCTGTTATCTGTCTCTTTCTGTCTTTTAAAAATAAGCTGGAAAGATCAGCATTTGGATAATCAACTCTGACTATTTGTAACTGGATTGGATGTTAGGAGGCATTCTTGAACTGGTCCGAAACAATAATGCCAAGGAGACCAAAGTATATAAAGAAAAATGGTTTAATAAACAAAAATAAAAATACAACCTACAGCATACTGGCACCCTGTCCAGAAATGATTCCTGCCTTGTGGCCTGTGTTTGCTAAGATAGGCTTTAGCTTCCTCATAATCCTGCTCAGGGTAAAGCAGGATTGGAAAATGGATAGACAGATAGATGGTACATGGTATTGGAGGTGTATAGTACGTAGTAATAGAGTGGCATCTCAAAGTCTCCCTAAACAATGGTTCAAGCCCTGTCTCTCATGTAGGAGATGGTTGGTCCACATACCTACCTAAATAGTAGATTCATTTGTCCTCTTAATCTCTGCTTCCTATGGTCTCTCTTTCTGATCAGTTGATCTCTTGCCTCTTTAATACTCGCTCTTCACTACCAGCTGACCGGTCTAGTGACCAAAACTCGTCTTCCTAGAATGACCACCGGTGACCCCTAGAGTCCTGTACTGCAGTTATTCCATAAAGTTTCAGAATACCTCATGGTCACTTGTCTGTTATCGGTGAAGGAAGAGCTGCATATAGGCTGACCGGACATCCTGTTGACAGCTATCAGCTTGGGTGGCTTCAATTCAGCAATAGAGCAGTAATTAACTCTGGACCTCCATTTATCATTTTGAACCATCCATCCATCCATTATCCAACCTGCTATATCCTAACTACAGGGTCATGGGGGTCTGCTGGAGCCAATCCCAGCCAACACAGGGCGCAAGGCAGGAAACAAACCCTGGGCAGGGCACCCACACACACTAGGGACAATTTAGAAATGCCAATGCACCTAACCTGAATGTCTTTGGACCGTGGGAGGAAACCCACGCAGACACGGGGAGAACATGCAAACTCCATGCAGGGAGGACCCGGGAAGCGAACCCGGGTCTCCTAACTGCGAGGCAGCAGCGCTACACACTGCGCCACCGTGCCACCCTATTTTGAACCATGGGGATGCAATATCCAATATGTCATTTTACAGCCCAACGTCTGTCCTGCACTACATTAACGCTTTGAGGGCTGAATATTTTTTCCAAAAAACAGTTTCTGAAAAGCAATGGTTTCACACAAATCAACATAAAACGTCTGTTGCTGCATGCCGTGGCTGCCAGTTTGCCAAGAATGTGCAGCAGGTTTGCTGCCAGGCTGTCTTGACGTGGCTGGGGCAGCAGTGATCATGGTTGCAGTGCAGTGCAATGTGGTTTCTACCTCTTATCATTGTTAAGTGGCAGTTCTCCCTAGTGAACATTGTCAGTACCACGATTAGCTGGGGACCAATCAGTTGAAGCTGGAACCTCACATTCGCTTTCGATCACTTGTATCAAAATTGGAGTCCGACAAGTCATAGTCCAATTCAGAGATAATAGGCAAAACGTCGTCTGTGGAGTATTTTGCTTTACGCATTCGCTTTGATCTCTCACCAGATGTCAGTCCCTTTTTTTGCCATTCTTTGCGCCTTGCTACTCATGCAAGCACAAGAAATCTCGGTCAAAGCAATGAATCTAACATTCCTTCAGACAACGAGATTCCAACTAGAACATAACAGTTGGTTTTGTCACAGTTTACAGTTGATTACCATCGTCAACTCCTCCTTTTGACAAAAGTCGACATCAGCCCTGAAAGAGTTAAATTGTCTGCAGCTTCAATACCAATCAGTCCCTCTGTCACACTGGCTTTTAAGAATACTCATTTAAATGCATTCTCAGACCTACTTAATCATATTAAGGGGACATGTCAGAGTATATTCCAGCAGCACTTGACACAAAGCAGGATGGTCCACTGGACAGAGCAGCAGTCCAATACAGCATACACACATCCTCTCACATGGGCCATGTTTAGAGAAATGCCCATTAGCCAGAAGTACATGTCTTTGGCTATGGGATGGGATGAAGACCTGAGTACTTTTCTGGAGGAAAACCCACACAAACATAGGGAGAACATGCAAACTACATGCCAACATCAAGTGGGCACAGGATTCAAACCCAGGAGCTGGATCCAAGAGGTAGAAGTGCCAGGCAGGTTTAAAAATAAAGTTTAGTTTCTGGTTGCTTGATTCTATTGGATTTTAAAGTCAGGTAAATGAGATTATGTAGTGATTCCAAATTGGCTCAGGGTGAATGTGGTTATGCACATTAGTGGGCCCTGCAGTGGACCAGCACCTTGTCCTTACTTGCACCCAGTTTTCCTGGATAGTCGTCACTCCCTGGACTGAATTAAGCGAATTTCAAAAGTTTATGGTACATTATTATTTCCTGTGATTTCTATGCAATAAACTACAGCCACGTCCAGGTCAGTTTTCTGCCTAGTGCCCAATGTTGCCTGAATAGGCTTTGTCTTCCCATAACCCTAAATTAGGTAGCGTGAATATGAGAACACAGATACAGTATGTATGTATTATTTCCTATGGTTGTTTCTAACTAGTTTTACGAACAAATTGACAGCTCATTTCCGGTGCCTGTCTCTTTCAAGCTTTTACCACTAGACAGGCAGATTAAATTTAGGAATGTAAAGCCCTTTGCTCCTCTAAAAGCTTTCACCTAATAGAATCACCGACACTTAAAGCATATTCTCCTTCCCCCCCATCCTATATATGTTGCAGCTGCTTTTCAGTAATATCCTTGCTCCATGGCACTATTTTATCACTAGGACAATATTGTTAAAATGAAAAATTAATATCATTTACCAAAAAGCCAATTAAAGAGCAAAGTGTTAAAGTTCTCCAGATATCCAGGCTGAGTGTGCAAGATGGCAGCAAGTTATGAAGAAAAATTTGTACGTCCATCCACATTTTAGAGAGTTACCACATAAGTGAGAGTGCTTACTCCAGTCTGTGTGCACGGTGGCCGCCCTGTTCACTGGCTGCTGGAGACTTCGTAAAAATGAAGGTGCTGTGTGTATCACTCAGTCCTTCTCAGATCCACTTAGTCCAATTCAGAGCCTGTCTCAGCAACAATGGGTCCAAGACGAGAAAGAGCTCTGGGTAGTGTTATGCTACGAGTTATACTGAAAATGTTTTATAAGGAAAGGGGGACTTAGGAGATACAATTTAACAGAACACTGCCTTTTAGGCAAAGGGCCACTTGACTAGTAGCCATTCTGTTGAAACCTATTGTCACATAGGCTGATTGGTCAATCACGTGGACCTTAACAATGTATAGATACCATTGCTGTCCTTAAATAGCTTTTACCATGAGATGACCATTTGCTGTGATTGTCAGCTTCAGTGATAAGTACATTGTGAATTTCCCCTTGGGATTAATAAAGTATCTATCTATCTATCTATCTATCTATCTATCTATCTATCTATCTATCTATCTATCTATCTATTATATAGTGCCCTTCCTATCTATCTATCTATCTATCTATCTATCTATCTATCTATCTATCTATCTATCTATCTATCTAT
>JANRMT010062835.1:8461861-8475574 GCA_026402145.1 Polypterus bichir lapradei | reverse complement strand
ATAGATAGATAGATAGATAGATAGATAGATAGATAGATAGATAGATACTTTATTAATCCCCAAGGGGAAATTCCCATACTCCAGCAGCAGCATACTGATAAAAAAACAATACTAAATTAAAGAGTGATAACAATGCAGGTATAACAGACAATAACTTTGTATAATGTTAACGTTTACCCCCCACGGGTGCAATTGAAGAGTCGCATAGTGTGGGGTCTCCTCGGTCTGTCAGTGGAGCAGGATGGTGACAGCAGTCTGTCGCTGAAGCTGCTCCTCTGTCTGGAGATGATCCTGTTCAATGGACGCAGTGGATTCTCCATGATTGACAGGAGTCTGCTCAGCGCCCGTCACTCTGCCACGGATGTCAAACTGTCCAGCTCCGTGCCTACAATAGAGCCTGCCTTCCTCACCAGTTTGTCCAGGCGTGAGGCGTCCCTCATCTTTATGCTGCCTCCCCAGCACACCACCACGTAGAAGAGGGCGCTCGCCACAAACGTCTGATAGAACATCTGCAGCATCTTATTAAAGATGTTGAAGGACGCCAGCCTTCTATGGAAGTATAGTCGGCTCTGTCCTTTCTTGCACAGATCATCAGTATTGGCAGTCCAGTCCAATTTATCATCCAGCTACACTCCCAGGTATTTATAGGTCTGTACCCTCTGCACACAGTCACCTCTGATGATCACGGGGTCAATGAGGGGCCTGGTGCTCCTAAAATCCACCACCAGCTCCTTGGTTTTGCTGGTGTTCAGGTGTAGGTGGTTTGAGTCACACCATTTAACAAAGTCCTTGATTAGGTTCCTATACTCCTCCTCCTGCCCACTCCTGATGCAGCCCACGATAGCAGTGTCGTCAGTGAACTTTTGCACGTGGCAGGACTCCGAGTTGTATTGGAAGTCCGATGTATATAGGCTAGTTTAAGTGTGTGTGTGTTTCCCTGTCTGTAGCAGTGTATTTGAATGTTTCATCTCTTACAAAGTGTGTTCTGTAGTTATGTACATATCATATAGTAACGTTCCCTGAAATACTCAGAGGAAACCCCGCACAGACAGCAGAAAAGTTTACAGACTCCGCAAAGACAACATTTGGTTTGGGATTCAAACCCAGGTTAATGAATCTGTGAAGAGCAGAATGACCCACTTCACTAGTGTGCCACCCTAGTTCTTTATAGTATAGCTTGGTGGAGTTGAATTCAGAGGTTTGCCATGCCTAATACCCATGTGTCACTATATGTATGTGTCGTGTTTTATGCTGTGGGTTCATATGCTATTGCTCCTGCCTAATGAATCATAAGTTTCCTGGATTCAAATCATGTGCTTGATGCCCATGTATCACAACATGTATGTGTGTTTGTGTTATTCTTGCTGACTGCTCATACTCCTAGCTATCAAATATAGTGCCCTGGGTTCAAATCCCTTGCGTAGAGATTTTCCATTATACGTTTGCACATTTTTCCTGTGGGGTATCCTCTGGTTTTGCTCTCTTGTATTTAAAGGCATTCTGATTGCATTAATTGGCTTCCAGAGGTGGGTGTAAGCGTTAGTGGGCCCTGTGATGGACTGGTGCACTGACCAGCGGTGGCTTTTGCCATGTGATCAATCCCACCAGGATGGGCTGTAGTCCCCAAACAAATTCAATAGACTTGGCAGTTTGGAGAATGGTATGTTAAGCTAATTTTGACTTGTTACTGAAGCTGAAGTGTTGTCATGATTTGTTTTAATTGTTTTATGAATCGTAAGTGAAGTAGGTACAAATAATGATCCTTTTTCGTTTGTCAATATTTATTATTTTTCGAAAGAAATTGTGAAAAACTGTTTTGGCTGCACTACCAGTTCCATTTCAGTTTGAAAGGGTCTAAAGCAGGGGTATTCAACTAAAATATAAAGAGTTCCAATTAGAGAAAATTTTTTGAAGCAATGGTCCGGAAGATCATGTTGTCTAACTATTTTGTATCTATATATATAATTCATTAAGGGCACGCAAGACAGTGAAAGCAAGACAGAGAGCCACGTCTGCCAACTCACAGAGCCCCGCCCGCCAACTCTAAGACCATGGGATTCGCTCGACAGAGCCCCGCCTGCCAAACTCTAACCCTCCTACCGCGTCATGGGATACGCACGACAGAGCCACGCACGCCAACTGTAACCGTCTCCCGCGTCCAGTGTCCCTCTTGAGGCATGTGCACTGCCTACTCATGTGCCCGCACGCAACACTCACCAAACACAGCCTCAGTTGCTTTCGTCTGTGCAAAAGTCCACATGCACCTCTGAGCCACGTTGACTTTTCACCGCACGCAAGACAGAGAGCCACGACCGCCAACTCACAGAGCCCCATCCAACAAATGTAACAGAGCCCTGCCCATGGGTTACGCACGAAAGAGCCACGAACGCCCACTCTAACCCTACTACCACGTCATGGGGAACGCACGACAAGGCCCCGTCTGCCAACTGTCACCCTTCGGAGGCTTCCAAGATCGCTCTCGAGGCAATTATATGGCGACATCGACTTCTCAACTGTCACTGTGGAACAACTCAGTACGCGAGCTATATTAAGCGTCACCAACGAAGACTCACTACAACTTAATCCCTAATCTATCCCTAACGACGAAGTAACTTTCACCAGCGTTGACTCCATCGTCACAGATGATCCTGCAGTCTTACTCCTACTGGCATAAACTCAAAAGTGTTCACTTATCAATAATTATATGCGACATATGCTATGCCGCGGGTTGGCTAGTCATATATATTTAAGTAGCTTAGTAGTTGTATCAGCATCTGCATGTAATCAATAGCAGACTTTCAAATCAAATGAGTTCAGTACAATTCAAAAACTTTTTGATAATATTTATTGTCACGTAACACAGAACTGAACAAGTATGCATGACTGCAGATATGTATAATGTTCCGTCACGGTATATAATGTTCTTAAATTTTCTAAATTAAAAGTAGGGCTGCATTTCAAAATAAGACAAAATAAATAAAATGTGAAAATTGTGCATGTTTAAATAAAGTGCTTAACTTCAGAAAAATTAACTAGCCAACCCGCAGCGTACCATACGCCGCATAATCAGGCCGGTTTTTTAATGATTTTTAAGCAAAGGGAGAAAATTAACATTTGAAAAATCGGTAATATAATAAATCAGCAAGAAAAGCAACATTGTAACAATGCACGGAACAAACCAACACACAAGCGTCCATGACTGAAAACTGGTGGACCGCCATCGCGCCTTCTCCTCCCCGACGGAGGGATGGGGGTGGACGGCACTCAGGCGCAAAGGGTGGAACGGGAGGAGAGCAGAAGGACATTCATTTCGCTCCCTCCGTCATGCTACTCTGCTGATTTCTCGTTCAGTATACACTGCCTGCTCATGTGCTCATGTGCCCAACGACACTTGAGTCGTTGTCGTCTTTGCACAGTCCAGATGCACCTGTGACTCACGTAGACTTTTCATTGCTCTGTGCGGTGTTGGCTGCCTTTCTATTGTAATAAGTGGAGACCAGAGGCATGGAAAGGTTTGGGGCAGCCACCCGTTTAATTCGGTTTCCTGGCTGCAAACGTCTTTGAGGCATTGTATACATGTTAATACAACAGAGTCCAAAACAGAACTGCCTGCCAGAGAAAAGGCAGTGTGCTTTATAGCAGAGATGGCGGAAGTGATGTCGTCCTCTGGGCCGGAACTGGAAGTGACCTCATCCTGGGGGCCGGAACCGGAAGTGACCTCATCCTGGGGGCCGGAACCGGAAGTGATGTGTCCTTCCTGGAAATGGCGGCTCCTGGTGAGATTTCCCGGGTAAGACCTGCAGAGAACTCAGAAAGAGCGTCAGCGTACCCCGCCCCCCCCTGGGCAGATGTATAAACAGTATGTTCTAAGCCCTTCAGCTGCCTCCCATGCACACGTGTGTGACACTATATATAATCCACCAAGACACCCGACCACGGTAGTAGCGAGGTGGGAGGGGGGTGTCCGAAAACTTGGTTTTTAAAGACTGCTTGCTTTGTGTTTTAACCTCAGTTGTTAAGGATTGTTTTAAGGATCCCATGGGATACCCCTCGCAAACCGTTTTACACGCTGCATATGGCGATTCACCTCCGCGAGAAACATGCCTCTATGAACATTCAACGTCGCTCGGAGGTGCATGTGGCCTCTATGACAGACGGATATAAATGACGCCGGTTTTTCTGTGTCGTCGCGTCCGAGTTGGTGGGCGTGGCTCTGCGAGTTGTCATCGTATCCAATGGTCTTGGAGTTGGTGGGCGTGGCTCCTTCCTGCGTGCGCCATAGGTGTCTTACTTGTCGGCGGCTTAGTGAATCCACGCCCCTTCCGGCGTGCTTTCCATGGGTATCTTGCCTTAGTGAATTATATATATAGATGGAGAAAAAGCTTGAATTTCCCCTTTTCTGTTTCACATCTTGACTCAACAGTCTCCACCAGTTTTACAGATAATAAATCTCAACACATCTTAACAATTAAATAGTTTTAAATAGGAGTGCCCCGTCAGGTTTTAAAATAAATCATAACCTTCTGTTTTGGCTGTAAGTCTGGGTCCGTATGAGACAGCTTCTGGGTCCGGACCCGCAGCACGGTCCGCCTGTTAGTGACCTCTGGTCTAAAGAATTGAGATACGAGATAACAAGGATCAAATTTATTAAATTTTGTGCTACCAGCCCACAACGCCAGCAAAACATCTAAAGTGTTCTTAATTTTAACAGACGTACAGTAGTTGGCGACTGTGGCTGCTTTTCATTACTTTTTACCCATTTTTTTGACTTAATATGCCAAGGAGCAAAGCTGAATTAAAAAAAAAAAAAAAAAAAAAAGTGAAATTGTGCATCAAATGCTAAATTTGAATTGAGAGAGGAGGGAGCTGCCGCTAATGGCCTTGCATCTTCCTGGCATTATGTCAATAATAGCTCTAATCACATTAAGTAGAGAGCCCATTAGCTTATTCTCTTTTCTTATGTGCACCATAGCAACTCCAGAGTGAGCACACAAACCGCAATGGGGAAGTGACAAGAAGCAAAACTGGCAGTGTGACGGACTGGGAGTAGGAATCGTGTGGGGACACGGTGAGTGTGGAGGGGTTGCAGCCGTATCCTCAAATTTCACATTTATCTGTAAAGTGCTAGCACCTGTCCTCAGGAAGGATGCTTTTACTATTATTAAACATGACATGACATTTTCAAACCTGTTCAGTTCAATTCAGGGTTAACGGGCTAGGAGTGGAACCTGTTCCTGCAGCATCGGGTACAAGGCAGGAATCAACCTGGGAAGGGGCGCTAGTCCATCGCATGGCTGACTGACATTCATGATCACAGTCACTTGGGTGGAAAGCTCAGCCTCATGGGGTGGGTTGAAAACTATTCCAGCAGCACTTGGTGCAAGGCAGGAGCACGTCCTGGACTGAACACTCACATTTACACACCATCATATGTGGCCAGTTTAGAAATACCAATCAACCAAATCTACACATATTTTGGGATTTGGATTGAAAGCCTACATACAGTACCTATAAAAAGTACTCACCTCCTTGGAAGTTTTCACATTTTATTACACAACATTAAATCATAATGGATTTAATTTGGCTTTTTTGACAATGATCAACAGACAAAGACTTTGTCAATGTGAAAACATCCATCCATCAATCCATCCATTATCCAACCCTCTATATCCTAATCACAGGGTCTCGGGGGTCTGCTGGAGCCAATCCCAGCCAACACAGGGCGCAAGGCAGGAAACAAACCCTGGGCAGGGCGCCAGCCCACCGCAGGGCACACACACACACCCACACACACTAGGGACAATTTAGGATCACTAATACACCTAACCTGCATGTCTT
This sequence comes from Polypterus bichir lapradei, assembly GCA_026402145.1. Taxonomy (NCBI): domain Eukaryota; kingdom Metazoa; phylum Chordata; class Cladistia; order Polypteriformes; family Polypteridae; genus Polypterus; species Polypterus bichir. The sequence goes on along the minus strand of JANRMT010062835.1, from coordinate 8,469,736 downwards.
TGGACTGTGGGAGGAAACCCACGCAGACACGGGGAGAACATGCAAACTCCATGCAGGTAGGACCCGGGAAGTGAACCCAGGCGGGTCTCCTAACTGTGAGGCAGCAGCCCTACCACTGCGCCACCGTGCCATCCCACAATGTGAAAACAGACCTGTGCAATTAATTATAATTCAAAGACACAAAATAATCGATCTCCTAAATATTCACTCCCTTCAGATCAGTATTTAGTGGGGTGCACCTTTGGGAGTCATGACAGCCTTGAGTCTCAGCACTGCCATTTTCGACATTCGTCTTTGCCACAGTGCTCAAACTCTCTCAGGCTGCCTGGTGATTGTGACTGAACAGACTTTTTAGGGTCCAGCCACTAATTCTCATTTGGATTGTGATCTGGACTCTGACTCGGCCACTCCAGGAGATTAACATTTTGGTTTTGAAGTCGTTCATGTGTACTGTTCGCTTTATGCTTGGGGTAGCTGTCTTGTTGGAAAGTAAATCTTCTCCCAAGTCACAGTTTTCTTGCAGACTTCATCAGTTTCTCCTTGTGATCTGCTTCATTCATTTTACCCTCACAAGCCACCCAAGATGCACTGCAGAGAAGCATCCTCACAGTCTGATGCTGCCAATGCTGATAATGAGAGGGGCAACATGGTGGTTAGTCTTGTAGCCAGAAAGTCCAATGTTGGTCTCATGTGACCTTAGAACCTTCCTAACTTCAGAGTCACTCATGTGACGTCTGTCTAGCTCTAGCTGACATGTCACATCCTTTTTTTTTTTTTTTACAGTGTCTTTCTGTTGTGGGACCATCCCTTAAATCGAATCCACTGTAGCTTGCAACTCCTTCAGAGATCTCATAGGCCCCTTGTTGGCTTCCCTCACTCAAACTTTTTCTTGCAAGATCTCTCAGTGCTTGTGGTTGGCCTGCTCTAGCAGACGTGCAGCTCTGTCCATTCTTTACTGATATATTTAGTTGAATATTCACTGATGTGGATTTTTTCTTGTATCTGTCCCCCAACTTGTGCTTTTCAGTCACCCTTTACCAGAGTTGCTTGGAGTCTTCTTTGTCTTCATTGTGTAGGTTAGTCCCCCACACTGACTCACCACAAGATAGCCTTTCCACATTCAGGTGCATTGACAGTACAATTACCTGGAACCTCAGACAGGGATAAAGTCTGGCAGGGATACTCCAGTGATGATGTGTCACATTAAAGGGGGGTGAATACTTATGTGATCAATGATTTTGTGTTTTTCATTTTTGATTACTTTGGACCACCCGGCAAACATCAGTTTTCACTTTGACATCAAAGAGTCTTTTCCTGTTGAGCAGTGCCAAAAATAAACAGTGTTGTATAATGATAAAATATTAAAACATTAATGCTTTTTATAGGCACTGAAAACATGGGAAGAACATACAAAGTACACTTTGTGGAACGAGCCCCGGACACAGACAGGCAGACATGTTGTTAATCACCACCACGCGTTTATTTACAAGTCCAACTATTTACAAAGTGCCACACAAACCCCAAGACTTCCCCAAAGTCCAGGCCTCTCACACACTCTGCCTTTCTCTTCAGGCCGCCTCCACTCTCTCTTCTCCTGCTTCCTCCTCTCCTCACCCGACTCCAGCTCTGAATGAAGGGAGACGGCCCCTTTTATAAGCACCCGGATGTGCTCCAGGTGTGTTCCGGCAACCTCCCACCTGTGGCGGAAGTGCCGGCTGCATCCCTGGAAGCACTCCGGGTGTCCCTGCTCTTCTTCCCCTCAGCACTTCCGGGTGTGGCGGAAGTGCTGAGGTCCAGGGTCTCCAAGGCACTGGGGCGCCCCCTGACGGTGACCACTGGCCCCTACAGGGCTGAGCTTCAAAAGCTCGGTCCCCATAGCAACCAGGGTGGCTGCCCCCACGTGGTCTGAGGTGGGCGTACGCCCTCTTCCGGTCCTCCAAGGCGTCCCGGCCCGGTCGTTGCCCCAGGCATCTGCCACAACATATAACGAGTTGGTGTGGGATTTGAACTCAGGATGCTAGATGCAGTATTAATATTTGCATTTTCTTGCAATAAAATAAAAATGGACTACTTTGTGCTTATATCTTCTAAAGACTAAGCTGTTATATACAGTACATTACATATTCATTGCTCCACTATTATTTTTCACATCTTATATATTTAAGTCTGTGGTGGGCTGGCGCCCTGCCCGGCGTTTGTTTCCTGCCTTGCGCACTGTGTTGGCTGGGATTGGCTCCAGCAGACCCCCGTGACCCTATGTTAGGATTCAGCGGGTTGGAAAATGGATGGATGGATGCTCCACTATTATTTTTCACATCTTATATATTTAAGTCTGTGGTGGGCTGGTGCCCTGCCCGGCGTTTGTTTCCTGCCTTGCGCACTGTGTTGGCTGGGATTGGCTCCAGCAGACCACCGTGACCCTGTAGTTAGGATATCGCGGGTTGGATAATGGATGAATGGATGGATATATTTAAGTTGAACACAGCTGTTTTATTGATTTTTCTTCTATTAATTTTTACAGATCAGATATTTCCAGTTATTCTGTCTGTTTGCAAACCATGTTATCCCTGAAGGCAATCAAGCATTCTTTATTTAATAAATTTCCCTTCATAATGAGTCCTCTTAAAATGTATAAGTTGTCTATTTAGCGCTACTTTACTCAGCAAATTAAGCATCTTTGATACTTAACACTTCCAGAAAGTCACCATGTCTCAGTAGGCAGTGCTGTCATATCATGGAGCCAACGTTTATGAGTTGAATCGGGCCTGCAGCAGTTATCAATGTGAAGCGTTCGTGTTCTTGCCATCTCTGCTTCCCAAAGTGTATGCTAGTTAGGTTTGAAACTGGGCCCATGTGAGTTTGATTGTGGTGGGGGGCTATTAACTGGCACCCTGTCCAGGGCAGTGTTGTGTTTTGTGCCTAGTGCTGCCATAATAGGCTCCAGCTACGGCTCTCCAGGTTCTTCTAACCGAGAAAGTTAAGTAATGTTTAATTCTTAACATGTCTGAGAATGAAGGTGGATGAGAAAGTGCTATGCTCAGTTCATTGTGAGTAACATCACAACAACTACAACATTTATTTCTATTGCACATTTTCTTACAAATAATGGAGCTCAAAGTGCTTTACATGATGAGGAAAGAGAAAAACGACAAATAAGAAAAATAAGACAAAACTCATTAACATAGAATTAAAGTAAGGTCTGATGGCCAGGGAGGACAGAAAAAACAAAAAAACTCCAGATGGCTGGAGAAAAAATAAAATCTGCAGGGGTCCCTGACCATGAGACCACCCAGCCCCCTCTAGGCATTCTACCTAACATCAAAGATCAGTCGTCATTGTATTCAGGGTTCTCTTGGAAGGACTTGAGGATGACGGTCACGTGGACTTCTGGCCTTTAATCCATCAATGCAGGGACATCACGGTGCTTTGATCAGGTGGTGATGGCGCAGGTTGCCATCACAGAAAACCGGAAAAAGAACAGAAGAGAGAGTAGGGGTCAGTACAGATTTTGGAGCCACCATGAATAGTAATGATAATTAATTGAATATAAAGAGCATCAGGATTAAACTAAAATGAAGCTATGAGAAAGCCATGTTAAAGTAATGAGTTTTTAGCAGTGTTTTAATGTGCTACACCATATCAGCCTGGCGAATTCCTATTGGCAGGCTATTCCAGATTTTAGGTGCATAACAGCAGAAGGCCGCCCGCCTCACCACTTCTTTTAAGTTTCGCTCTTGGAATTCTAAGCAGACACTCATTTGAGGATCTGAGGTTACGATTTGGAATATAAGGTGTCAGACACTCCGATATATAAGATGGGGCGAGATTATTTAAGGCTTTGTAAACCATAAGCAATATTTTAAAGTCAATCCTGAATGGCACAGGTAACCAGTGTAGTGACATCAAAACTGGAGAGATGTGCTCAGATTTTCTTTTCCTAGTTGGGATTCTAGCAGCTGCATTCTGCACTCGTTGCAGTCGACTGATGTCTTTTTTGGGTAGTCCTGATAGGAGTGCGTTACAGTAATCTAGTCGACTGAAAACAAACGTGTGAACTAATTTCTCTGCATCTTTCATTGATATAAGAGGTCTAACTTTTTCTGTTTCTTAAGTGAAAAAATGCTGTCCTAGTGATCTGATTAATATGCGATTTAAAATTCAGGTTACAGTCAACAGTTACCCCTAATTACTTTACCTCCGTCTTGACTTTTAATCCTAATGCATCAAGTTTATTTCTAATAACCTCATTATATCCATTATTGCCAATCACTAAAATTTCTGTTTTCTCTTTATTTAGTTTGAGAAAATTACTACTCATCCATTTAGAAACACAAGTAAGACATTGTGTCAGTGAATCAAGAGAGTCGGGGTCATCAGGTGCTAATGCCCAGAGGGGACTGGGCGGTCTCGTGGTCTGAATCCCTACAGATTTTATTTTTTTTCTCCAGCCGCCTGGAGTTTTTTTTTGTTTTTTTCTGTCCACCCTGGCCATTGGACCTTACTCTTATTCAATGTTAATTAATGTTGGCTTATTTTATTTTCTTACTGTGTCTTTTATTTTTCTATTCTTCATTATGTAAAGCACTTTGAGCTACTTTTTGTATGAAAATGTGCTATATAAATAAATGTTGTTGTTGCTCTTGATAAGTACAGCTGTGTGTCATCACAAGTTCTTCATATGCTATTATACGGTGACTTTTATGGTGGTCTCTATATCCAAACAGTTCACGTGGTCAGCAGAAACAATACTTTGAAGAAAGGAAAATTACAAAGCATTAAAAAAATAACGAAAAAAAAGAGTAAGGAGATGAGCACAGGCAAACCACCGCCTGGAATTCAATGATCAGAGTTAAAATGATCTAAACAACTTGTCATCTCTGTGTCTGTCTGTCTGTCTGTCCCCAAAGCCCCACCGTCGTCAGTGTGCACCTTATGAGGCCCAAGCCTTTTGTAAAAAGGCTCTTTTCATAGGCTGGGCTTGCAGGCCCTTCTGAGTGATTTAATTAGCTGCACAGACACATAAATTCGTTTAAATTACAGAAAGCAAATGTTTTCCTTTAGTGTGCGGCTTGTGAGCTGCAGAGTGCTTGTGGCCCATTATTATTATTATTATTATCATAAGCCTATGATTTTTTCATAAACTGCAGCTCTAAAGCTATTAGCACGCTTGCTAACACTTCCATTTGGAAGCTTTGACTAAAAACAAAACGGCAGTGAAAGGAATGCTTTTAATCTTGGACTCTTTTTAAAATCAATCCAATAAAGTTATTGTTTGCAAAGAAACAGAAAAAAAAAAAAAAAAAACATTTGAAATTGTTAACGGGTATAATGTGTTGTAACAAAGATGGAGCTGGCAGGATTGAAGCATAACTAGAACTGGCCTGTAAAAATTAATAGCAGAAAATAAAACAACAAAATAGTTTTGTCCAACTTAAATGTCTGCGGCAGGAAACAATGGAAGAGCAATACATCTGTAATTCATCCATCCATTATCCAACCCGCTATATCCTAACTACAGGGTCACGGGGGTCTGCTGGAGCCAATCCCAGCCAACACAGTGCGCAAGGCAGGAAACAAATCCCGGGCAGGGTGCCAGCCCACTGTAATTCATGCAGTCTTTAATATAGCACCTTTTGGAGTCCATATTAGCATAAAGAAACGTAACATTCTGTTAATCCAATTTAAGGTTATGGATGGGCCAGCTTGAAGTACAAGGCAGCAACCAACCCTGGATTAGGCATTGGACAAACTGGTTCACTCGAGGCCAATTTAGAAGGGGTCTGTGGGAAGAAAACTGGGCTGTGCATAGAAAAACCCCACAAAAACACATGGATTTGCAGACTCCAGAGAGAATGTGCAAAATGCGTAGTGACGGCCACTAGGTGTGCGATTTGAACCCAGGACACACTAGTTGTGAAGCAGCAGCAAGTATGCCACCCCAATTGTATCACAACATTCCCAAATCACTTAATCCAGTGGTCAGGGTCACCATAGTTGTTTTATGTTCACATTGATGCAGTGGTTGGCACAAATTGAAAGCTCAGTTCTTTATTTTATTTACTTATTTTGTCTGATGCCAACATTTGAAATACGATTGGTAACATTGTTTTTTGTTCTAATTGGAGTACAGGCAGATGAAGTGACTTGCTCGTGGTCACACACGAATTTGAACCCACAAATTCAGGGTCTGAAGTCCAAAGCCTGCTGTTTCTTTTTTTTTACTGGTACCCCCATTTTTCTCCCAAATCCCTATGATATGTGACTTAAGCCCTATTCCGACAAGGCTAGTTTTGCACCAGTAATTATTACCAGAGGACCTCTGTAATTTTAGTCCCTTCTGAATTGCTCAAATGACAGAATTTTACTCACATTTGATTTGCACAAGGCTAGTTTCACCTGGGGGCTGTTTTTTATAGACTTGTTATAGAAGGCTCCATAATCGTTACTGAGATGTGAACGTGCAGTCTGTAAAAAGTTACAGACATGACCGATTCGGACAGGACTAAAATTACAGAGGACCTCTGGTAATAATTACTTTAGCCCGCCTCCTGGTGTAGAACTAATTCCTTCCCAATAGGATTTTAGGTTAATTGAGATGGACCAGTGTGTATGTGTGTGTGTGTGTGTGTGTGTGTGAGTGGTACCCCAGACTGGATTTGTGCCCATTTCTGCCAGGTTAGGCTCCCACTGTAAAGTGGATTTGTAATTAATGTTATGCTATTGTATGTTTTATCCTAGTAAACTTTATCACAGTGCCCCTTACAATATTACTAATGTTTATATTATATAGCACACTCCATAGTTTGTATTCTTACAAACCTTTTGATATCAATTAGTTATTTATTAATACATTGTGTTTCACAATGATCATTATCATAAACTTATAACTTAATATTCAAAACTACTTATTCCAGTTTAATAAACTGTAGTTCATTTCCATAGTACTCTGATGGCAGCCGAAGGAAGAGGTGAGGAGAGAGCACAGGGAGATCTGGCAGCTGTAGACAAAAATTATCATTTCCAAATACAGCTAACAATGGGTTCTTAGATTTGAACTTTATTACTGAGCTTTACAGAGCATCACGAGGAGAAGGGCAGTAGGCAAAGTGTTCAAAAGAGGCATAAAAGACATGAATCTGTGACATGGCAAAGCCCGTGCAACCCATAGCCATACAACTCTTAGGATGTCCGTCATGGCCCTCTGATGACTTTCTGTTTTCGCACACAGAATAGTGCAAGAGACATTTCAACACAAGCCTTGCAGTGCTGGAGAAAGTGAAGTTGGGAGAATTTACTTGTCATGCTGGCTCACTTGATAAGATGTGGAATGTGATGAATGGTGGCACTGAAGTGCAGGCCATTTCTGCTCTTTAGTGACTTTAGAGTTTGGAAGCCCTGCAGCTGCTGCTGCTGCATCGACTACCATTCCCAGAACACAGAGTGAGATCAATCCTCAGGAGGACTGGGGCCTGCAAGTTATCACTTGTGTTCAATTGATTCGGCCATCACAAGTACAATTTTCTTAATGCTGACTTTTTCTTTCTTTGGTGTCAGCATTTAAAACATAGCATCTAAAGAGAAAGAAAGAAAGAAAAAGAAAGAAAGAAAGAAAGAAAGAAAGAAAGAAAGAAAGAAATACTACTGTATATAAGCTTCATATTAAGTATTTCATAGAAACGACACCAAACAACATGAAGATTTAGATAGATAGATAGATAGACAGATATTAATTTTAGTATAGTTGGCAAGATCATAAAATTATATAGATAGATAGATAGATAGATAGATAGATAGATAGATAGATAGATAGATAGGAAAGGCACTATATGATAGATAGATAGATAGATAGATAGGAAAGGCACTATAAGATAGATA
>JANRMT010062835.1:8442044-8453618 GCA_026402145.1 Polypterus bichir lapradei | reverse complement strand
TTATTATTATTATTATTATTATTATTATTATTATTATTATTATTATTGCCAGCTTATCGTTCTGCCTTTTTCATGCAGCTCCTTTCTAAGCCACCTCATGTATCCTGTCTGTTTCACAAATTAACACATAGCTGATGATCCTTATGGATGTCTTTCTGATCACAACAGTGTCTCTGCTGCTCTATGTCGACCTTTTTTAGACTGCCATACAATTCTTCATGTCTATTATGGATCTTTTCCCATTTTGGCAGTGAGAACGGAATGAGCAGTTTAAGCCAGAAAGCACTGTATTGATACAAGCGGCCACACGGCAAGAAGCAACACAGCAATGACATAATCAGCTCTGATAAAGCAATCTCAGGATTTGCATTTGTCCTCAGATTAGGAATTCCCAAACTATAGTAACAGTTACCATTAGTCAGACTTTCAGATAACATGGTGTCTATGACTGGCCTATTACAAGAATATGCATTTTTCAAAAAGTCCTTTGTTCCGGGTGAAAAACAGGAAATTACATAGAAATTCTAAACAGAACAGATCATCTTGATGAAATGTGCCTTTAAAGGTCTGATCTGACTATATACAGTCCTAATGCACAGAAACCTTGTAACAGTGTCACTAACTAAAATGTGCCCATTGACAAAACTTTACTGCATAGCTGCTAGGAGCAGTTTAAAATGTATCTACTGAATTTGAAGAATAGGCGCACTGGTACAGCCTTGCACAATGGAGATTTTTGAAAGAACAGTCAATATATTGAAACAGTAGTGACATGGTTCTGAGTGGTCCATGTGGATGATCTCCTGGCTGGCCTACAAATGGCATTTTTCTCTCCCTGATACTTGTTTTTGGATTTCCTCCTGACCAACATGCCCTCTCTGTGTTCCTTCCTGACGAGCGTACGTATAGTTCTAGATGCTCCATTCCCTCTTGACTGACCTGCACACTCTACTTCTCCAATCTTCTTCCATCCAACAAACACATGGCTGTAGCTGCTCCATTTTTTCCTAACAAGATACTCTAACCAACGTGCTCTCCGTTCTTCTCTTTCTGAACAGCATGTCGTTCTGGCTGCTGCATTACTCTTGAAAGTCTTCTCCTCTTGTCTGAATGTGGCTCAAGGTGCTCAATTTATTATTTCAGGCAGTGCCGTGACTCCTGCTGTTCCTTGTGGATCTCGTCCATTCTCGTAAATCTTCTGCTTCTTTTTGCATATAAGAGGTTATCACACCTTTTAGTTCTTCCGGGTAGGTCACCTTCCAGTTGCCAAATAGTTCTTTGTTTTCCATATGGATCTCTTACCATACATCCTAGTATAGATCATTTTGGATTAGATCTTCTCAAATGGCTCACAGATTGACAATACAATCTCAGGAGGCTTTAATAAAAGCCTGAAATAAATAAGTCATTTTTTAAAATGTGAATGATTAATCTGCATGCTTATTTTAAAGTTTCTAATATTCATAAAGGCACAGAATCCTCTTAAAAAGTGAAGCCATCCATGTTATAAAATGCTTTGTTATTTTTTTTTTATTTTTTGTTAAAATTACAGCAAATTTCCAGAGAAAGAGGAAAAAAAAAAGCATGGTTGACCGGCCACGTTATTATTTTCGCTTTTTATTTTCCTGAATTAGCTGAATAATGATGATTACTGAAACCTGCCTGCGCCCCCAATTTAAGTGAGAGCCGGTCCTGTTTTCTAACAGTGCAGCATTAAATATAATTTCACTAATTGTACTTAGACCCCAGCGCATTGGCCTGTTTTGTTTTATCAACAGCGGTACTTGAGCGATGACAACGCCATAATTTGTTCGTTGTCCTGTCAGCACAATTTACAAGGCAGCAGCCGCACTGATGGCAGGATAAATATAGCTGTACAAGATTCATTTACAGTGACACAATGGCAGATACACAGAGCAGAAGCCTGCCTTCCAGATAAAGTGGACGGGGTGACTTATGCAGTAATTACGGGATAATTGTCATTAACCTCGCAAACAGTAGTTTACCCATATTGTTTAAAAGACTTGGGGATGCATAATGACAAGGTAATCTGTCAAAGCGCTGAGGGGAAATATTAATGAGATTTGTGTAGAGGCCTGTGCTGCAAATATGCAGAAAGAGGCCGCATTAAGCTAATTGGGAGATGAGCGTACACTTGGAAAAGTGCTTCTAATGGCATGTTAGCCAGTCTTGCAGCGATGGTGGCTAATGTAGAGAAGGTTGGTAGCTCACAGTGGGCCAGGTGGCACAAATTTATGCTACTGTTCAAAGGGGTGACCACTCGGGGTGAGTGGGGGCATATTTGTGCTAGAGATAAAGAGACTAGCAAGCATACATACACATAGAAAGGGCCCTCCTGCCATGCATTGGGCTGAGGCAGCGGAGAGTGAACAAGGGCAAGGGCGAAAGAGAGAAAGTGACACCAAGGTGAGCATGTCTGTGAGGGTCTTGAGAGACTAAAGGCAATACAGGCAACACGTCCAACGCACAAATATTGGGGCAGGATTTTCATGGAGAAATCGGCACGAGAGAAAGGATGTGTTAGACGGACATGGAGAGGACATATGGAAATAACAGTACAGAGTAGTGGATCTGTGAGAGAGAAAGGACCAGGGCCAGATTAAGGTGGGTGCTATTGATGCTGCAGCATTGGGCCCAGATGAAAACAGACGAGAATTTTCCGGAAGCTGAACAGTTTTCCTTTGCTATATTAACCTCAAAATAATTCGGACTTTCGGACACCTAGACACAGCATTACTTATTATACAGTTACTATTGTTCTTTGCGCTGTGACGTAACTATAACGTCGTTGTGTTTATTGTTAACCGAAGATTTTAAGTTATTGCTATCAATTTTATGTTAAACAACAACAACGTTTATTTATATAGCACATTTTCATACAAAAAATGTAGCTCAAAGTGCTTTACAAAATGAAGAATAGAAAAATAGAAGACACAATAAAAAAATAAAAATAAGTCAACATTAATTAACATAGAATAAGTAAGGTCCGATGGCCAGGGTGGACAGAAAAAACAAAAAAAAAACTCCAGAGGCTGGAGAAAAAAAATAAAAAAAATAAATACAGTTTACTTAGTAATTTAGCTGCTTTTTCTGCAATATCTTGGGGATTCTTGCTACTTTATTATTGTTCGGTAAGTGCCACGTAGTACATTTTTCACCTTCAAAATTAGTTGTGCAGTAAAAATCGATGGCTATTTAAATGGTTATCTGTAAAAATAAAACTAAAAGCCGGTCTGCGGGCCCGGCATGGATGTTTAGAATTTTTAAAATCCTCGACAGGATTCTGGTCTATTATGAAATTTAAATTGTGGACAAATTTTCACCCTCGAGAGCCTGAACTGAGTCACTTTGACCCAATGTCTCTGCAAATTAATTTTTTCTTACTTTGTTTCGTAAGAGAATTGCGAAATTTTGTGTATTTCATTGTTAGGTTTTCTGCATTAAGTGCACTTTTCAGACAATTGCTATTTATTGTTGATGTTACATAGTTTGATGTTAATCTCGAGTTGTTACGATACTACGTCGTTACTATTATTCATGTTCAATAAAGGCTGGCTGGTTGCGTCACAAGCAATTAAGGCTCCTTGGTCGGTCTGAGTGCGCATGTACCGTGAGTGTCGAATGCACAAGCACCAATGGCGAGAAAAAACAGGCATTTTTTACGCTGCAGCATCAGGCCCAATTTCGTCTGAATTCGGCCCTGGAAAGGACTGTGGATTAGTGCATTTAAAATAATGTATTGCAACCAGTGTTTGAAAGAGAAATGGGCATGAGTATTACTCTGTGTACAAAAATAGACCTAATGGAATCATTGTACCAAAGGGTGCTTGAGGGTAATGTGAGACCGTCTGTCAGAAGATGGAAGATGAACCAAAAGTGGACCTTCCAAATGATAATAAGTCCAAACTTAACCAGTAAATCCACTATGGAATAGCTAAAAGGAAAGAAACCAAAGGTTCTGGAATGGCCAAGTCAAAGTCCAGTCCCATTGAGAAGCTGTTGGGAGATTTGACACAGACTGTGCACACAAGACACCCCTTTAACATCACACAGCTGAGAGAATTCTGCATGGAGGAGTGAGAAGAACTTTCTGCCAGACAGTTGAGAGAGCAACAACAGCTATTAGAGCCAAGGGTGGATTACTTTTTCAAATTATTGTAATCTCAAATTTTCATTTGTTTATATGTTTTAATTCAATTACGTCACCATCATCTTAAAGATACTGTTTAAAAGAAAAGGAAGTCTTGATGTATCCACATATGTTAAAAAAGACAAAAAAAAACTTTTCATGGGGTTTATGTACTTTTTCACGTGACTTTGTGTGTTTGTATGACTGAACAATGAAGAAAGATGGTGAAAATGAACAGAACAAAAACAGTCATTTGGGATGGGTGAGCACACGTAAGACAATACATATGAACAAGAGTAACAGAGGTGAAAGTTAATTGGGACATTTATACGTATGAGGGGACAGCAGGGTCCATGGAAATGAGCCTAATGCCAGTGCACAGAAACAGACATGTGAGACAGAAAACAACTTGGTGGCAATGTGACAATGAGGGAGCAGTTGTAAGGAACTATACAATGAGAATTGTGTGATAGAGAAACATGTGTACGTTGTGACAGTAGGGGAGCGCTGTCACTCCTCCAAACCCACAGACAACACGTCCAGACGCCAGGTAAAGGTCCCAGAAGTAATTTTAATTTCTTATATAATGTGCACAAAGCACCTCCACAATACACAATAATAACCAATAATAACCAATAATCAATAATAAATACAGTTAGGTCCATAAATATTTGGACAGAGACAGCTTTTTTTCTAATTTTGCTTCTGTACATTACCACAATGAATTTTAAATGAAACAACTCAGATGCAGTTGAAGTGCAGACTTTCAGCTTTAATTCAGTGGGTTGAACAAAACGATTACATAAAAATGTGAGGCAACTAAAGTATTTTTTTAACACAATCCCTTCATTTCAGGGGCTCAAAAGTAATTGGACAATTGACTCAAAAGGCTATTTCATGGGCAGGTGTGGTCAAGTCCGTCGTTATGTCTTATCAATTAAGCAGATAAAAGGCCTGGAGTTGATTTGCGGTGTGGTGCTTGCATGTGGAAGATTTTGCTGTGAACAGACAACATGCTGTCAAAGGAGCTCTCCATGCAGGTGAAAGAAGCCATCCTTAAGCTGCGAAAACAGAAAAAACCCATCCAAGAAATTGCTACAATATTACGAGTGGCAAAATCTACAGTTTGGTACATCCTGAGAAAGGAAGCAAGCACTGGTGAACTCAGCAACGCAAAACGACCTGGACGTCCACGGAAGACAACAGTGGTGGATGATCGCAGAATCATTTCCATGGTGAAGAGAAACCCCTTCACAACAGCCAACCAAGTGAACAACACTCTCCAGGGCTTGGTAGGCGTATCGATATCCAAGTCTACCATAAAGAGAAGACTGCATGAAAGTAAATACAGAGGGTGCACTGCAAGGTGCCAGCCACTCATAAGCCTCAAGAATAAAAAGGCTAGATTGGATTGTTTGTATGAAAATGTGCTATATAAATAAATGTTGTTGTTGTTGACTTTGCTAAAGAACATCTAAAAAAGCCAGCACAGTTCTGGAAAAAGCATTCTTTGGACAGATGAAACCAAGATCAACCTCTACCAGAATGATGGCAAGAAAAAAGTATGGAGAAGGCGTGGAAGAGCTCATTATCCAAAGCATAGCACATCATCTGTAAAACACGGTGGAGTCAGGCAGTGTGATGGCATGGGCGTGCATGGCTGCCAGTGGCACTGGGACACTAGTGTTTATTGATGATGTGACACAGGACAGAAGCAGCCGAATGAATTCTGTGGTGTTCAGAGACATACTGTCTGCTCAAATCCAGCTAAATGACGTCAAATTGATTGGGCGGTGGGCGTTTCATGATACAGATGGACAATGACCCAAAACATACAGCCAAAGCAACCCAGGAGTTTATTAAAGCAAAGAAGTGGAACATTCTTGAATGGCCAAGTCAGTCACCTGATCTTAACCCAACTGAGCGTGCATTTCACTTGTTGAAGACTAAACTTCGCACAGAAAGGCCCACAAACAAACAGCAACTGAAAGTAAAGCCGCTGCAGTAAAGGCCTGGCAGAGCATTAAAAAGGAGGAAACCCAGCATCTGGTGATGTCCAGGAGTTCAAGACTTCAGGCTGGCATTGCCAGCAAAGGGTTTTAAACCAAGTATTAGAAATGAACATTTTGTTTCCAGTTATTTAATTTGTCCAATTACTTTTGAGCCCCTGAAATGAAGGGATTGTGTTAAAAAAATGCTTTAGTTGCCTCATATTTTTATGCAATCGTTTTGTTCAACCCACTGAATTAAAGCTGAAAGTCTGCACTTCAACTGCATCTGAATCATTTCATTTAAAATTAATTGGGGTAATGTACAGAACCAAAAATAGAAAAACATTGTCTCTGTCCAGATATTTATGGACCTAACTGTAAATCCTCCTCTCCACCCAGCAGCTCTGTCGCACTTCCTCCCAACTCCGGCTCAGCTTGCTGGGTTTCCCACCGTCCTTTAAATAGTCCTCGACCCGGAAGTACTTCAGTTCTTCCGTCCCCGTGACTTGGGAGTACTTCCGGGCTATAGGGAAAATAGAAATCCCTGTGTCTCCCCGCAGCATCCTGCGATGGTCCCCACGGCACCCAGCCGGGCTGTGGAGTCGCACTCCATCTCCCATGATGCCCTGCAGGAATCCGGGGCACCTCCATGCTGCAGGGAGGACTCGGTCTAACGGCCTGGATGTGTGGACCGGGATAAGCTGCCGGCCATCTCTCACAACGTGTATGGACAATAATACATATAATTTCATATGAGAGAGTGCATGAAAGACAGTAAATGAGAACAGAAGTGTGAGCCACAAGGGTGGCACCAGTATGAGGGAGGATACGAACAGCCCAGGAGACAAAAGCAGAAGAGAGGTAGTAATCTGCAAAGACTGAGTGCATTGTCTGCTCTTTTTTTTACCTTTGGTAGCGACAATTTCATTTTTTCAGATTTGTTAGCCCACATGGAGGAGGACAAAGCATATGCTTAATCTAAAACATCCATGCAAAGCAGATTTCTTTCATGTTTTACCTGACCAGGCCAACAAGAAGAACTGAGATTTGTGTGACTGTAAATTGAGACACGTGTCATTTCTCCAAGGTTCACAAGAAGGCTTTTCGCCACTCTATAAAGAATGTTTTGGAGTTAGAAATGTTTCATTTCCTGGCAGGAGGTGAAGGTCGCAGAAATCAGAAGAACAGTTTCATCTAAGAGGAGGTCAAACGGTAGGACGGTCAGATGGTGATTTGCTTGAATTAAGCAAATTTGATCAGACCGCCGGTATGCTGTGCCTTATTCAATTTTCAGAGGAGAGTGGAATCAATTGAATTTGGTTTGTCATTAGGATGTGTCTGGATGGATCACGGTAAATAGTCAGACTGCCTCCAGAACACCTCAGTGGAGGGTCAGAGGGGTGTAACGGCACAGGCAAAAACGCTTAATCAGCACTGTCTGCCTGTAGTGATTAAAGAGGTCAGCAGGCCAATGCAGTTAAAAAAAAGAGAAGGTTTTCGTCCTTCCATCCATTTTTAGAACCCACTTATTCCATTTCAGGGTATAAAGCATCATCGGGACTTTTTCTGTCACTAGTGAAGCAGTGATTGCCATTTCATTGCCTATCTCTATGTGACCTTCAGCAATTTACTTCACCTGTATGTAATCCAGTAGAAAAAAAATGTTCTCCGCCTCTGTACTTCTAAAGTGCATTGTGCCAAGTTCATTTTAATGGGTCCATAATATAAATACTTGGGAGTGCAGCTGGATGATAAATTGGACTGGACTGCCAATACTGATGCTCTGTGTAAGAAAGGACAGAGCCGACTATACTTTCTTAGAAGGCTGGCGTCCTTCAACATCTGCAATAAGATACTGCAGATGTTCTACCAGACGGTTGTGGCGAGTGCCCTCTTCTACGCGGTGGTGTGCTGGGGAGGCAGCATAAAGAAGAGGGATGCCTCACGCCTGGACAAACTGGTGAGGAGGGCAGGCTGTATTGTAGGCACGGAGCTGGACAGTTTGACATCCGTGGCAGAGCGACGGGCACTGAGCAGGCTTCTGTCAATCATGGAGAATCCACTGCATCCACTGAACAGGATCATCTCCAGACAGAGGAGCAGTTTCAGCGACATACTGCTGTCACTGTCCTGCTCCACTGACAGACTGAGGAGATCGTTCCTCCCCTACACTATGTGACTCTTCAGTTCCACCTTGGCGGGGTAAACATTAACATTATACAAAGTTATTGTCTGTTTTTTACATGCATTTTTATTACTCTTTAATTTAATATTGTTTTTTTTTTTTTGTATCAGTATACTACTGCTGGATTATGTGAATTTCCCCTTGGGGTTAATAAAGTATCTATCTATCTGTCTATCTATCTATCTATCTATTATATAGTGCCTTTCATATCTATCTATCTATCTATCTATTATATAGTGCCTTTCATATCTATCTATCTATCTATCTATCTATTATATAGTGCCTTTCATATCTATCTATCTATCTATCTATCTATCTATCTGTCTATCTGTCTATCTATTATATAGTGCCTTTCATATCTATCTATCTATCTATCTATCTATCTAAGAGACCCTTACCTGCAGAAGGACTTGCATGATTGTTCAAAATGGGTATCCAAACAGCTTACTGATGTGCACAAGTCAGCATCCTTCAGTTAACTGCAGCAGCTTCCACTCCCTCTGCCCGAAGAAATCTCACTATGCCGCGTTTTTCAACAGTGGTGCAAACCCACAGCAGAGTGTCCATATTTATTTGACCTTGGCTTCAACTGGACTAATGGCAGCATGCTGCACTAC
Organism: Polypterus bichir lapradei; assembly: GCA_026402145.1. Taxonomy (NCBI): domain Eukaryota; kingdom Metazoa; phylum Chordata; class Cladistia; order Polypteriformes; family Polypteridae; genus Polypterus; species Polypterus bichir. Next base: position 8,444,675 of record JANRMT010062835.1, on the reverse strand, counting down.
GCTTGTTTAATCTACCATTATGAACGTTATTGCATCAGCTTCTATCCGTTGAGGTTAACTCATAATTTTCAGCTTGCCTTTACTTTTTTTCATTTGCCCTCTCTAATGCTCTTGAAAAACTGTGCTTTTACAGTATGCTAATTCCGACTAATAATATTTACCGTATATACTCACGTATAAGTCGGGTGAATTATGGTCGTGACCCGAGGTTCCACTGTACTCCCCACACCATTACACCACCACCATCACCAGCCTGAACGTTTGACAAAAGGCAGATTGTGTGCATGGATTCATGCTGTTGATCCCAAATTCTGACCTTCAGACCAGGCTATGTTTTTGCAGTCTTTAGCTGTCCAGTGTTGGTGTTCCTGTGCCCACTACAGCCTCAGCTTTCTGTTCTTGGCTGACAGAAATGGAACCTGATGTGGTCTTCTGCTCATCTCTTTCAAAGTCTGACATGTCATGCGTTCTGAGATGCATTTCTGCTCAGCACAGGTGTCTATCTCAGTTACTATAACCTTTCTGACAGCTCAAACCAGTCTGCCCATTCTTCTTTCGCCCCTCTCATCGACAAGGCGTATGTGTCTACAGAACTTCTGTTCACTGGGTGTTTTTTGTTTTTCCTACCATTCTGAGTAAACTCTAGGGATTGTTATGTGTGAGAATCCTAGAGGGTCAGCAGTTACAGAAGTGCTCAAGCCAGCCCATTTGGCATCAACCATCATGACGGGGTCAAAATCACTGCGATCACAGTTTCTGTTTAATGGGAACAGTAACTGAAGCTCCTGAACTGTATCTGCATGATTTTAAACATTGCACTGCTGCAACGTGATTGGCTGATGAGCAGGGTTTCTTAACGTATGTCCTGCTGGAAAGAGGGGCGTTGTGTCCCATTAAGGTTCTGACCCAACTTCACCATGCTCAGGAGTGCCCTGTGGGCACAGGCAAAACTCAGTGTTGTATAACCGTTAGTAAAGATGGACTCAGCTGTGCCAGTCTTTCGTTGGAATGCTGATAGCCACACAATTGGCAATGTCTGATAATATGAAATTGTCTTGGAGAAAGCATCCCTTGTAAAGCAGGCTTTGTGCACGTTTGTCCTCACAACGTGGAAGACACAAGTAACAGAAATGGATAAATGAACGATATTTCTTAGAAATATTGAGTAGGAGCCATTTGGTTTAAAAAAAAAAAAAAAAAAAGCAACTCCAGTCTTTTGACTAAACAAGCAACACAAAATGAAAAAACATTGCAGTATTACACTTAAGTATTAGAGTGCGCTTCATTCCTCACCAGCAGCCACTTTATAATGAGGTGCAAATAACAAAGTAACCGACAGCTTAGCAGCTACATTTATACCACTTGCACCTGTGATCAGCAAAAATAAGCTGTTTTAATGAAACATTCAGGAAGAAGATTTGAGAGATTGCTGGTCCATTCTTTTTATTTTCTTAAAAAAAAAAAGTAAAATGCATACTGGCCAGAATTTCAGCTGCAGGAGAATGAGAGCATTAATGAAGAGTTTGATTAAATGACCCACAGCACCTATTTATATAAAATGTGTGCGTGTTTACGAACTGTACAGGCCAGGGTGTGTGAATGTGTCTACGTGAGTCTATGCGCAGGACTGCGCACATGTATCTACGCACGTTAGCTATATTGATGGACGTTCATACAGTATGTGCACATGTGAGTTTGTGCATGTCGAAGGAAGTACCTGCGCTGCCCTGTACAGAGTTGTGTGAACATTGGAACAGAAGACCAGCTTGCGGTGACCTTTATCACTCATGGAGGACACAAAGTAACCAAAAACAACTTCTTTATAAGCAAAACCAACAAGGAAAAGAGACTGCATCACTTGTAAGTAATTGAAGGTGTTTTCTGTCAGTGTGTGTACAGTAAGTGCTTTTCACAGATAGTGTGGTCTAATTGCATTATATGTAAAAGCAAATATATTTACGATATGTTTACTCAGTGGTGTAGCTAGGGGCAGGCGGATAGATAGATAGATAGATAGATAGATAGAGTGAAAGGCACTATATAATAGATAGGTAGATAGATAGGAAAGGCAATATATAATAAATAGATAGGAAAGACACTATATAATAGATAGATAGATATAAAAGGCACTATATAATAGATAGATAGATAGATAGATAGATAGATAGATAGATAGATAGATAGATAGATAGATAGATAGATAGATAGATAGGAAAGGCAATATATAATAGATAGATAGATAGGAAAGGCACTATATAATAGATAAATAGATAGATATGAAAGGCACTATATAATAGATAGGTAGATAGATAAGAAAGGCAATATATAATAAATAGATAGGAAAGGCACTATATAATAGATAGATAGATAGATAGGAAAGGCAATATATAATAGATAGATAGATAGGTGAAAGGCACTATATGATAGATAGATAGGAAAGGCAATATATAATAGATAGATAGGTGAAAGGCACTACATAATAGATAGATAGATAGGAAAGGCACTATATAATAGATAAATAGATAGATAGATATGAAAGGCACTATATAATAGATAGATAGATAGACATGAAAAGCAATATATGATAGATAGATAGGTGAAAGGCACTATATAATATATAGATAGGAAAGG
>JANRMT010062835.1:8369819-8398893 GCA_026402145.1 Polypterus bichir lapradei | reverse complement strand
TATATATATATATATATATATATATATATATATATACACATCATTTTTAATGTCGGTAGATAATTTCGACCTGGTCATTTTAAACTTAGCTCGCAAGCCGAAAAAGTGTGGGCACCCCTTCTGTAGTGTGTGTGAAAATTCCAGGAGGGGCAGATGAAACCCATTCACCTAGCACCAAAATCCTGGCTTAGATCACATTTTTTTTCTATTATACAGTAAAGTAAAATAGGAAACTCCATGATGGCATCTGCATCTGTAACACATGATTGGCTGTTTGGAGGAGCAGGATATTTGCATTAATGATAAGATAGGCCTAATAAAGAGTCTTCTTATTAAATCCAAATACTGTAGTGACCATAAATGTATTTAATTGTTATTGTGCCATAAAGGTTGTTCAGTTATGCAAGGTACGACAACATACATTTTATGTATAAAGTTTACTCAGTATAATGCTGTATATATAGCATTTTTAATGTAGGTAGATCATTTCGACCTGGTCATTTTAAAAGTAGCTCGCAAGCCGAAAAAGTGTGGGCACCCCTGTCTTAGATCATTTGACGCCAGTTTTCTTCCAGTTCCAATGACTCATTGTTGATCAGTGTGGTTTAGTGGCTCCGCGGGTTCCGTGACCCCCCTAGTTGGGACATCTTCCCTATAGGATTCCTTAACCTGGGTTTGTTCATGAAACTCCATAAGCGGTCACATTCAGATCACACCTTGAGTGCTGCATTTTCATTGGTTAAACTATAACAGTATCCTGTAGTTTGAACCGTCTGTCCGAGATCGACTGATCCTCATCATACTGTATTGTCACCTCAGGCTGCCAGTCTGCTTCCATGCTGCGCTCTTCTAGGTTCCTCTTATAGTTTGCTTCTCTACAGTTTGTCATATATTTAGTGATCTTGTCTTGCATTTAATCTTGTGACTGTGTGTTTTCTGAAACGTTGTTTGTAAAATGAATCTTGATTGACTGATTGGTTGAAGGCCGTGAAATGAGAGTAGAGCAGCTCCAATGCTTATTTCAGGTGAGGGAGCAATCCCTGAGTAAAGTTTTCTCGTGGACCCTTCACATAGACACTGCGGTTAAGAAAGCTCGCCAGCGGCTCTACTTCCTGAGGAGGCTGAGGAAGTTTGGCATGAATGCCAACATCACCTCAAACTTTTACAGGAGTGTGGTTGATAGTCTGCTGACGGGCTGCATTACCGTCTGGTATGGGAGCTGCTCTGCCAGCAGCCGGAAATCACTACAGATAGTGGTGAACAACAACATTTTTTACAGTATATAGCACATTTTAATACAAAAAGTAGCTCAAAGTGCTTTTCATAATGAAGAAAGGAAAAATAAAAGACAGAATAAAAAATTAAAATAAGACAACATAGAAAAGGAGTAAGGTGCGATGGCCAGGGTGGACAGAAAAATCAAAAAAAAAACTCCAGACAGCTGGAGAAAAAAATAAAATCTGCAGGGGTTCCAGGCCACGAGACCACCCAGTCCCCTCTGGGCATTCTACCGAACATAAATGAAATAGTCCTCTTTGTAGTTAGGGTTCTCACAGAGTCACTTGATGTTGATGGTCATACAGACTTCTGGCTTTTAATCCATCCATCATTGTTTGAACATCACGATGCTTTGAGTAGATGGTAGTGGCGCAAGCCACCACCAAAAGGACACCGGAAAAGGAAACAGAAGAGAGAGTAGGGGTTAGTACAGATTTCAGAGCCACCATGAATAGTTATTATAATGAGTTGGATATACAGAGTATTAGGATTTTAATTACTGAGAAGGCCATGTTAAAGTAAAGTGTTTTAAAGTGCTCCACCGTATCAGCCCGGCGAATTCCTATTGGCAGGCTATTCCAGATTTTAGGTGCATAGCAGCAGAAGGCCACCTCACCACTTTTAAGCTTTGTTCTTGAAATTCTAAGCAGATACTCATTTGAGGATCTGAGGTTACGATTTGGAATATAAGGTGTCAGACATTCCGATATATAAGATGGGGTGAGATTATTTAAGGCTTTATAAACCATAAGCAGAATTTTAAAGTCAAGTGAAGGCAGCAGAGCACATCACGGGCAAGAATCTCCCTGCCATTGAAGACATTTACCTCCATCGGTGCTTGCGTAAGACAAGCAGCATCATAAAGGACCACAGCCATCCAGCACACCAGCTGTTCTCCTTGTTACCGTCTGGCAGACGATACAGGAGTCTGGCTGCTCGGACTACAAGACTTAAGAACAGTTTTTACCACCAGGCCATTCGACTCCTCAACAGCAACACCTGAACGCTTACATTCACTTACATTACACCTACATCGCACTACTCACACACAAACTGTACCTGCATACACTCTGAATACTGACTGGAACATGCATCTGCACTTTATGGCATATGCATCTGTACTTATAAAACATTATCTGTGCAATAACTGTCATTTGTGACCCGACATTTGCGCGATAGACATATGCGCGCCGACAAAATAGCGCCAATTAAAACACGGCGTCAAAATCGCGCCGACAAAATCGCGAAAGTTTCATTAAATATGAATTACTAGTTTAAAGCATATATAATAATGTTTATTTTAGAAGTCAATATTATTAGACGCGGCATGCAGATAGTCCTAAAGATCACGCCCTGCATAGGTAGGAAGAATTGCAGCAAGACGTCTTGATAGCTGAGCGTATTTAGACTTGCTGGCTGCCTGACTGCTGGTAATTCCTCTTTGTATACGACGCGTTATGCCAACCCTCGACTGAGTTATTTGTTTGCGGCATGCCATCAGCAGTTATAACAGTTATAACCTAGCACATAATGTGTACATAATGCGCATGTACGCGTCCCACTCTCTTGGCCTCTCTCGCGATTTTGTCGGCGCGCATTTGTCGAAAACCAGTCAGCGGGTTTGTTGGCGCGCATTTGTCAAAAACCAGTTAGCGGGTTTGTCGGCGCCCATTTGTCCGTCGCGGTTTTGTCGGGGCGCATATGTCTATTGCGCTTTTGTCGGTGAACCACTGTCATTTGTACTTGCTGCTCATTCAACTCATATTGCTCTATAACTTATTTTAAAATGTTCACATTTTATTTCATATAGCTAGTCTATTTTTAACTTGTAATTTTTTTTTTTATTATTATTTTTAATTATTTTTTAGCTTTATTGGACTTGTTTTTCTCGTCATACACATTTCATTGTATGTTGACCCTGTGTTAACCTATATAAGACAAATAACCCTAAACCATACCAAACCAAACCAAAAGTTCAGGCCGTATTCACAGCACTGAATTAGCTCGTTTTTTTTTTTTTTTGGCACTACAACCTGTTATCGGTTGCTCAGTTTTGCTTTGTTTTTTTTTTTTTTTGTCATGCCTTTACAGAAAGCTAAGAAAGCAGGGCCGTCTGTATTTACCGAGGGAGGAACAGCAAGAGTTCACATCTCTGTGAGCTGTGTTTGGTAAACAGTTGCATAACAAATAGATGATGGTGGCAGAAACGGCGCAAACCGCAGGAACTTGATAACAGCAGAGCCCCAGTGGTCTCTGTTTTGTTTGCTTTTGACATTATTAAACTCAGTCTGTTTCACTAGCTGTGATGCTAATTGCTGCATTTGCATGGCTGATTTCCGAGACACAAAGAGAAGGGGTGGCTGGTATTAATGAGCTTTGCATGCAGCTCTCAGAGCCTTTTGCCTCACGGGCCGTGAGCAGAGGCCTCTTCAATTGACTGCAGTCATTATGCACAATCAATAAGTTTTTTTGTATTTGTCTTTGTTGTTTCTTTGCAATGGCCTACAGGATGCTGCAGGCAAGGTGCTGGACCGCTGGGCCATCATGTCTCGGGAAGAAGAAATCATTACCCTCCAGCAGTTCCTGAGGTTCGGCGAAACCAAATCTATCGTGGAGCTTATGGCAATTCAGGAGAAAGAAGGCCAGGCGGTGACAGTGCCCTCCTCAAAAGCCGACTCTGACATCAGGACTTTCATTGAAAGCAACAACCGCACCCGAAGCCCCAGCTTGTTGGCCCACTTGGAAAACAGCAACCCCTCCAGCATTCACCATTTTGAAAACATGCCAAACAGTCTGGCCTTCCTCCTCCCTTTCCAGTATATCAACCCCGTTTCTGCCCCGTTGCTTGGGCTGCCCCCCAATGGCCTGATGCTTGAGCAGCCGGGGCTCAGACTGCGGGAACCCAACCTGCCAGCCCAAAGTGAAGCCAATGAAAGCAGTGATTCAGAAGTGTCAGTGTCCCCCTTTCGCAGTGGCCAAAGCCCCAACCGCAGTGCTCTGAGTAATGTCAGTAATGTGACAGAGCCCAAGTCGGAGCCCAACAACATCTCCTCCATCTCACCGCCATCGCCGCCACCCCAGCAATCAAGTAACAGTCTTAACGACCACCATCTGGTGAAAACAGAGCAGTCAAAAAGCATTTCTTCATCTTTTTCCTCCAAAATCCACCGCATGCGTCGCATGGGCTCCACGTCTCGTAAAGGGAGAGTGTGCTGCAACGCCTGTGGGAAAACCTTCTACGATAAAGGCACACTGAAGATCCACTACAATGCGGTCCACCTAAAGATCAAACACCGATGCACCATTGAGGGCTGCAACATGGTCTTTAGCTCTTTGCGTAGTCGCAACCGCCATAGCGCCAACCCCAATCCACGCTTACATATGCCGATGTTGAGGAATAACCGGGACAAGGACCTTATCCGTGCCAGTTCTGGGTCCAGCACCCCAGTCATTTCTAGTACCAAGAGCAGCTTGAACCTTACCAGTCCCGGTCGGCCCCCAATGGGTTTTACCACCCCTCCACTAGACCCGGTCCTTCAGTCTCCCCTGCAGAGCCCTATAGTCTTCTCTTCTTTGAAAACGGTTCAGCCTGTCCCTCCATTTTACAGAAGCCTTTTGTCACCAGGAGAGATGGTCAGCCCTCCTGTGTCCTTGCCAACTAGTCCTGTAATGCCCAGCTCGACCACTTCCACTGCAAGTAATGTGCTGTTGGACCAGCAATCACAAGTCCCAAGTTCGACTCACCCGATTCTCCTCTCTGAAGCCACATCTACAGCTCATAGTCTGGTGCTCCATAACAATTATGACACCTCCATCATTGACCCCACACCCAAGAAAAAACCCAGAAAATCTAGTATGCCAGTTAAGATTGAAAAGGAAGTTATTAACGTGGCAGAAGACTTTGACGAAGAAGATGATGAGGGGATGGAAAATGAAGGCGCGATCAATAACAACTCAGACTGTCCCCATCTTCTGCACAATCATCACAACCATCAGCACCCTCACGCAATTAACAACAATCATTGCCAACATTCCTCTCAGGATGAAATGAGTCCCAGCCAGGCTTTGAAAAGCATGCTTCGTCAGGATCAGGATGACAGGCGGAGCACTGGAGGGGGATCCGAAATGCCTTGCATGGGGAGCTTCACTTCAGAGGAGCAGGACCACGATAAGGACTTTGAGAATGATTCAGAAGCCTCAGAGACCAAAATGTGCTCTGGAGATCCTGATTCCATGGAGTCGGAAGACTTGCAGCGCCATCACCATCACCACCATCTCCACCACCATCACATTCAGCATTTGAGTGGTAAAGACAGAATGGAGAAGGAGCAACTAGAGCGAGAGGAGGAGGAGGAGAACCATTTGAGGGAAAAACTGGAGGATAAGCATGAGTCCTTGCCCTCGCCACATCAGCCAGTCATCAAGATTAAAGAAGAGCTCACCGACCCTACTTATGACATGTTTTACATGAGCCAGTATGGCCTTTACAATGGAGGAGCTGTCGCAGCCGCAGCTAGCATGGCCGCTTTACATGAGTCCTTTGTCTCGTCCATGGGCTTTGGTGGCAGTACACAAAAATATCCCTCCCCTGAAGGTGACCTCTGTTCCAGTCCCGACCCCAAGATCTGCTACGTGTGCAAGAAGAGCTTCAAAAGCTCGTACAGCGTTAAACTCCACTACAAAAACGTGCACCTGAAGGAGATGCACGTCTGCACAGTGGCAGGCTGCAATGCTGCTTTTCCATCGAGAAGAAGTCGGGACAGGTTAGTATGACTAAAACTTGCACTTGTTACTTTTATTGCATGGTGCCATGCCTATTAAACTCATTGCAGATGTATCACTAATTCATGTTCCTTAAATATAACTATGGCCCAGAAGAGAGACTTGAAAGGCATTTTGGGACACATGTCAAGAATTTTAATTGGGAAGCTTATAAATTGTCATTTTTTTTCACTGTTAGAAGCTCTGGAACTCAACCATAACTGAAAAGTTTGTCATGGAAATTGTAAGAGTGCTTAATTCTGAGACTATAAATGAAATTCTCCGTCCATCATTTCAGGTTTAGGGCTAAAATTGGCACAGCTGGTAAGTTCTCAATTTGGAAAATTACTGTTAAATGTAAAACATCCACTCATTTTCTAAATCTACCTGGTTCAATTCAGGGGTAGCATTCAGCATGTCCTCAAGGGGACTTCAGTGCACATCTGCCCGTACTAAATGTAAAAAACAAATAACACACACTTGATAGAGTGCTTCATTAACCAGGCTGCAGCAGACTGGCTATAATTTTATTTTTACATCTGTGGTTTCCAAGGTATTTCTTCATGTATTCAATCTGAAATGAATCCTCGACAAAGGAGAAATCTGCCAACAATTTCTGAAGTTTTCGCATGTGAAAAAGTTGATGACCTCATAGTACTGACCAGAATTATTAATGATCTAGAGATTACGTGGGATACATATTTTGGGGTTGAATAACATTTACCCAAGACTGTTCACATTCGGAATACTGACTGGAACATGCATCTGCACTTTATGGAATATGCATCTGTAAATTACTGTTAAATGTAAAACATCCACTCATTTTCTAAATCTACCTGGTTCAATTCAGGGGTAGCATTCAGTTAGTCATTAAAAAGGAAAATATTTTTGGAATGAATTAGAGGGGTAATTCCTATAGACTGGTAGCTACCAAATTTTGCCTCATTGTGTAAAGAAAAGAATCAGGTCAATCTGAATAACTAGAAGCTAATAAGTTAGGGGGTGCTATCGATCCCTCAGACAATACGTCAGACACCAGGTAAAAGTCCAATAATATGACTTTTTATTAATAAAGAGTGCACAAAGCACCCTCCTCTCCACAATACTCATACAATAATCAATCCTCCACTCCCAGACGCGTTGCCACCCTGCCACCCAGCTCAGCTCACTCGTCTGGGATCTCTCACAGTCTTTTATAGTTAATGACCCGGAAGTGCTTCTGAGCCCTCAGTCCACGTGATTATCAGCACTTCCGGGTCAGGTAAAAAGTCCTCTTCTCCATCCCGGAAGTACGTCATTTCCCCTGTCGCTGCAACTAAGACGTACTTCCGGGTTATAGGGCAAATGCACATCTCTGAGCCTCCTTGCAGCATCTCATGGTGGCCCCGACGTTATCCAGCAGGGTTGTGTATTAAAACTACATAGTCCATGAGGCCCTGCTGGAATTCGGGGCATCTCCATGCTGCAGGGAGGGCTCCGCCTGGCGGCCTGGGGGTATTGGCCGGGATGAATGGCCGGCCATAGTCCACAAGAGATTGTGCTACAAAAGCTGGCACAAATATTGACAGGTCATAGGGCAAAAGAAAAAAGGACCAGGAGATGGAATCTTAACCAGTAGTTTGGCAAGGATCATAACCAGAACATCAGTTTAACGTCCAACAAATTCCAATAAACAATCTAAGTATCATAGTCTTCAGATGCATTTTTGAAAGTTTAATTTTTTGTTTGTCTAAATCAATAATCTTGGAAAATGGCTTATATAGCATTGCGCAGATGACATCACATGATTCAACTTCTGGGGCCAGACCCTCACAATGGACAACTGTTTTCTAACGAAAATGCTGCTGTCCACTAAAAAAAAAAAACAATTGTGCATTAAATAAAAAAATATGACACAGTAAATTCTCGCTTTTCGTGGATTCACTTATCTTCTATGAAAGTTCAGCCAATTTCTCAACACCCACAGTCTACTCGCGACTATTCGCCACGATGCGCAGTGGAAAAATATTCAGAGAGGCGTATCATGCAGCAGCAGCACAATCTTCACCCAGGAAAGCTGCAGCCTTGTTCTCACAGATTCTGTTGTGTTAGCAAGTTTTCACATTCTGATAAAATTCCACATGTTCTCAGTGTCCTACACTGTTTTTCACTTATCTCTCTATTATGTAAAAAAATCCTTCAATGCAATGAGACTTTTCGTCCTGCGAGATGAGACTTTTGCCTTGACATTTTCTCAAGTCATGCTCTCCTGTCAGACATTTTCAAACAAGACCTCAACTCTCATTCGTGTGAATGCTTTTGTCAGACACACTTCCTGCGCTCTCAGCTCTTATACATTTTAACGTTTTCCTCACATTAAGTTCCCGATTAAAGAAGACATATTATGTCCAAGTCTTATTGAAGAATTTCAATACGAAGGGTTATCAACATAAAAAATGAGTACAATCCTTGCACCGAGAAATGAGGAAGTCAAACAAATTAACACCAAAAATGTCAATCGGTTACACATCAAATTGGGTAAATGCGTCCAAAAATGTTGCACGGTTGCAAGGCAAATTGATTAAATGCGTATCAATAGACTCTGCTGTAACAGTTGGTGGTGATGGTGCGGAAGATGAAAACGTCAACTTACAATATCCTAAAGAATATCTACAACCGTTAACACCGTCTGGTCTTCAACCGCACGAATTACTGTAGAAAGAAGGATGTATCTAAGAAAGGTAATGCACTACATCTTCAGCGGATAACATTAGACACCAAAGGAGATCCTGATATGCCATTCGTATTAAAATGTTAACAGTTTCCCATCAGAATAGCTTTTGCAAAGACAATTAACAAATTACAGGGACAATCATTCGAAAAAGTCATTTTATTTATTAGAGAGAAAGAAACTAAATTCAATCACGAGCAGTTATATGTTCCGTCGATGCATACGAAACAGATCCCATGAAAATAAAAATCTGTTTAAATTGTACATACACAAGCGGCAGAACCACAAAGAGGCTAGTGCGTAGCGCAGGCCAAGGGGTTGGCGAGCGAAGCAAGCAGGGGGCAAAGCCCCCTAGTATTTATTAAATTTCAACAATTGCAGCGTAGCCTGGTGCTAATGAAAGTGTTTTGCCTAGCGCTGTTAAGCGCAAACGCATTTTGATGAGCTTAGTTGATTTTTCGTATATGAAATTATGTGTAGTGAAAGTGTATAGTGAATTGGATCCATCAAATCCTAAACCCATTTTTCATATAGGAAAAATGGCACATTATCTGTGGCGTTTTCCAGGAACCCTATGGATAATGAGAACTGACTATAAAGTAAAAGTGGTGCCAAAACAAAATGATCACAAAATGAAAAAGAAACTGAATTCAGCAAAAGACTATGAGAAAAATTCGTGAAGCAGAGGTTCATTTGCTTCAGCACTAGTCACCCTCACAAGATCTTCCCATTATCGGCTGGTGAAGTTTAGATGCTGTGCCATCTTTAGAATGATCGCTACTATGACGTCACAGCTGACGTCTGTTAACCGTGGGGTATTATAGCGACCAAAGACTAACATGGCAGCACCCACAGAAAGAAGCAGCCAAAAATTCAAACACTAAACGGGGCAAGACATTCAAAATAGAAATAATCAAAAAAAGCACACATTAATAATGGGTTAAATGTGTTTTTAGAGCACTTTTGATATGGAATATATTGATCTACTGTATGGCGCTTTTACTTGCACTGATTAGTACTGGGTGGGTAGCGTGGAGTTTGCATGTTCTCCCCGTGTCTGCGTGGGTTTCCTCCGGGGACTCCAGTTTCCTCCCACAGTCCAAAAACATGCAGTTTAGGTGCATTGGCGATTCTAAAATTGTCCCTAGTGTGTGTGTGTGTGTGTGTGTGCGCCCTGCCCGCGGTTTGTTTCCTGCCTTGCGCCCAGTGTTGGCTGGGTTTGGCTCCAGCAGACCCCCGTGACTCTGTAGTTAGGACATAGCGGGTTGGATAATGGATGGATGGATGGATAAATATATGTAACACGGTAAGGAATTGTGGGTAATGTCCACAGCAGCTTTAACGTGAGATGGGCCAAATTCATATCCTAATCTAATTTACACAAAAGGGCATTTTGTGTTGTCTTGTGAAAGTGTCAGGTAACAACTTAAAAAGCTTAGTCCCGTCTCTTTCCATTACCCTACATACCTCGCACATTTCAGTCATCACTTCATTATCTAAATGACACCAGCCATGCTTTAATAGTCTTGACTATACTTTAGAAATAAGAGCAGAAACCACGTAGGCTTGGAGAAATTATGTCATTTAATGTAATTTTCATGTCAGTAATGTGCCTGAGTCAGGCTCTTGCTAATGATAATAAGCAGAGCTGGTGATCTCTACTTATTACTTTCAGGTCTATACTTTTTTGGAGTTGCTTTCCCTAGCTCTGACACTATATCTGAAAATATCATTATTGTCAAACATGTTGGCACTTGGTTTTCGTCTCCCTTGATGTTAAGCTCCAAGGAATTCCTTTCAAACTAACCTCTGAATTAAAAAAATCTGTTTCCGCATGTATACACACTGACATTTTGTATAGGTGTTTGTACCGTACCCCATATAAAAAAAACACACTGCCAAGTCAATAACGAAAGTGCATATCTTAGAATCGCAAGGAAAGCATTGGAAAGCCAGGCAGGTATGTATGACTTTGTGCCTCTTGTGGCAATAAAAATTAAAAAAAAAGCTTCCACTGACAAATTAAGGCTGACTTGAGAAGCAGAGTTCTTTCTTGTGCCAGTCTGAGATCGTCTGTCATCAGACACTCATCTTCTGGTACTCTGTTCCACCTTGCCATCTACCTCCTTATCTAGTTGGCATAATTGGAAGTCCTGCCCTCCATCCTAACACCTCAGTGCCTGTTGGAGTCCCTATGCCATGGCACACTCTGGCACTTGGTATGGTGTAGTGGCTAAGGTACTGATTCTTAAACTTAGAAGGCCACCAGTTCTGTGTAACCAGCTGCCCGTGCTCTGCTAGTAAACAATTGTAACGTATACAGACCCTATAAGTCACCAAGGCATTCCCTTAATATATAACAGTAGATCAATTGGCCTGCTTCCCAATGGCACGCCATGCAAATGTTAACCTCCAACCCTTCCTGTTGCCCAGAGTGCCTCTGACACGCTCCCCCAAAGAAGAAGCCTAATCCTCTTAGCATGTCACATGACTCCTTTTTTGGCAGCCCACTTCTTAAGGCATACAGCACAGTGTGACAGCATCCTCTCAGCAGCGTTCATTCTAAATTCTGTGAAAGCCTGGAGGAGGATAAGAATGGAAGCATGCAGATCACGTCCCCTTGTTTGCAGTCAGTGTGTGTGTGTGTGTGTGTGCGCCAGCCACCAGGAAACAATTGTTTGTATATGAAGTGGCTCCACTTCAACAACGCTAATGTCTCCATGTTCTTCTTGAGAGGGGCTCACAGCTGGTAATCCTTTAAGGATATCTGTGCCAGTGAGTGCATGGAATCAGAATGCTTCCTTGAGGTTACTTTAAACCAGAATGAAAGTTGGCAAAGAGCAGAATAATTATTAGAAATGAGTAGAACATAACAATTGCAAATCCATTTTAGGGTTTTGGGTTACCAGAGCCAACTCCAGCAGCATTGGGTCCTTGAACAGGGAGTTACTTTACTGCGGGCCCCATTACCCAATCTGCAATCAGAATTAACCTAATCTGCTCATCTTTAGGGATCTGGGGGACCCCCAACATTTCCTTTGAATACTTCAGTAAGATTTATAAGATGTCATTTCATGCCAGCAAACACAGAGATGTGATCTAGGACTTTCTGAACTAAAAGTACTCCAGTGGCTTTGATTTACAAATAACATTATTTAAGGGAAATGCTAATGTTACCTGGACAAAGTTTCTTAAACCTGCCTAATCTATTACAAGGTCGCCTGTCTGTGCAGTAGTTGCCGCAAGTTGAGCAAATCCTGGACAAGGCACCAGTCCATCGCAGGGCCCACTCACATTTAGAGTGATAGCTTATATTAACTTGCACGTGTTTGGGGATGTGTGTGGAAAACTGGAGTGTCTGAAGGAAATTCCACTTGGACACACAAAAAAATGTACGCTCTATATGAGAAAACAAAGCATTGGATTTGATCCGATTATGATTTAAATTAAAATGAACACAAGGAATGGTTGAAGACATGAGAAGGCAAAAAGTATAAAAAAAATAAAAACCTGCTACCATTTCGGACCTGTGCAAGGTCAGAACTGCAAATCTTGGGGTGAGCAGGCCACAATGCCCTCTAGTGGCTATAAAGACAAATGAAATATAAACCCATAAATGAGTAGGCCATCTGCTGGCCTGGAAGAATTCTGTTCATTTCCTGAAAGTTATCCATGGCAGCCTTTAAGGGTGCTAAAAAAAAAGGGAAAAATAGCATAATTCAAAGGAACTCGCCAGGGCATATCTGTAAATCATTTTGCACATTATGTGCTTGTTGTACCCCTTTCTTCATGCTGTCTGTACTGGTTTTCTGTTGTGGCACATTTTGCCATTTAAGAATTGCAGTTCCTCTTTTAGGTGGCATGGTTGTTAGCCCTCCTACCATTACAGATCCAGTGTCCCAGGTTTGAATCCCACCCTTGGTTATTGTCTGGGTGGAATTTTTCAGGTTCTGTCTCTGTAAGTGTTTAGATTTTCCTCTAGGGTATTCTGTGTAGTGTTTCCTAACTTCCACTATATTGTATACTATATACAGAATATATATATATATATATATATATATATATATATACTGTATATATATATATATATATGTATATAGGGTGGCATGGTGGTTCAGTGGGTAGCGCTGATGCCTCGCAGTTAGGGGACCTGGGTTCGCTTTCCAGATCCTCCCTGCGTGGATGTCTGCATGGGTTTCCTCCCACAGTCCGAAGACATTCAGGTTAGGTGCATTGGCGATCCTAAATCGTCCCTAGTTTGTGTGTGCGCACCCTGCCCGGTGTTTGTGTGCCCTGTGTTGGCTGGGATTGGCTCCAGCAGACCCCTGTAGTTAGGATATAGCGGGTTGGAAAATGGATGGATATATATATATATATATATATATATATATATATATATATATATATACAGTAGCTTGCAAAAGTATTTCCACATTTTGTCACATTACAGCCACAAACATGAATCAATTTTATTGGAATTCCACGTGAAAGACCAATACAAAGTGGTGTACACGTGAGAAGTGGAACGAAAATCATACATGATTCCAAACATTTTTTACAAATAAATAACTGCAAAGTGGGGTGTGCGTAATTATTCAGCCCCCTGAGTCAATACTTTGTAGAACCACCTTTTGCTGCAATTACAGCTGCCAGTCTTTTAGGGTATGTCTCTACCAGCTTTGCACATCTAGAGACTGAAATCCTTGCCTATTCTTCTTTGCAAAACAGCTCCAGCTCAGTCAGATTAGATGGACAGCGTTTGTGAACAGCAGTTTTCAGATCTTGCCACAGATTCTCGATTGGATTTAGATCTGGACTTTGACTGGGCCATTCTAACACATGGATATGTTTTGTTTTAAACCATTCCATTGTTGCCCTGGCTTTATGTTTAGGGTCGTTGTCCTGCTGGAAGGTGAACCTCCGCCCCAGTCTCAAGTCTTTTGCAGACTCCAAGAGGTTTTCTTCCAAGATTGCCCTGTATTTGGCTCCATCCATCTTCCCATCAACTCTGACCAGCTTCCCTGTCCCTGCTGAAGAGAAGCACCCCCAGAGCATGATGCTGCCACCACCATATTTGACAGTGGGGATGGTGTGTTCAGAGTGATGTGCAGTGTTAGTTTTCCGTCACACATAGCGTTTTGCATTTTGGCCAAAAAGTTCCATTTTGGTCTCATCTGACCAGAGCACCTTCTTCCACATGTTTGCTGTGTCCCCCACATGGCTTGTGGCAAACTGCAAACGGGACTTCTTATGGTTTTCTGTTAACAATGGCTTTCTTCTTGCCACTCTTCCATAAAGGCCAACTTTGTGCAGTGCACGACTAATAGTTGTCCTATGGACAGATTCCCCCACCTGAGCTGTAGATCTCTGCAGCTCGTCCAGAGTCACCATGGGCCTCTCGGCTGCATTTCTGACCAGCGCTCTCCTTGTTCGGCCTGTGAGTTTAGGTGGACGGCCTTGTCTTGGTAGGTTTACAGTTGTGCCATACTCCTTCCATTTCTGAATGATCGTTTGAACAGTGCTCCGTGGGATGTTCAAGGCTTTGGAAATCTTTTTGTAGCCTAAGCCTGCTTTAAATTTCTCAATAACTTTATCCCTGACCTGTCTGGTGTGTTCTTTGGACTTCATGGTGTTGTTGCTCCCAATATTCTCTTAGACAACCTCTGAGGCCGTCACAGAGCAGCTGTATTTGTACTGACATTAGATTACACACAGGTGCACTCTATTTAGTCATTAGCACTCATCAGGCAATGTCTATGGGCAACTGACTGCACTCAGACCAAAGGGGGCTGAAGAATTACGCACACCCCACTTTGCAGTTATTTATTTGTAAAAAAATGTTTGGAATCATGTATGATTATCGTTCCACTTCTCACGTGTACACTACTTTGTGTTGGTCTTTCACGTGGAATTCCAATGAAATTGATTCATGTTTGTGGCTGTAATGTGACAAAATGTGGAAAAGTTCAAGGGGGCCGAATACTTTTGCAAGCCACTGTATATATATATATATATATATATATATATATATATATATATATATATATGTGTGATAATTTACTCCTGTATGCTTTGATATCTGCCATCACCACCAGCCAAGAAGATATCCAGTGATTCGTCGCTTAAATACAATTTGCTACCAATGCAGCACCAAGGCAACGTGGATGCTTAAAGTTACTCTCAATTGCACCTTTACAAGAAAGTTCCATTAAAAGAACTTTGTTTTAACGAAATCCTTGTTTTCGTTATTTTTTTTTCTCCTGGCCAATTTCCTATAGATCTAATGTTAAAAAACCTCATTACAGTAAAGTCCGTTTTATCTGCAGATTTCATTACAATGAAGTCATTTTTAATGAAAAAAAAGCAACAAAACACGCATGTGCATTTCATCTGTACATGGCCTAAAAATTGCAATTCAGGACCTCTGCTGAACAGCCAATTAAATTGCACGTTTATGTCGCTTGGTTTACTTCATAGTCATCATACGGTTATAGAGGAGTGGAGCACAAGAAGGGTTACTCCAGACCGGGGACCATTGTGGGCATTTCTAGGGGCGGGATAACAGTGAATCAAATTTGTGTACTTGCAGAGCTCTGGAGGTCCACCGCCGTTTGACCCTGTCGCTTATTTCTGAGTTTCTTGAGGTATGGTTTGATTTCGCTGAGCACATTGATCAGACTGAGGATTCAGATTTGGCTTGCCCTTCAGCAAGGGTGGAGTGGTGGCTCTGAGGCTAGGGGATCCGCACTGGCAATTGGAAGGTTGCTGGTTCGAATCCTGTAAAATGCCAAAAGGGTCTCTGCTCTGTTGGGCCCTTGAGCAAGGCCCTTAACCTGCAATTGCTCCTCACAGGTGGCGCAGTGGTAGTGCTGCTGCTTTGCAGTAAGGAGACTGTGGTTCGCTTCCCGGTATACCGCTTTGAGTACTGAGAAACGCGTTCTATAAATGTAATGAATTATTATTATTAATTGCTCTGTCCTGGGTATAATGTTAATCTGCATCCATCCCTGCATGTTGGCCCTCCAACCTGCACGGAAAAACTTGGGGGTTGGTGGCAGAATTGATACTCCAGCCACCATAAAAAAATAAAACCTCCCACTCTTCCACTCCATCTGAACTAGTGTGGTGCTGAGGTATTGTCTCCCGTTGCATGGCTGCACTTGGGTCCTAATCTGGATCCTGAGTTGGTTTGTCATGTGGTGGGTACGGCAATGCGCTGTGTCAGTGCGTCGTCCTAACCTCTCTCTTCAGCAAAAGTGCTGACTGTTGATCTTCCCTTGTATTTACGCTACTCCACCAGTTTTCTACATGTTTCATAAATTCACCGAGATTGTATATTATGAGCACCTGCACACCAACATTTTTTTTATTAAAAAAAAAAAATGTTGCATTGAAAGCGTCGATGAATTTTGTACTTACAAATTTATACATCCAATGATTCTTCTTTACGAATGTCACCTTCCTTTCCTCAAAATGTTTATTGTGATCTTTTTATGTAAAACTTTTCCAGGTTGACTTACATAAGAACAGAAGGCAGCCTGAGAGAGCCGGTCAGTCCAATAGGACATTCCCACCTGAGGCGTACCGTTTATGAACACCGAGGGGCGCTGTTTGTGTAATTCAAGTGGTGCCTGTTCTGGAACACTGGTGAATCCCAGACCCCCTTCTCCCCAGATGTCAAAGTCTAGTAATACTGACTTCATGCTATGGACACAAAGGGACGCCATTTAAAACAAAAAAAAAGAAACTTCTCACTGCTATTGATATAAGCAAGAAGAAACTACATGTTGCCATCGAGTTCAGCATTCCACAGTGAGCTTTGTCAACCTTACATGCCAAAAGACAGAATTATGTGCTAATTCCATTATAACAAAATCCCTGTTATAACAAATTACAGGGTGAGTCAAAATTATGTTAACATTTGAATGGCGGAAACAATTTATTCACAAAACCATACTTCATATGTGCTAGATGATTTACAGGAATGTCTCAACCTTTTCGCCATCATGTTCAACACACAAAAACCAACAAACAACAGTACCATTATAAAGCCCGGACACACATTTCGCGGGGAACAGATGATACCACCGTCCGTATCCTGTTCTTCAGGTCATGGATATCACAAACTTTCCTGCTATACCCACGCTCCTTCACCATACCGCATTACCAGAAATCACAGGGTATCAAATCAGGGGAGCGTGGAGGCCATGGCAATGGTCCAGCACGACCTATCCATCGACCTGAAAAGGTGTGGTCGAGATTAAAAGAATCCATTAGTGTTAACTTATTTTTGACTCTCTCTGTATTTTATCAGTCCCGACCACTTTGTTCTAACGGAGTTTGATTTGCATTTTCCACAATTCTGTTTATTGAAACATTTTTTGGATTTGTATATGAGTAGTATACAAGTGTACCTCTAATATAATCTTTAACCAGAACATTTGTTTTAGTATACAGTAATCCCTCCTCCATCGCGGGGGTTGCGTTCCAGACCCCCCCGCGATAGGTGAAAATCCGCGAAGTAGAAACCATATGTTTGTATGGTTATTTTTATATATTTTAAGCCCTTATAAACTCTCCCGCACTGTTTATAAATATTCCCCGCAGCGTTATACAGCATAATCCCTTTGTATTCTCTTAGATATTAGGTAAGATTCATTGAAATTGTGTATATAAACACACTGTTTATATACAGTAAAACCTAAATATTATTTTAAAGATATTGAGTGTCTCCGATATCACATATGTTACAGCCATTACGATAGACAGGTCACCAACAATAAATACGTACATTGCAAGAAAAATAGTATACAGTAAATGTATTAATTATTTATGGTTACTCACCAACAATGAAACGGTGACTTGTCCGATAACAATGAGTTTAATTTTACTGCACAACAAAGGAGAGCGTTACAGCCCTTGTAAAGGAGCCACTTCAGGCGATTGTGTAGCACTGCCGTTGTTCTTCTTCTGGCAGTCTTCAATCCAAATCCCTAAAGCAGATTCCATCCAGACTACTGCCTTATTACATCCACTTACAACTCGTTTTGCACCCTGGTTAAAAGGACACTGCGGCCGTAGATCTTATATTCCTTTCCTACTTTTTAAATAAAAAGAATCGTAGCCTTCAACAAATCCAAAACGTTTACCTTTTCGGCAATCGTTAACATCTTATTGCGCTTGGGCACGGCACCTGAAGCAGTAGCAGATTGTTTTGGAGCCATAATGAAGGGCTTGACTATGCACAAAGATAAACACTAAAGAGCACAACTCTTTACACAGCGAAGCACGTTGATGCTGAATGAGCGAGAGGAGACTTCCTGGTTAACACTGCATAGCTCCTGCGTGCTCTGATTGGTTAGCTTCTCAGTCAGGAGAACTTAACTGCATGCTCTGATTGGTTAGCTTCTCAGCCATCCGCCAATAGCGTCCCTTGTATGAAATCAACTGGGCAAACCAACTGAGGAAGCATATACAGGAAGTAAAAAGACACATTGTCCGCAGAACCCGCGAAGCAGCGAAAAATCCGCGTTATATATTTAGTTATGCTTTCATATAAAATCCGCGATAGAGTGAAGCCGCGAAAGTCGAAGCGCGATATAGCGAGGGATTACTGTACTGTATTATATTACACCAGTAACGGCGTACTGCACGATAACGTGCAGTGAATACACTTGACTTGAGCATTCCTAGTTCTCATCCTCTTTCTCTGTACGTTTCGCATTCATTTGCTCAGAGGTTGATGCGCTTGCTCCTTCCTGAGCAGCTCTTCTTTTCTCCTCCCTAGCGGCCCACTGCTTCTCTTTGTTTCGTTGGCATCTTTTCGCGTTAAAACTGATTACGTTCGTTTTTGTGTTGCAATTACTTAGTACATAAGTACTAGCACTTAAGCTGGCACTTGAGTCTTCAATCTGCCTCAAGAATGATTAGCGAAGGTGGTAGGGAATGAGAACGGCGCCCATACGCATGTGCCGCATGGCCACCCTATTGTGCGCAGCCGAGAGTTGATTCTATAATAAAATAAAATAAAAATAAAATGAGTAATAAAAATCATCACCCCAAAAGCGGATAGTAGTCGTCACGTAGTATATGTTGTGACAGTTTAGGGCTTTGTCGTCCCCTTGAACCCTCGGATCAAACGTCAGACACCAGGTAAAAGTCCAAAGTTTGGATTTATTATAATAATAACGTGCACAAAGCACGCTCCTCTCCACAATTCTCATATAAATAAACACATTTATTAATCCTTCTATATAAAAGCTGTCGGGATTGTCCTTCCGTCCCGTGAGTGCTACGCAGGCGCGGAGTTTCACACACGCCCCGTCCATTTTGCAATGCACGATGGGATTTGTAGTTTCGTTTTTCCAGGTAAAAGATGATTTTCTACTCCAGACTGTGCGATATCTTCTTCTTCTTTCTTACTATATAAAAGCGGTTGGGATTGTCCTTCCGTCCCGTGAGTGGAAAGCGTAGCGGTATTCCGCTTATCACAGACTTACTACTTGCAGCTTGCGGTACGAAGCAACATGATGTGAGCAGAGTTCTGGTGCTCCCATCTTTCCCTTGCTTTTGTGCGCGATGCGCTGGAAAAATAGACAAAATTATGTCTCTGGAAATAATTAATTTTGATGAAGTACAAACGCCTCACCGTGTAGTAAATATCAGGGGGGTTCAAAAGGGTGACCTCAATATAGAAAAAAAGTTTAAATTTCATCACAAAAATAACAGAAACTACGAGTATTAAAGTAATACCGCTCAAATGCAATATAACCAAATTAATGAGTTTGCATAAAATATCAAATTGATCTACATATTGAATTGCCTTAAGAAGTGGTCAACTTAAAAGTCGGTTGCCTTAAAAGGCGGGTCAGCCTACTAAACAATAATCCTCCACTCTCCCAGACGCGTTGCCACCCTGCCAACCAGCTCAGCTCACCCGTCTGGGATTTCCCAAAGTCCTTTATAATCCATGACCCGGAAGTGCTGCTGAACCCTCAGTCCATGTGATTTCCTAGCACTTCCGGGTCAGATCAAAAACTCTTCTTTTTCATCCCAGAAGCACATCATTTCCTCTGTCCATGTGACTAGGACGTACTTCTGGGTTATAGGGTAAATATAAGTCTTTGAGCCTCCCTGCAGCGTCCCCTTGCGGTCCCCGTGGTATCCAGCAGGGCTGTGAAGGAAAACTCCAATATCCATGATGCCCTGCTGGAATTTGGGGCACCTCCATGCTGCCGGAAGGGCTCCATCTAGCGGCGTTGGGGTATTGGCCGGGATGAACAGCCGGCCATTGTTCACAATGTGTACCAAATTTCAAGTCAATAGGTCAAACGGTTTGGGAGCTACAGGTGATTTAAAATCCTGGACAGACAAGCGAACAGCCACAGTAGTGTATTATATAAGAATATTATGGACTTTGTTAAAATCTGGTGAAGCTTTCCTAACCTTCCCTTAAAATCTACCTAAAAAACTATGTTTTGGCTCCAGTAAAGATACATGTAGTCTCTCCAGATTACACCAGTGTTTCCAAAAAGAGTGCCACACTGGGTATCCTGAGACTCTGTCAAGAATGGGATCTTTCACTGAGAGCTTCAGACTTAATGGAAGTCAGCGCTTGATAAATGACACTATTTATCAATTTGTTTGAAATCCAGCCTAACTCAACTCCAAATTGTTCATCGCACACTTCTCTCTCAACTGGCAGTTTTCAAAATGCAATTGAGTCAGGACCCTAATAGTGACTGAAGTAACCAGACACCACCTTCATTAGGTCACATGTATCAGCTAAGACCTTGCTTGAACTAAGTGTTTGCTTATTTATCACACATTTTAGAAGTCATAATTTATGATGATCTCTAACCCACTTACAGCTGTATATGGCGTAAGACCCAATGGGGCATTACTTCTTAAAGCACAATCTACCTTGAAACTACACTGCCAGCACAGTGTAACACCAAACATAATAAGATAATATTTTATTTTTAAAATATGAAAAAAAATCCCTACGAAGACGAGCAAAAACCCTTTTTTTGGAATCTGGCAGAAATATACTAATCGTGGAGACTATAACCTACCCCAAGAATCACAAGGAAAAAAATTTGTCCTGGCAGCATTGAGTACCAGACAACTCCCCACCCTCGACAGGGTACCATTTCAATAGAACATAAAGACTTTGGCAGATGAGAGGAAACCATTTCAGGTTTAAGATTTAAGTAATACACGGGGACTAACTGGTCTCATTGATAGCAGCGCATCCCGGCTGTAAATGAACAGCGCCGGCCACACACCTGGGATTTCCTGCGCAGGTAGTGCGTTAGTGTCCCGTTGGATTCCAAAGGCGATAACGATCAAAAATAAGAAACTTTCGCAAATGTTATAAAGCATTTTATAGAAATAACTACTTGCAAACTAGTAAAAGAAAACAATTTTACACGATTTAAGAACAAAAAGCAGGTACAAAACACGGAGAGATGCACGGAGTGGTCTTCTACAGAGCAGCAACCGGATATAGCAGTTTTAATTCAACTGTATTCTTTTGATAGGCTAAAAGCTGTCCTAATATGTAATCCAGATACTTTTTTAAGGATATCCAGGTTTCCCCGACTTGGCAGTTAGTTTTAAGCTGCACAACTTTGTGTAAAGAAGTGCTTCCCAACTTCCATCTGCTTAATTTATCTACCCAACTAGATACTAATGCACACACAATGCGTGATTTTGCAAAGCTGGTTAAGCCAGTTAGAATCTAAAACATGTCCCTGCATTTCACAAAGACATGTACAATAATCTCAATCTGGTCTAAAGACGGACACAGCTGGAAAAGTCGCAGCTCAGCCTCATTGTGTGGTGCAAACCTAAGCGCACTATGTCAGTGTCAATGTCAACTTTATTTATATAGCACATTTAAAAAAACATAGGAATGCTGTGGCCAAAGGGCTTTACAATAATAGAATTGAAGAAAAACATACAATTAACATGAATAACACAAAATAAATTAATATTAATAAAATAAATAATAAATAGAAGTAATGTTACCTAATCACAATGAGGAAACCATCAGTATTACTGAAGGTCACGGAAAGCAAGTGGCTAGAAATGAGTCTTTAATCTCGTTTTGAATTGTAGACGACTCCTTTATGTGACGAGGTAAAGAGTCCCACAGGCGAAGAGCAGCAGCTGTCCCCTTTAGTTTTACACTCGTTACGAGGGACAACAAGAGACAACTGACCAGAAGATCTAAGCACTCTCGATGGCTGGTGTAAAACACACAATTCAGATAAATAAGCGGGAGCGAGCCCATGTAAAGATTTCAAAACTAGCAACAAGATTTCAAAATCAATTCGAAAACTGACAGGCAGCCCGTGTAAAGAAGCTAATATTGGAGAAACAGAGTCAGACTTTCTTGCCCCAACCAGAAAGCGAGCGGCAGCATTCTGGACCAACTGTAACCTGCGTATCACGGATTCGCTAATCCCAGAATAAGAGCGAGTTGCAGTAATCAAGGCGAGAAAAAATAAAAGCAGGAGTAGCTCTCTCAAGATTCCTAGAAGATAAAAAAAGGCTCGATCTTACCTAATAGACGAAGCTGGAAAAAGCAACTCTTGACTACAGAATTAACTAAGAGAGGTTACTGTCAAAGATAACACCAAGATTACGGACTTGAGGTTTACAAAAGGCAGAGAAAGAGCTGAGAAGTCCAAGACCAATTTGGGCTTTAGCTGATGGACCCACTATAAGCACCTCCATTTTATTTTGATTCAGATTAAGAAAATTATTAGCCATCCAGGATCTTAGTTCAGAAAGACAGTTGATTTATTGCAGAGTTGCAGATGGGAATATAAACCTGAGTATCGTCAGCATAGCAGTGAAAAGAAATTAAAAATTTCCTAAAAATCGCTCCAATACGGTGACGGTATATAGAGATTAAGATAGGACCCAAAATGGATCCCTGAGGAACACCACATTTAAGAGGAGCAGTAGACGAAAAAGAGGAATTTAAAGTCACTGAAAAGTGTCTACCAGTTAGATATGACCTGAACCAGTTAAGAGCGGCCCCTTTAAGCCCAACAAGATGTTCTACAACTGCACTTGAGCATTTAACGCTTTGTGACTGTTAGACTTTTGGCATATTGAGATTGGAGATACTGGTGTTTAGGTAAAGTATGTAAAGTATAACTGGGGTCATATTGTCTACGAGATCTCAATTGTGCAACTTTAATGCAGTAGTGGTGGCCCATTCGGTGTTTCAGTTTCTTGCGCCACTTTACTAGTGTTAAGCTTTACTGGGCATTGGTTACTGAAGGCATTAGGGCACTTTCTCATTGGTTTGCTCCATCAGGTAGTTCAGAACAAATGTCAAGTGATCTTGGAGGCTACTTAGCTTAGCAAGATCAATGGCCTAGTTTTTGAAGCCAGCTGGTGCTGACCTCTCTTCACCCATTGCTATGAAGTAAAGCAAATGAAATGCCTACTTGTTACTCAGAGCAGCACTCTCCTGCATCTCTGTGAAAATGTTCCACGGAATTCTTCGGTCTGACATGTATATTGATTTATTCTGATAATGAGTTCTTAATTGAAGTTCTATATATTTGGTTACCTACACAGGTGTGTGTGAATATATTAACATAGCAAACCCCTGCTGAACCACTGCATTTATTAACGGGAAGGGTGAAGGTGCTGAAATGCACTACCTGTGCCTTATTAACACTTCTGTACCCAGAATGCATTTCGTTAGCACCTGATGTGTCGTTGCACGTGTTATACCTATGTACGAAACATGACTTGGAGGGTTTAGACTGGAGAGCTGGGGAAATACTGAATGTTGTGTAAAATTAACATGAAAAAAGAAGAAGAAGGAGAAGAAGAAGAAGACTGCAACAGGGAAGTAATTACTGAGAACGCTCTGCTTATGTTGTTCTTGAATGTTGCACCTACAAGAAGAGTTGAAATATCACTTATAATTACATATTACAGCCTGCATGTTTTTTTTTTTAAATGTGTCCATCTGTTTGTAATTTGAAGTTGAATTGCGGCTGTCTGACTTTGATGTCACAGACTCCGCCGTGTCCTAACGAGCCTCATTGTTCTTAGCTGTTTGCTTGTGTTTTGTGCAGAATGTCTGCTGCCGCTGATTTTACTGCAAGATCTAAGGTGGCCTCAAAATGACTAATAGAGAGCAGTGATGCTTGCAAGTTCTCTTGGACTGGTGATGCAAAGGTGGACATTTTCATTAAAGCTCAGTGCTTTTTCTTTTTTTCCTTTTCAATGCTTAGATTTTGTTAATGTCAATCTAGCAGTTATCAGCGAGTCCGTAAACCTAAAAGTCCTTTTGTGCTATCTCAGTCGGGAAGCCATGCTGGTGCTAGGTGATGTCCTTTCTGGGCCACGTTTAGTAACAATGGATTGTTATTGATGCTTTTTTTTTTTAATTTACTGTTTAATATAGTGCCTTTCACAGATGGCTCACTCTCTTTATGCAAACTATTCGCTTTTCATAGAAATGCTTTACTACCTTATTTGATATGGCTACTTTTTCCAAATTAAAGTAGAGCTTCCAGTCCAGCAAGCATTGTTTGGCTAGCTAATATCTCCATTGACCTCATATTTTAACCAAAGTCCAAGTCTGCACTTCTACTACATAAGAAAGTTCATTTTTTTCAGATTGTCATGGCTGTTTGTCCAAAAAAACACATGACTTGATATGAATATGTTTTGCCCTCATTTTCCACCAGTGTCCTCAGCTTTGGCTTTGAATATGTAATTGCAAGGATTCTGCTGGATTCACTCTACAGTTTAATTTGAGAATGTGTAAGACATGAATGAGGACGCCTTTTAGTCTTTACCGGTGAAGTTCCCTTAATCAGCTAAAGTAAGACATGCCCTTAATTTCTGTTGTAGAGACTGCCACCTGGTGTTCAAGTTATTTAACTGTAGGCCAAAAGGCCAAAACTTTTAAACCCTTCTATGAACTCAATCAGTCAAAGCCAAAACCTGTCAACACTTTGATTGGATCGCTCTATTTCCAAAACCCAGAAAGAGCCAGTTGGGGGTCTCAAACAATATGCTCATCTAAAAGCTGGCACAATTTACAGTTGTGTCGACAAGAATATCTGTTAGTACTGCAGCAGCAGTTAATGGTTTCCTATTATTGGAGTCTACTGGAGTAAATCTCCCAGTGGTGATTATAACATAAAGTTTTAAGATGAAGAACATAAATAAATGTTATTTTTTGTCAAAATTCACCCTATGATGCCATTGATGGCTTAGTAGTCTATACCGGCCTTTTTGGCTGGCACCTGTGATTTAAGGAAACACATTAAAAAAGATCACACACACCATTTCAAAATGCACTTGTATTTATTTAGCAATGTATTCCATTCAGCTAAAAGGGGATTATTTGTTCACCCAAAATATGAATTAAATAAGGTAAAGCTAATAGCATATCATAAATAAATAAATAAATATATATATATATATATATATATATAAGTATATATATATATATGTTGCAAAAAATGCAAAAAGTATGCGACGTGTTTTGCCCTCATTTGGACTCATCAGGCGTGTACACTCTACTGCTACCCTATTGGGGATCGAACCTCGGATGTCAGCATCAGAGACAAAGCCCCTTTACGTTCATTTATTTGACAGCCTATAGGCCTGGAGTAATTACAGTCATTGCATTCGTAGTCTGAGTCCCGACCTGAATTGTGTGGGTAGTTACCGGACCTACAGGCTGTCAAATAAACGAACCACACGCTGTGGCACAGCGTAAAGGGGCTTCGTCTCTGACGCTGACGTCCGAGGTTCGATCCCCGAGAGGGGAGCAGTAGAGTGTGTACGCCTGATGAGCCCAAATGAGGGCGAAACATATGTTGCGTATACTTTGCATTATTTGACAATAAACTATTCTATGATTTGCTTCTCGCAACTGAAGAGGGCACTGTGGCGAATGTTTGCCAAATGGCAGACCAACCACAAGCGTTACTTGGTAGGTAACCACCCATACAATTAGATTGTGATTCAGACTATGAATGCCATGAATGTAATTACCCTGATCTACATGCTGTCAAATAAACGAACTACACGCCATGGCGCAACGTAAAGAGGCTTTGCTGCTGACACCCGAGGTTCGATTCCCCGAGAGGGGGTGCAGTGAGTGTGTACGCCTGATGAGCCCAGAATTAGGGCGAAACACGTGTTGCATACTCTTTGCATTATTTGACAGTAAAACTATTCAACCATATATATATATTCAACCATTCTATGATCTGCTTCTCGCATCTGAAAGAGGGTACCGTGGAGGATGTTAGCCTTCTTGCTGACCCTACCACAAGCATTACCTGGTAGGGTTAGGGTTAGGGTTAGGATTAGGGTTAACCACCTATACAGTCAGATTGTGATTCAGACTATGAATCCCTTGAAAAAAAAAAAAAAAAAAAATATATATATATATATATATATATATATATATATATATATACCTATATAGACAGACATGCACACAAACACATTTCAAACACATTTCAAACACAAACTACATAAAGTGTTTCTGGCTTTAAATATCTTAGAATCGATTTATTACTGTATCATAATGTTTCTTAGTGCCTTCAAAAAAGGCACTATATTTAACAATAAGTCTAAAACAAACAGTTTAGGAGGAAAGGATTTTTGAAGAAAAAAGTCAAGTTTTGTCAATTTTTAACACTTTATATTGTTTGTATTGTTTACTGAGAATAGTTTGGTGGGTTCTGCTATAGTCTTATCCACAGAATGACATACACCATTGTAACAAGAGACCGCCCCAGTTGTATTCCATTTATTCTTGAGGAGCACTCGTCATTGCCTACAGGCTGAGGGTGCTTGTTCAAGTCTCCATCTATAAGCATAATGATAGAAATCATTAACAACATGCATGAACACACAAATTATGTCAAACAAAGAGTAAAACAGATTTCAGTTTGATTAACAATAACAAGTCATCAAAATATAAATCCCTTAGCACTATGGGTAACTGTGAGTTATAGTCAGCTGAGAGCAGAGGAGTGAAAAACAGGAACTCCATTCACCTGCATTCCTGTATTATAAGAGTTTGTCTTGATGACTTATAACATTTTTGTTTTATGTCAAATATATATATATATATATATATAATATTATGTACACTGTATGCGAGTGTATATGTATATATGTTTATATTTATATAAACATATAATTACAGTGTTTTGCCATGAGCTAAGTTAATTGGAAAGCAGTTATTTTCCAAATAGCCCTGATTCACTGCAGTGAGTCTGTGAAGCTTCCAAGCTTTCACCAAATATTTTTTCCCTATATATAGTGAGCAAGCGAACACTTAGTTCACCCAGAGAGGATAAGCAGCTGATCTGCCCCCACAAAATGCGACCATGCATGGCTTTTGAGAAAGCAGCCATTTCTCAAAAGCAGCAGCAATGTCTTCTACCCGAACTCCATAGATGTCATCTTTAAACTTATAAGTCCCCTTCTAAGAAAACCTCACAATGCATTTGCCTTTCTATCGAATTACCATTGTACCACAGCCAGCCATCTCGCTGAAATAAAACCAAAAAAATTACCTGTGATCACAAAGGTTAACAATTTGAGAAATATGGGTGCTGTTGAGATAGCCAATTGTGACTTTTAGGTATGCGATACGCTTTTGATCAATATCCTTCCTATTTTTTAATAGATCTTTATTGTGTCTTTCTGTAGCATCCCAAACTGCAATGCATGAACTTTGACTTTGCATGTTGTTGTAACTCATAATTCTGTTTATCTGGTCATGATCTGTTCATGTTATATATATATATATATAAAGATTTGTGCAGTTCGTTAAATGATTACTGCCCAGGTCTAGGGGAAAGTTAACTATCCCAAATGGCCATTTAAGACAGGACACTCCCATAAGCACCATCCACAGATGGTTCATGTTAAAATTTTGCACTCCACTCTCTCCTACAAACAACCTGGTTTTGCCTTGGAGGGGAGTGGAGATGTGCGAACAATTGCATTTCCTTTTGGGAGCCATGATTTGGATAGAAAAACACCAATTTACAGAGGCTGTTCCCCCTTTCCCAAGACGTACATGCAGAGCACCATTTTATGTAATGTTTCTGTTACAGTGACTTTAATGTTGTTTTGCTGTACATGGCAATACGTCCACTTCTCAGTAGTTCACTAGGTATCATCATTTGATTTGCAGGGGCATGACCCTCTGGAGAGTGTTCATCCTGTCTTCCGTTGCATCACTTATCAAAGAAGGCTTGCAAAGTGTGACTGCCTGCTAGAAAAGAATCCAAGTATCCCAAACAGGTTTGAGCTGGCCAGTGGCAGTGTGTTTTGCACATGTGTGTGTCTCTGTGTGTCTGTGTCTGCTTATGTGAGTGGAGCGAGAGCATCCAGGAGCATGAGGTCACTCTTCAGCTGAAGTGCATGGGCCCGGCCTTCTTTGGGTATGGAATGGTGTCGTGTTAAGGCCATGCAAGCATGCACTTTGTGTTAGAATAACTGACTTCACAAAGCCCCGCTCACTTTCACTCGGAGGCCACTGGCCTTCAGTGTTCTGAATGACCTGCCTGCACTGCAGATCATCGTTGTTCTTGTGATTGCACGCGCTGCTAAAGGTGTTGTGAGACATAAAGATTGGCTAATGTTATGTTATGAAAAGGTAAATAAAACAATGGACTCTGCTCGTCTCCATATTTCATGTAGAGTTTACTGCGGCACTAATTTGATTGTGAAGCTTTGTATTTTAAAGTTGGGTTGCACTGGAATATGTGGCCAATGTGGCAATAGTTATTCAATTTTTCTATTTCTGTGTTTATTTTGTATATCACTGTGAGGGAAATTTTCTGCATACCAAAGACTTTTTGTCTATCACTACCAGCACATCTACCATGAAGATGATGAGAAGATGATGCAATCATATAATACTTTTAAAGTGTAGTATTTATATATAATATGTTTTTGTTCAGTGATTAGATTTAGATATTTTGCTACCTTTCAATCTATACAAAACATAGGCTGTAAGATGGACTATCCTGTCCTCAGGACTGGTGGCTAACGAATTATTTTACAGCTATGTTAAGGAAATTATCTTAGACTTCACAAATTCTAGTAACTCTGTATTTATCAGCATTTGTCATAATGAAGTAGAGGTGTTTGCATGGTAGATGCTCCATCAGATCTTCAGTAATAAAGCAACGTCCACTGGAACTACTGCAGTGGTGATCTCATCTGTTATATAAAGAAAAATTCCCCAGGAATCTCCTTTTCATAATCCCAAAGAGCTTTATGTTGCATTCAAGGATG
>JANRMT010062835.1:8316875-8349819 GCA_026402145.1 Polypterus bichir lapradei | reverse complement strand
TATAATGAACAAATATTGTATACAAACAAAATAAAACCTAATACATAAAAGAGAATCTAAAGAAATAAACAGATGTTGGCAAAGCTGATTAGCGTATTGTAATGTTTTTTTCTTTCACTTCACTTTTGCTTAACTTAATTTTCTTCTTCACTAGCATTTTTTCTTTTTTGCCTCGCTTTCGTTACTTTCATTCGCAAGGCGTTTCAATAGAAACCTGTCCAAGGAGCTTTGTTTAGTCCTCCCTTTGGAATGTTTCTGAAATGAGTTAGGCAAGTGTCATTAAATAGCGCCGCTGCACGATCAGTTTCTTTTCAATAAAGGCAAATGTTAGGCAAGTGTCATTAAGTAGATGGCTTGTATTTCGAATTTTGGCTTGTAGCTCAAGACAAAAAATCGACATAGTGACGGCTCGTATCTCAAAAAACACGTACGTTGGGACACTCATATCTCAGGGTACCACTGTAGTATGCTAAATTGCATGGACTCCTCTCATTTTTGTTTTAAATCTCATGTTGTAAAAACCAAATTTCAACCAATAAAATAAAATGATGAAATTGCAGGAAACATACAGTATGTATATTATTGAATGTGTAAACTTGCATTCGGCTTTTCTTGTACCTTCTAAAGTCGTGTAGATTAGGCTGAAGGGCAAATCTGTCCAGTTAATGAGTGTGCCTTTTACTGAACGCCTGTCCCATGCAGGTTTAGTTAATGCTTTACATCTAACATTGCTTGAATAATTTTCTTAATGAATACTGAACCATATTATTGGTTGTTTTTTACACATCAACACTGATGGCCGTTTAAAACATTTTCTTGCCTGTGCCTAATGCTGATATTCTTTATTAAAATTGGTTTTGTTTGTCTTTCTGAAAGGGTTAGGGCTCGTTTATACTTCACGCTCAGAATGCGTACGCACCCGCATCATGGCTGCCACTCGTTTCCAGCGTTCATTTGACTCATCCTCTGAGCAGGTCCTCAGAAATTAACGAGATGCGTGCGCGAGTTGCAGTACCAGCAAAAAGTCGGGGGGCGCAGTGTGCTAAAAGTTGGAATGGACGTCAGAGTCTCTGGTTAGTATCGACATGTGACAGAAAGCCGCTTTGCGGATCCTACGAGATGTTTGATGAATGGTTCAAAGTAGTGAAACAAAATGCCGACATATAGGTGCATTCGTGGTGCTTTTATATTCAAGCGTCACATATTCCCGATCGTAATGACACTACTGTGCGTTTTAAGTCTCACATACCCTCTTTTTTTCTGGGGCTTCCTCCGGTCCTGACAGCAGTGGCAAACAGCAATAGATCGCCACACTGAGCACATTAAATGTCTGATATTCCAACTCTCTGCACATTTAGAATCCTTAGATTTATACTTGATATCACTTTGATGATGAAATGCATTAAAGTATGTATGTTACATTTTATAGATAAATTTGTAATTTCATTTAAATAATGAATACTGTTAATAATTACATACATGGGGGTGACACGGTGGCGGAGCATTAGCACTGCTGTCTTGCAGGGAGTCACGTCGCTGATATTCCCTGCCTGGAGTTTGCGTGTTTTCATGCTGGGTTTCCACCGTGTGCTCTGGTTTCCTTCCAAAGATATGCAGATTTGTGCTTGTATTCACCTTGTGATGAGCTGATGCCTCGTCCAGGGATTGTTTCTGCCTCGTGCCCAATGCTACCTGGAATGGGCACATCCCTTGATTGATGGATTTAATCATTAAACATCCTTTTCAAAGATATTGCAGTAAGGTGTCTTTGGAATTTAATGGATGTTCCAGGTAATTCACAACACAACGAAGCCGAACCTGTTCTCACCGTGATAATATCTCGCACCGCCACCTGGTGGATTCCTCCAGATTTACGTAGCAGGAGCGTCCGCTGCAGCATGCGTCGCGTCGTGTGAAGTATAAACCCGGCCTTACTAGTAAGTTCTCAAAACTGTGAGAATCAAATGTATAGGTTGCAAGGTTCTGCTGTATATTAAAATCATGAACAAAATAAATAAATAAATAAAAACGAAGAGGATTAGAGTAGCAGGAATTGTTGATAGACATGTCTTTATATTACACTTGATACATATATGACTAATTGTGGGCTTAATGCTAGAATTGCCAGTACTTGTGTTGCATGGGCCTGGATTTACTTATATTTTATATTTCATTCTATTTGCCATTATGATTATTGTTTTTGTTGTTTTAAACAGGTTGGAAATTGTATTTACTTATTTGTAAATAATAAATAAATAAACAAATAAATATCTTTAGATTTCTCCCAGGCAGAATTGATTAGTTTGAGATTCTTCATGGAAAATTGGATGTAATGATGCTTTATTTCAGCAGTTGACATTCTTGGCAACCAGCGTGCAAAGATTTCACTCATATTTAATTGTTCATGAAGAATGGATTTAACTGACTAATCCTTATATTGTATGCTGTCTTAAACACTGTCACTCTTCATTCTATATTACTGTTAAGATTATGATAGAACAACCTGGAAATCCAAAGACAAAAATAGCAGGCAAAGGAGTAGTCAGACAAACATGATGAGAATACCAAATGCATTTGTCAAAGCATAAAACACAAAACAAGAACCGTGGTTAGAAAGGATTAACAAAAGGTCCCAACACTGATGTCTTCTTCGAAGCACCTTTTAGCCTCTGCTATCACTAATAAGAAAAGTTTGAGATAGATTTGAGAAAGATATCCAATACACGAATGTCAAGAACTGTGTGCTGCCATCTTTTATAGGCAGGTTAGTATGGCATCATGTGACCGGCAGTTGGCATAGCAGTTGTAACCAATATGGCTGCAGCTATGCCAAGACACTCTCAAAACAGCAGTAACCCCCCAAAAACAGAATACAGAATGTTGTTGTTAAAATAATGATAAAATCTTTTAAAATTATAAAAACAAATAAGTCCAAAATTAAGAATATGTGATTTCAAAACCAAGATTTAAACAATTAGGTTCTCTTCATTCTGTCAAAAAGTTCTTTTGTCATCCGTTTCAAAATCTGGCCCCACCTTGGATTTCCACCAAGAGATCTTCAGCATTCTGTATTCGGTCTCTTCGATGTGGTTTATTCTATGGCAGGGGTTACCATCTATAGGTTTTCATTCCAACCATTTTCTTAATCAGTGAAATAGCTTTGGCTGCCAATTAAATTCTTGTACCTTCATTTTTATTGACTTGCCATTAAAGACTCTGCCCCTTAATTGTTTTTTTTTTTCTTAATTAGCAGCCAAATTACACTGAGCTACAAAATGAGCCAACAGATGACCAGCTAACCTGTGTCCATCATACAATATCTGGAAAAAAAAGAAAGGTGAAGTTCTCAGTAATGTTTATCTACTCAGTTCAACAGAGCATTTAATGGTGTTCTTAGAAAAAAAAAATCTACAGTTTTAGAAATGTCTGCTGTGGCAGAATATGAGCAACTACAAGCCATGGCATTACATAATGGGTTTAATTAACAATAAGAATTGGCTTTTAATTTAGAAACTGGTTGCAGTGACATTGGTTGGAGTTCAAGGCCCTGACTTAGCAATTCACCTGTTGGCTCACTTCACATCTCATTTTTCTTTGGCTTCCATTTAAAGAAAAGGGATCAATTTAAATAACTCAGTCTTAAAAACAAGGTACTTAAAATGATGGGAAAGTAACTCAATTAACAACATAAATTGGTCACTAAATAAAAAACTGGCATAGGGGAAAACCTGCCGCCACTGTGAGTTGGACGCCCCTGTGATATGGAATTGTCTTGGTACATGAGAACCAGCTGAGCATGGAAGTGCATTTATAATGTTAGAAATATGATGACAGAATAATGTTTGATTTTACTGGTTTTGGCTTCCATGTTGACTTCTTTGTAAAACTAGAAACACAAAAGCTAGAAACTTACAATTTAAATATTTTAGTACAAAAGGCCTAAGGTCTAGTCACTTTTAAAATCATCACAGTAGAATACTGCATACATAGATAGATAGATAGATAGATAGATAGATAGATAGATAGATAATAATACATTATATTTAATAGGCACCTTTCTTATCACTCATGGTCACCTTACACTAAAGTTAAACAACAATTAATAAAATAAAAACAAGAAAATGATAAATCACAAAGCAATAATTAGCAAACAAACAAATATGACAGGCAGTAACAGTGTAGAATTCACAATTGGTATGCCAGTTTGAAAAGGTAAGTTTTGAGGGCAGTTTTAAAATGTGATATTGAATCGAGCTGACGGATATGAGATGGAAGAGAATTCCTGAGTTGAGGAGCACAATGAGAGACACTCGAGCTCCCCTAGCACTGAGTCTGATGTGTGGTAGAGAAAGTCGAACTGCAGATGAGGATTTGAGTGAGCGAGAGGAGTGTCAGTCTGGAGGAGATCAGTGAGGGTGTGGAGAGCTTTAAATGTTCAGACCGGGATTTAGTACTGTATTCTGTAATTAACAGGGAGCCAGTGAAGTTGAGATAGAATCGGTATAATATGCTCAGTGGATTTAGAACAGCAGGTTATTATCCTGGCAGCAGAATTTTGAAGAAGTTGTAAGCGATGAATAAGTTTTTGTGGAATGCCAGATAGAATAGCATTACAGTAATCTACACGTGAGGTGACTCGGGCATTAACCAATACTTCAGTACTGTGCTGGGTAAGAACAGGACGAAGTCTAGAAATGTTTCAGAGATGGAAGAAGGCAGTCTGAGAAATGATACTTATATGGGAAGAAAAAGAGAGAGTACTGTCAAGAATAACACCCAGCCTGTTAACTTGGGAGATGTTTGTGTTAATATTGTTGATTAAAATAGAAGAATGGTTAACCTTAGCCAAGTATAGATTTAGAGCACCTCAGTTATAGGGATGTTTAGTTGAAGAAAATTGTGAGTCATCCATGTCTTTATGTCTTGGAGACATGCAATAAGGGCATCTGGAGGGAAAACGGAAGTTGATTTAGTGGATAGATATAGCTGTGTGTCAACAGCGTAGCAATGAAACTTAGATAGATAGATGAACATGAAAGGCACTATATAATATATAGATAGATAAGCATGAATGGCACTATATAATGGATAGATAGATAGCTAGATAGATAGATGAAAGGCACTATATAATAGATAGATACTATATAATAGATAGATATGAAAGGCATTAAATGATAGATAGATAGATAGATAGATAGATAGATAGATAGATAGATAGATAGATAGATAGATAGATAGATAGATTGGAATGGCACTATATAATAGATAGATAGATAGATTGGAATGGCACTATATAATAGATAGATAGATAGATAGATATGAAAGGCACTATATAATAGATAGATAGATAGATATGAAAGGCACTATATAATAGATAGATACATAGATATATAGATTGGAATGGCACTATATAATAGATAGATAGATATGAAAGGCACTATATAATAGATAGATAGATAGATAGATAGATATGAAAGATACTATATAATTGATAGATAGATAGATAGATAGACAGATATGAAAGGCACTATATAATAGATAGATAGATAGATAGATAGATAGATAGATAGATAGATAGATTGGAATGGCACTATATAATAGATAGATAGATAGATAGATATGAAAGGCACTATATAATAGATAGATAGATAGATATGAAAGATACTATATAATAGATAGATAGATAAATATGAAAGGCACTATATAATAGATAGATAGATAGATATGAAAGATACTATATAATAGATAGATAGATAGATAGATATGAAAGGCACTATATAATAGATAGATAGATAGATATATAGATTGGAATGGCACTATATAATAGATAGATATGAAAGGCACTATATAATAGATAGATAGATAAACATGAATGGCACTATATAATAGATAGACAGATAGATAGATGGGCTCAGTCCTAGAAGACCCTCAGTAGGCTATTTTTGCAGACACATTCACAATCAATGAGTTGTTTTACTTCAATTGATCTCATTTCTTAATTATGTAGCCTTTAATTTTTCTTGATAGTCTGATTTCAGAAAATTTAGAAAAATTTGTATTCTTATGAAAGCGCTTTACTCTCTTTTGTCATTTTCCTATTAATTCACCTTCTTTTGCTCCCCTAATTGTATCGTAATTGTGACAAGCAAAGCAAACACGAGGGCAAGTGCCACTAAATGTTGAATGTCCGCAGCTTCCTCTGATATGCTCATTAGTAAATAGCAGCTGAAATAACCAGAACAGTACAATGTAAATCACAATGATGATGATAATGATGATGAAAAACTTTTCTTTTTTTTTTTTTTGTGATCAATTTTGTATTGTAATTCAAAGTCCACCCAACCTGGAGTATCAAGGGAAAAAGAAGTAAGAGGAAGGTGATAAGAATAAAATAAAATGGTTTCTATCATTGCTTTTCACTGAATGATAAACCATTGCGATATAATTAAAATGACAAAAACTAAGAAACGAAGATGCAAAAACATTAATTTATTGCTATGTAACATGCACAAATGGTTGCTACATTCCAATAAAAAATTAGCTAACCCAGTATTGTAATTTGTAAATTGACACCCAAATACACAAACTGGGAATAACAGCTTACTTAATTAATGCAGGAGTTCAATTAAAGCAGAAGTTGATTGGGGCATAAATTTGCACCCGGACTGAACTTGGGAACCACTGAGCTTAGTAAATTGTTTTGGATGCCACAACAATGAAGATTTAGACTTTGAGCAGTGTGACTTACAATTCAATGATTTAGCCACACTACTTATGTAGAATATGCATTCTGTTCGAAGAGAGCTTGATGGGAAGGGTTGGGTGCAAGGAAGGAATTTTGAAGGCCAAGGGCCATACTGCTGCACAACTCCACAGGTGGTGAACGACTGACCACAACACTTGAGAGAGCCTGGCCAAGGTGTAGCACCACAGATTGATTGGTGTGCTGATCTGATCTGATATTTTTGATTTGTATGTACAGTAAATCAAATTAGGTAACAACAGTAGTTTCCTATTTTTGTTTGTTCTTTTGGCCGACAGAAGGCTTCAGATCATTGACTCCATTTAGCTTGACAGAGGCTCTTCAAAGCTCTCTAGTCTATCAGCCCTGAGAACTCTTTTATTCTGTGTTGTTATCTCCTACAAATTATATCATTTAGCATTCCATCTTTTTTATTACTGCAACTGCACATTAGCACTCTCTTCTTGTATTAGTATTCATTTCCACTTGCTGGTAATGGTATTTAAAAAAGAAAAAAAAAACACTTTATCGTTGAAGAGAAGATATGACAGTGGCATAAAAATCCATTAGACAAAAATAATGTTTCTTCTACTCCATAATAGCTACTACAGGATGCTGTTGTTTAAAGTACAGAGTCACAAAACAATTGAGAGAAAAAAAATGAATTGGACTTAAAATTATTACCTCCTAGCTGTCCCACATCTGATCATTACTGTGCTGCTGTGCTATACAGTAGCATTGTGAGTACCGGACTGAAGAACAGTGGAGTGGGCAAGAATAATTGACCTGTCTCTATCTAGGTGCTGCATCTAGTGGACCAATTTCAGTTGCTTCCATCCCCAACCCCTCCAATCTAATGGTTTTTGACCCTGGGAATAAGGAAACAGTAAAATAAGTATTTCAAAAGGAAACATCCTTTCCTTTTAACTAAGTTTAAATTGGATGGGCATGACTTGGGGTCCCTTAACAGACGGCAGAGAGGTAGAAAAGACGGTATAGCAGAGGAAGAAAAGTCAAGTTGTGAATCTGTTTTTTTTTCTCTTTTAGTTTCCTCTTATTCTACTCCTGACGTCATGCTTCCCCCTCCCCTCGGCCCGCAGCCTCTGTCTCGGATTAGCGCGAATATATCGAACTATGATTCTTAGCGTGATGAGAGAAGTCGCAAAATCAACCAGAATGTTCAAACAAATTCTAGAAAAAAAAAAGACCCGATCTAAATCCATTAAGTAGTCCTCTCGTTCGTTAGCTAAGTGGATGTAAGATACACCCTGAGGCTGGCGCGTGAGTGAGCAAGGCTCGGCCCGCTGCATCTCTCTTGGGTTTGCACAAATAAATCTTTATCGTAAGTGAATTATGATACTTAGCACAATGAAAGAGGTCGCAAAATCAACCAGAATGTTTAAGCAAATTATAGAAAAAAACCTGATCTAAATCCGTTAAGTAGGTCTCTCGTGAAAACTGGACAGACATACAGACGGACAGACATTGGGTTTTATATATATATAGGGATAATTAATTTTAGATAAATTAGATTTATTTTTCTTGTTAGTATCTCTATTGTGATACTGACAACTCCACTTTAAGTTTTGGTGTGAAACCCACCATTTTATGATGATCTTTGTACAGCCATGTCGTTTTCAGTTGTTATGCCCATTGCTGGTTACATGACGCGGATGTCATATGACATGCTAATCATTATTGTAAGAATCAGCCTCTAAAATGAGTGATGGCTACACTTCACTGCCCATTAGGGAGATGGATGATGTTTGGAGGGTTCACCAGCATCGAACTTTATTGGTCCTCGACCAAAATTCCCATTAATCCCAAAACACTGATAAGCAAGAGCAGTCAATTGGAAAAAACAAGTGTATGTTTACCGTCCCCAATACTGACACAAACAACCACACTTATAACTTTATTTGTCACCTGGGAGATACTGTACTTTTTACTGAGGCTCATTAACACTAGAGTCACCAGAGCCTACGAGAAAATGTACACGGTCTGTTACAGACACAAACCAAATGTATGTGTGTCCTGTATAATATTAACAATAAGAGCAGCTCACTACTGAAAACGGCAAATATAGGAGGCAGTTGGGATCGAACCAGAGACTCTTGATTACAAGTCAGCAAATCTTACTGCTAGGCCATGGAAGCTGTGGTATCATCCTTGAACCTTTTGTAAAAGTATTTATTTGATCTTTGGACTTCAGGCTTTACACATCTATAGTTTATGCCTACATTTTGTAACATTTATTACTAAAATCTGAAAAAGTTTCTGTTTTAACAATGTGTTTACACAGATTACTGTAGAAACGGAACACACATGAAATGCATGTGTTCCAAATAACGATCTATTATTTCCACTCTAAAACTCCATCATTTCACTCCCAGATAATCAAACAAGGCATGAGCTGGGAGAATTTTGTGAACGTTCTCTGCGGTGGGGGGGAAATGGAATAGCAAGCTGCTTGCTGCTTGTATTAATCGGCACATTTACAGGACAAAAGGCGCTGATGGAGAGGTGCGAACGGATTTAAGGTGAGCTGGATTTATGAGTTTTCTTGTAGGCTCTAGTAATTCTAGTGTTAAATATAAAATTACACACACACACTATAGTCTGAACACACATCAGAATGACTAAAAAGAAAGAAAACTTCTGACTTTGCACTCGCAGTCATGGTGAGGAATGCTGGTGTATGACCGCTGGCATAAAAGAGATCCCGTCTCATTTCTTGACACACTTCTGCCGAGCGGTTTGTTGTCTGAAAGTCCACAGTCTCAGCTTGTCATAGAGAGGATATGGCACTCAGTTTAGTTTTCATTCTCTCCTTCTCTACAATCTCAATATGGTCCAGAGTGCCTCCCCTAACCGAACCTGCCCTTTTAATCACCTTGTTGATTCATTGGGCCTGTCTTGAAGTGATGTTACCAGCCCATCTCACTGACCATCACGGAATTGTAGAAGATGTAGATGTCACTTCTCACATTAAGGTAATGCAGTCTTCCAAGAAAAAAAAGAGAATTTGCTCTACCCTTTTCTCTATAGTTCTCTGTATAGACCAATCCATCCTGTCACTGATGTGGATCTTCAAGTACTTGTAGCAGTGCTCCACCTCTGCATTCACTCCTTTGTACACTGACCAGACATAGATGCTGTTTGGTGCAGCAAAAGCCAATAATCGGTTTGTTGGTTTTGCTGATGTTAAGTTGCAGATGACTCTTTCTACACCAAATAAAACAGTTCTCCCCCTCATTCCTCTCCTCTGTCTCATCCCCTTTATCAATCCACCCCATAAGTGCAGAATCGTGTGAGAATTTCTGCAAGTGACATGACCTGCTATTACAGAGTGAACAGAAAAGGAGACAGGACTGTTCCCTGTGGTACTCTAATGTTGCATCTATCAGTATTATATGTATTGACAAAAAAAGTGATACTCTCCACTTTTCCAAATGGGTGCCTACCATCCTGAACAAGCTACTGATATATTCCCCCATATGGAAAGTTTACAACCTCAGACATTGATACATACTGTATATTCAAAGAATGTAAGAAGAAGAAAAAGGAAATAAATGTAGACTGATGATGTAAGGATGTATGTTACGTTCTACTGTTTATAGTGAAGTCGACTTGAAATCAAAAAATGGACAGCAGGCTTATATAGCTGGCTCAGCGCTGTCCCACAAGAAAAGAAAACCTGTTTGACTCGCCAAACAGGGTCAACCTGAGAACAACTGAGCCTTATGTAGAAGCCCCAAATACTTTTCTCTATAGAGTGATACCTTGAGATACGCGTTTAATTCGTTCCGTGGCCGAGCTCGTAAGTCAAAAGGCTCGTATCTCAAATCAGTTTTCCCCACTGAAATTAATTGAAATGAGATTAAATCATGCCGGCTCTCAAAAAAGCACCCCAACTTTTTGTTAAATGTTTTCAGCATAAGAAAAATGTATTTATAATGAACAAATATTGTATACAAACAAAATAAAACCTAATACATACGAGGTGTGGCAGAAAAGTAATGAGACTGATTTTTACTATTTACCAGTTTAGGAAAAAGGAAAAAGTCACACGGACTGAGGTCAGGTGAATAAGGGGGCTGGGGAACCACAGGAATGCCTTTTGAGGTCAAAAATTCTGTTATGGAGAGGGCAGTGTGACATGGGGCGTTGTCATGATGGAGCATCCATTTGTCTGCAATGTCTGGTCTCACGCGAATGACCCTTTTTCTGAGCCTTTCAAGGACGTCTTTATAAAAAACTTGGTTGACAGTTTGTCCTGGAGGAACAAATTCTTTGTGGACGATTCCCCTTTTGTCAAAAAAACAAATCAGCATTGATTTGATCTTCGATTTGCTCATTCGAGCTTTCTTTGGTCGAAGAGAGTTTGCAGTGTGCCACTCCTGACTTTGCCTCTTGGTCTCAGGATCGTATTAAAAAATCCATGATTCATCACCTGTGATCACACGACTAAAGAAATCTTGCTCATTAGCGATTCTGTCAAGAAGATCAAGACACTTGTTTTTTCGATTGTCCTTCTGCTCAATTGTGAGTTTTTTTTCGGCACCATTTTGCACAGACCTTTCGCATGTGCAAATGTTCAGTCAAAATTTGATGAACGGTAAATCTGTTCAAATTTAATTGTTCACTCAACATTCTTAATGTTAAACGACGGTCTGATCTCACAAGAGTGTTCACACGTTCGATGTTTTCATTGGTTTTCGAAGTTGAAGGCCTCCCTGAACGGTGTTCATCTTCAACGTGTTTTCTGCCTTCCAAAAATGATTTGTGCCAGCGAAAAACTTGAGCTCGGGATAAAGAATGTTCCCCATAGGCCTGTTTTAACTTTTCAAACGTCACACTTGCCGATTCTCCAAGCTTAACACAAAATTTAATGGCACAACGTTGCTCCAAATTCCGCTGTTCCATTTTGCGTGACGCACAACGAAAAACACAACTTCGCTAATAGCAGTCGCAAAAATCACGTAGTTAACGGAAGGAGTTGAAACTCGCACTGAGCTATGGGAGGGTACTGATACACGTGCTCTATCAAGGACAACAGCGCAGCGTTGCCAGATCGCTTGCAGTGTTGCCAGTCTCATTACTTTTCTGCCACACCTCGTAAAAGAGAATCTAAAGAAATAAACAGATGTTGGCAAAGCCGATTAGCGTATTATAATGTTTTTTTCTTTCACTTCACTTTTGCTTGACTTAATTTTCTTCTTCGCTGGTTTTTTTCGTTTTTGCCACGCTTTTGTCACTTTCATTCTCAAGGTGTTTCAATAGAAACCTGTCCAAGGAGCTTTGTTTAATCCTCCCCTTTAGAATGTTTCTGAAATGAGTTAGGCAAATATCATTAAATAGCGCCACTGTACGATCAGTTGTAACTTTTTCAGGGTGTTTCTTTTCTTTAAAATTCAAAACTTTTTCCCACATTGCAAACACTTCCTTTATCTCACTTTAAGAGAGAACCTCCTCCGCGATACCGATCTCCTGCAGAACCTCCGTATGTTGCTGCGTCTGCAGTTCCGTCAACTCCTCTGTCGTCAGTTCCTCGGAATGTGTGGGGACAAGCTCTTTGATGGCTCGTATTTCGAAGTTTAGCTCGTAACTCAAGACAAAAAAATCGACCTAGTGACGGATCGCATCTCAAAAAACTCGTACGTTGGGGCACTCGTATCTAAAGGTACCACCGTATTTGTTTGTCTATTCATTCTTCTTCTCGATGGCCAACTCAGAATAGTAGACATCATTATAAGAAAAAAAATCATAATCTGACCATGTCATGGCAACCTGTTAAGAATAACAGACAGTCAATTGGGGGTCCTCCAAGCAGCTGTCCCCTCTAGTGCCTGTGTAGCTTTTACAAGCATTCTAAACTTACCTGCGTAATGTCCAGCCAAGAACCAGAAAGAAGAAAAGCAGAATTTTCCTTCAATCTATGTAGCCTTGCTACATTATGTCATTGTTATTTGGATCACAGTATTTGGTAGTGTTCCCCACTAAGGGACTCACTAACCACTGGTATTTTCAAGGAGACTGGACATGACCCCAGAAGAACTTTTAGGCCGAGAATTAATAAAGACCTAAGCTTGGAGTCACTGAATGATGTTTATCAAAGGCTCAGCTTGTGGGAGGGAAGAAGGTCATGGTTGTCAAGGAGGTGATTGTGCTTATGTTGGAAGAAGGTGTGTAGGCAGGTTGGTATGGAGTATTTTGAGGAATCTGGACAAGCCACTCCTTGTGTTAGGTAGGACTTACCTCATATACAGGTAGAACATGTACAGTACGGCAATAGGTCTTTATTATGCCCACATTTCTTGTACATTGCTGTGCTTTTGCTGTTGTGTCCCACTTTCCATGTAATGAAGTCCTTCTTTT
Organism: Polypterus bichir lapradei; assembly: GCA_026402145.1. Taxonomy (NCBI): domain Eukaryota; kingdom Metazoa; phylum Chordata; class Cladistia; order Polypteriformes; family Polypteridae; genus Polypterus; species Polypterus bichir. The sequence continues at coordinate 8,336,699 of JANRMT010062835.1, read as the reverse complement.
TTGTTTTTGCCCTTCTTGGGTACACTTTGAGTTTGGAGACCGTTTTGTTACCCCCTACAATCCAAAACATATGGATAAAACAGCAGTTACCTTTGTCACCTCACAAATACACTGTGTGTATTGTGTAGGCTTCCTTTCACTTTGACTGGCAATTGTTAGCAGTGCCAATATGCGTGTGTTTGAGTTTACCCAGAGATAACTATGTCCCTGTCCAGGATTGTGCCTGCTATATGTCTGCTGCTGTCATGATCCTCATCAGGTGAATGGCTGGAAATTTACGCTGTGCCTAAAGACGCTCCTGTCTAATTCTAATTGTCATTTGCAGCTCATCCACTTTATGTACAAAATGATTTCATTAGAGATCAAATCAAAGGGGGCTGTGACTGCAGTGCCATTAAGTGTTGCATGATGTAACGTAGCGCTTCCAAGGCTCTTTATTAAAGTGAAATTTATTGAACAGTCTTGTTGATTTAAGTAACATCATAACCACGGTCAATTTCCTCAAATTTGCATTCAAATCTTTTACTTTTTTTTTTTTTTATCTTGCATTTTCTTTGTGTTTCATAAATCCCTAAAATATGAGCATACATAGTGAATCATCAAAGAAAGTACTATGTTTCGGAAAGAATGCTAAAAAGGAGCGTTACTTAAATTTTTATTATATTTATTTTGCAAAAAGTCCAGAAAACTCTGTACCTTAACCTGACACTTCCTGCTGGCGTCCTGCTCAGCCGGCCTGTTAATTCCTCCAAGTTCATTGCAGCTATCAGCACTAAATATTGATAGAGCAATATCTGTTAACGAAGAAGAAATAAAACATCCCTGTGCAATTAGCATACATTATTTCCTCAACCCCACTGCCTACAATAAAGAGGCAAATGACAGTGTGTTTATTGTGGATGGAGGCAGCAGTGGCAGCAGCAGCACAATGTGATTAACTGCTGGAGATGCACATATCAGTAATCATCCACATTATTAGTGTCATTAATCATACTTCTCCAAAAATGACAGGAGTCTTTCTCCCCTGTGACCAGCAGTGTCTTTGTCTGTTGGCCGTTACCACTCTACTAGCACATCACCGCGCCCACTGTGCCCAGGCCAACATTCACAGGGACTGGCTGCTTTCTCCTCTTATTGTTATGAGGATCCTCCAGAACTGTCCATCTCATAAAGTAGTTGAAGGGCACAACTGAAATTGGCTGTTTTTATTGTGACTAAAGCACATAAGAATAATCAAAAACATAAAAGAGGAGGATGGTTTTTAAAGGAATGGTGTATCCAAAAATGGTATTGCTTTTATATATTACTTACTACATGTAGTCTGTAGTAATGGCCAAGATAAATGTTTATTCTCGTGTTTTCATGCAGAACGGAGATAAAAACATTTCTTACAGAATAGGAAACTATTGTAACTAACACTAGAAAACAGCAAGCAATATCAAAAACACCCATGAAGTTACATTGTGTGGCATAATCTACTTGTCAGGTCATCCAGTCATTTGCTCTAAATGTTCCAAACCCATGTATTCGTACTGAAGTATTGTTAAATAAACCACATGTAGAAAACACTCTGAATGAAAATGGAGTGTGCTCACGCATGAATGAGTCTACAAGTGAAGTACCATAGATAGATAGATAGTGTGGCGGACGGCTGGGGTTGGTACCCAGCCGGGATGCCCATGAGGACCAGAGGAGGGCTTGCACCCTGGTTGTGTTGGGGGCCACGGGTAGAGGGCTTGGAAGCCCAACCCTGTAGGGGCCCGTGGTCACCGCCAGGGGGCGCCCCAATGCCTTGGGAGCCCTGGACCTCAGCACTTCTGCAACACCAGGAAGTGCTGGGGGGAAGAGGAGCAGAAACACCCGGAGGACTTCCGGCTAGACAGTTGGTGCTTCCGCCACACGGGAGTGTGTCGGCGGAGGCTCCTCGGGAAGCACCTGGAGCTCATCCGGGCGTGCATAAAAGGGGCCGCCTCCCTCCAGTCGACGGCAAGAGTCGGGTGGAAGTGGACGGAGCTCGGAGGAGGGGAGTGGAGGCGGTCTGAGGACTGAGCAAGGCATTGTGTTGGCCAGGACTTGAAGGGGTGATTGGTGCTGCGGCACTGGGTTGTGCACTGTACGTAGTATTGTAAATAAACGTGTGGGGTGAACCAACATGTCTGCCTGTCTGTGTCCGGGCTGTACCCCACAATAGATAGATAGATAGATAGACAGATAGATAGATAGATAGATAGGAAAGGCATTATATGATAGATTTGAATTTTGGTATAGTAGGCAGGATACGACAGACAGATAGATAGATAGATAGATAGATAGATAGATAGATAGATAGATAGATAGGAAAGGCATTATATGATAGATAGATAGATAGGAAAGGCATTATATGATAGATAGATTTGAATTTTGGCATAGTAGGCAGGATACGATAGATAGATAGATAGACAGACAGACAGACAGACAGATAGGAAAGTCAGTATAAAATTGATAGACTGTATTTGTCCCCAGAGGTAAAATTGTCTTTTTAACGAAACTCTCTAAATAAATAAATACACAAATGGATACATAAGTAATTAAGTAAATGAATAAATTATGCTTTCATACTTTGGTCTGAACACATACCAGAATGAGTAAAGCAAGAAAATTAAAAATAAAGAAAACATGTTACTTGGCTGTCAAAGTCACAATGAGGCATTTTGCAGATGTATTGACATTGACATCAATGAGCGCCAGTCGTGTTTCTTGACACACTTCTGCTGAGTGATTTGTTGTTTGTAAGTTCTCAGTGTTGGTATGTCACAGAGAGAATGTGCAGCATTGTTCATAATGGCAGTCAGTTTTGTTTTAATTTTGTTACGACCTCCATGGGGTCCAGAGCGTATCCCATAACTGAGCCTGCCCTCATAATTAGTTTGCTGATTTGGTGGGCTTCTCCTGAAGTGATGTTACCAGCCCAGCACACCACAACACACAAACTCACACTGGCCATCACAGAATTATGGAAGATTTGACATTAAAGGAACACAGTCACCTAAGGAAAAGTAATAGCAGTAGTCTGTGAAACTGCTCGTGTGAATCGACCTTCTGCTTGTTGAAGTATAGTATATGTATAGTACGAGGCATATTCTCTTCCTGATAATGTTTTCACTCACTTTTCTTTAATCTTTAATCTTTTGTTTTACTCATCTCTCAGTGACACTTTTTGTTGATACCACGTGTAGCACAATGATAATCAAATAAAAGGGCTGGACTCCTAACCAGTGAAAGGGACCACGAGCCGGGTCTTCAAATTCAGATACTTCCATTTTAATTTTCCTTCACAATATCATTTTCCAGAAGTGGTTTATTTAACAATATTCTAATAAAAATACATGTGTTTGGAACATTGTAAGCATACGTCTGGATCACTTGACATTTGGATTACGAGACACAAGTAATGTGAGATTTTGTTGATGTTGTTTGTTGTGGTCTGCGGTGGGCTGGCGCCCTGCCCAGGGTTGGTTTCCTGCCTTGCGCCCTGTGTTGGCTGGGATTGGTTGCAGCAGACCCCCGTGACCCTGTAGTTAGGATATTGCGGCTTGGATAATGGATGGATGGATGTTTGCTGTGGTCCATTCCAATACATATCTGTTACATCAGAAATTTTGTTATCTCTGTTCTGCGTGAAAATATTTGACTAAAACTTTTTTTTGACTATCTCTACAGACTAGATGGGGTAAGCGACATATAAAAAACATATTTTTCAGTGAAGTACTCTTTCAAAGTGAACCATGTGGGGCCAGCGGATGATTGCATTTCATAAGTTAAGTCACGTTTTAGAAATGGCTTTAACACTTCGTACACATGTGATCTTTGTCAGTCTTCATTACATATAGCACCTCAGCAAAAAAATAAAATTAAAATGACTGAAACTACAGACAGCAGTTTTGTAAACAAAGTTTGATGAGTTAAAGAGGAGAGTAGTCAGATGAAGCTGGGATAACTCTCTGTGCCCCAACTGAGGTTTATTTCTCCAGGGATGCTGGACTTTATGGAGTTTACACTGGAATTTAATTTTTTTCTCCTCCATTGTCAATTAGCCATATCTCATCAATAATGTGGGCGCAATTACTGTATATGCTTGCACAGTTGCACGAGTAATATTGGATACCCCAAGCAAGCTCAGTTATCAGGATACGCACTTTAAAGTGTATAACATGCAGACGGTACAATGCAAAGATAGGTGAACAAAAAATGACAGATTTGCCAGAAGTTTCCTGATCAGCATTTGTTGTATTGTCAGGGCCCATTCATTTTAATCAAACGAAAATTGCTTTGTTTCATTGTGTGTTTTATCCTACTGTGTATTTTGGGTTGGGTACATCTATGTATTTTGTGAAATTTGTGATTTGTGTTTTACTTGGAAATTTATTGCAACTTTGAGCCTGTACTCAGTGAAGAGCACTGTAAAAAACTGAAACTTTGCACAGAGCGAAACATTTTGCCAAATTGCCAAAAATCAAACCTTTAACCAGAAACCAGAGAGCTGAGACTGGAGCTTAGTAGTTTATTTACTCGTTATATTTTATTTGTTGAGTTTTTCCTTAATATTTTCCAGTTGGACATCTTATATGACTGCCATGATGTCATGGGTACATGTCATGCCTAGCAAACCACATACACTATAAAAAATAAAATCAGAGGCTGATGAATGAAGACAACGAGAGAGAGAAGAGGTTGGATGATGTGGAGATAGTGAATCAGGAAGTGCAACGGATTAGCAAGGAGGAAGTAAGGACACCTATGAAGAGGATGAAAAATGGAAAAGCCGTTAGTCCAGATGACATGCCTATGGAAGCATGGAGGTGTTTAGGAGAGACGGCAGTGGAGTTTTTAACCAGATTGTATAATGGAATCTTGGAAAGTGAGAGGATGCCTGAGGAGTGGAGAAGAAGTGGACTGGTTGGCCGATATTTAAGAATAATGGGGATGTGCAGGACTGCAGTAACTACAGGGGGATACAATTGATGAGCCACAGCATGAAGTTATGGGAAAGAGTAGTGGAAGCTCAGTTAAGAAGTGAGGTGATGATTAGTGAGCAGCAGTGTGGTTTCATGCCAAGAAAGAGCACCACAGATGCAATGTTTGCTCTGAGGATGTTGATGGAGAAGTACAGTTGGCAAAAGTCGACACCCGCCCTGAAAGAGTTAACCCTCAGTTGTATGGTTTCACCTTAGCCATTAGGATATTAGACTTGTATTAATCAGAAAAGTAAGTAGACAGTAGAAGTAACAATGCAGGAAGCAAAGGCAAAAATATAACCTCTACTGGCTTGCCCAATATTAATAAGTTAAATTCTCATCTGTCAGATCAGAGTCCTGTAGTGGCACATTTATTGAAAATCTGTAGAAGGAAGACATCCCTGGAAGTCTTTTGAGTTTTGCCTACCGTTACTAATGGCTAGGAAAAAAAATGGTTAAGGAAAGACACAACTTGTCACAATATTAGTGGAACAGGCATTAAACAGCCAAGCAGAAGACACCAGTCTAGGGCAGTGGCATTCTTGAAAATGAAATCTTTAGTGAAACAAATATGTATATGGCTACTCATGTTTCAATGTGAAGTGTGAAATTTATCAGTTTTGGTGTTCTCCATGAATAAATGCTTAAATTCTCAGAAAACTTTGAGCATATCACACCCTACAGGATAAAATATTTAGATGATCATTTATGTGAAAGAAATAGACATTTATGTATAATTCTTCTGAGTGTCTTGAAGCCGGAGTCTGCACTTTCTAAGATTAATGTGTCTCCTGACGGTTTAATCCCAGCTCAGTTTCCCTGTTATTGGGTCAACAGTACAGCTCTTTTTTTAAAACATTAGAAAAACCTTTGACAAGAGTAGACCATTTAGCCCAATAAAGTTCATCAATCCTATCTACCTAATTCCTCCAAAACAACATTATATCGATTCTTGAAGGCCCCTACTGTCCACCACACCACTCTGTGTGAAGAAAACTTCTTAATGTTTGTGCGGAGTTTTTACCCTTAACAATGTGGCCCTGTGCTCTTGATGAACTCATTTTAAAGTCACCGTCTCGATCCACTGGACTAATTTCTTTCATAAATTTAAACACTTCAGTCAGGTCTCCTCTTAATCTCCTTTTGCTTAAACTGAAAATGTTCAGCTATTTTATTCTTTCCTCATAACTCATCCCCTGTAGCCCTGGAATCAGCCTAGTCGCTCTTCTCTGGACTTTCTCTTGTGCTGCTATGTCGTTTTTGTAGCCTGGAGACCAAAACTGCAACCAGTACTCCAGATGAGGCCTCACCAGTGTGTTATAAAGCTTGAGCAGAACCTCCTGTGACTTGTACTCCACACTTAAGGGAGCTTTATAACCTGACCATCTGTCAGCCTTCTTAATGGCTTCCGAACGCTGTCTGTCAATTATAGATAGATAGATAGATAGATAGATAGATAGATAGATAGATAGATAGATAGTGTGGAACTTGGCTCGGACACAGACAGGCAGACATGTTTAAATCACCCCACATACGTTTATTTCCAAGGTGCTCCATATTTTCAAAAGTGCTCGAACCCCAAAAGTCCTGGCCACAACACAATACCTTCTCTTCAGGCCGCCTCCTCGTCTGTCCTCCCAGACCTCGTCCTGCTTCCACCCGACTCAAGTCATTCTCTGAAGGGAGGCGGCCCCTTTTATATGCACCCGGATGTGCTCCAGGTGCTTCCCGGCAATCTTCCACTGACACTCCCCAGTGTGGCGGAAGTGCCAACTGTGTACCCGGAAGCATTGCAGGTGTTCCCGCTACTCTTCCCCCCAGCACTTCCGGGTGTGGCGGAATTGCTGAGGTCCAGGGCTCCCAAGGCATCGGGGCGCCCCCTGGCGGTGACCACGGGCCCCTACAGGGTTGAGCTTCAAAGCCCTGTACCCATGGTCCCCATAGCAACCAGGGTGGTCGCCCCCACGTGGTCTAAGGTGGGCGTAAGCGCTCTTCCGGTCTTCTGGGGCGTCCCGGCTGCGTCGCCCCCCCAGCCACCTGCGACAATAGATAGATAGATAGGTCACTATACACAATAGATAGATAGATAGATAGATAGATAGATAGATAGATAGATAGATAGATAGATAGATAGATAGATAGATAGATAGATAGGCACTATAAAATAGATAGATAGATAGATTGGATAGGCACTATATAATAGATAGATAGATAGATAAATATGAAAGGCACTATATGATAGATAGATAGATAGATAGATAGATAGATAGATAGATAGATAGATAGATAAATATGAAAGGCACTATATGATAGATAGATAGATAGATAGATAGATAGATAGATAGATAGATAGATTTGAAAGGCACTATATGAAAGATAGATAGATATATAGATTTGAAAGGCACTATATGAAAGATAGATAGATAGATAGATAGATAGATAGATAGATAGATAGATACTTTATTAATCCCAAGGGGAAATTCACAAGTAATAAAAAGTGTCCAGGGAACGAGTCCACATAAAAGAAAGTGATAGGAGTGATTGGTAAAATAGAGAAATAGGTAGAAAAATAAAGTCGTACACGGAGCTGCTCGAAAGGCTGCCACTCGCGGTGGCACCTGAGTCATAATTGGCTATAGGTGACACATTGAATTCTAGGTGCTTCTCTTAAGGCGTATTTTCACGTTTCCGACCTCCCAGTGTGTAATAAAAGGTCACATTTTTATTTCCTACATGTAATGCTTTTCATTTACGTACATTAAATTTCATCTACCAAAAAAATCTGCCCAATCCTATATGCTCTGCAAGTCCCTATGTAATGATTCAACAAATTCTGGGTTTTCTGCCAATCCACTTAGTTTGGTATCATCTGCAAACTTATCCAGCTAGTTGTTTATATTCCTATCCAAATGATTTATACGTATATATTAAAAATAGCAGCTTCCCCAACACTGATCCTCAAGGGAGACCACGCTTACTGAAATGTGTTTTGCAAAGATAGAAAGAGCCAATCAAAAATCAATATTATCTTTGATAAATTTCTGTGGCAGCTTTTTAAAATCTTCGTGTGAATCTCAAAGAGCTAAAGGGATTGTGAGTCCTCCTGACACTCACTGTTTGACCACGGGTGGCTTATCTTCCCATTGTAGCAATGAGCAGTCATGCTATAGGTGTGTTGGCAATCAGTTTGAAAGGCGCTATACTTTTCGTACTAATGATCTAATTCAAGTAACCTTTTGCCCTTTTTTATGGCCCCTCTGAGCTCAGCTAAAGACAGCTAGGTTGTAGTGGTTGACCGTGTGGAGTAGTGCTTAAAGATGTGGACTTCAGATCCTGCTGTTGTCGGTTCACTGCGTGACCATGTGCATGTCACTTCACGTGTCTGTGCTGCAAATGGTAAACAACAATAATTGTATCTCAAATGTCGTAAGCCACTTTGGATGTAACAAGCATGCCGCTCTAAGTAAACACCTCGCCTGTCATTGCCCCAGAAGCAGATCAGGCCCAGAAAGATTCCTGATCCAAGAGGGGAGCGTCCCATTAATTCCTTACCGGGTGAGTGAAAAAACAATAATGGTCGTAACATTTTTTTCACATTTCTTGAATTTTTTACTCTCGTGCCAGAATTACAAGCATGGCATTATTTTGTTGTCTTCACCCACAAATGAGAACTTTCACAACTACAGGGCAGCCTTTTCTTTTGAGTTGAATAATGTAGGCATTGTTGCTGTGCCATCTTTCTCTGAAACAACTCAGTAGTTAAGAGGGCACATGATGGTTTCTTGCACTTCAGTTTTCTCTGTGATTTTTCTTTGGCTCTCTGCCTTTATTTCTTCATTTTCCCGTTTATCACAAGTTGACCGTCTTCCTTCAGCTTGCACGTGGTGATCGATTGCTGCAGTAGAACACCTCCTGCCCCCAATTGCACCCGTATATTCAGCTCCGGCCCCTATACTCGATACCATTAAACGCTGAAGATGTTTCAGGCTGACTGCCCTGTGGCCCCAAGAAATAAGAGTAATTTGGAGTCGCCGGGAGCCTGAGTCGAAGTGTAGGCCTTTGCATGTTGAACTGCACCTGCCTCCCACGACTCCTCCGTTCTACATTTCACTTTATTTTTTAATGACAGAAGGAAAGGCTGGATGTAGGGGGGGTATAAATCAGCCATCTGTTTAATTTTGCCTTCCTATGCTTCTCTCCCCAATTAGCACATTACGATTAATTTGGTAAACAAATTTGGGAATGATGTGTACGTCAAACTTGAGGAAGCTTAAAGATGATTAACATTCCTGGGACAGGCCCATTAGTACGGTACTTTGCTTCCTCTGCAAAGTAAAATGGCTCCTCTGGAGACTTCCCCCATCTTTTGACAAGATGAGACCGTCAATTTTGTTTGCCTGCCACTTGACAGGCCATGAGGGGATTGGACTGTGGGGTGTTGAGCGCGAGAATGAGAAGAGTGTAGGCAGAGCAATTCAGTGTATAACAGAAAGGGGGGGTGGGGGGTGGTGTTGTGCTGCGGGGGGGGGGCACGGAAAAAAAAAGTGAAGAAGTCTAATTCTGATAAATGGTCGACCCCAATACATCCTACCAGTTATTACAACAGACATGCTGTATCTGTACAGTAAATTAGTTAAACCCCTTAAGAGTTTAGCAGGTAGCTTATCTTCAAGTGAATAATTTCAGCAGAGAGTGTGGAGGAGGGGCGTCTGCGTGACTGGTGTGAGCGATTCGTCTCATTTTTCGAGAAGCATCCAGATGACTACAGTATGAATGGCCCTGGCCTTAGAGTGTGGCCGGCCTTTAAGTATTTCCTCTTTTGTATGATTCAATGGGGCTAACGCACAAAAAAACCTTTCCCAAATGTGTGTCACGTGAACATCCAAAACACAGCATCGGGGAAGTAAACAGGATCAAATCTGTACAGGTGTACAAGAGGAGCCTGTGTACGGCATGTGACTAATGCTTACCGTAATAGCAAAAGGTGCACACCTCAGAGGTGAGTTTACTTTTTATTTCCTCTTCCTTCCAGTAGTGAAGGCTTTTGTCATGTCCTGGACGAGCTTGCCAGGTTTGTCCTCAACTTTTTTGCGGTTGACCCAAACCCCTTAATGGCCTGCAAATTGATCATAACATTCATAGCACCACTGGCTTTTACATTATTTACAGTTATGTATAAAAGTAAGGACACCCCATGTGCAACATATTTGAACATGCAAACAGCTAGATCTTCATGGAAACACTGGCTATACATAAAGTTGATCTACTTGCTTAAAACACAAGGAACATTGCCTTTTCAGTCATTTATTCAACAAAAATATCAATAGATAATAGAGAAAAAATAAGACCACCCTTGGCCTCAGAAACTGGTATTTCACTCTTTAGCAGAAATTACTTTTGGTGTGCATTTTGTATAGCTGCCCACCAGTCTCTGGCATCGACTTGATGAAATTTCTTGCAAAATTCCTCCATTTGCAAGATGCTAATGGTTTTTCTTGCATGTCCTGCTGGTTTTAAATCCCCTTAAAAAAACTTTGACAACACCAGCCCATAACCCTTCATTTCTTCTTTTTGACCCATTATTTGCTAGTGTGCTTCAGGTCATTATTGGTTTGAAACAGGGGTGCCCAATGCGTCGATCGCGATCGACCGGTAGATCGCAAAGGTAGTGCAGGTAGATCGCGTTGCATTCAAAAAAAATTTTTTTTAAACATTAGTCTATCATATGTCCTCCCTATGGCATTTGCCACTTGATTGACATACAGGGCGGCCAGTCTGATATCTCTTTTCTTCTAACACACTGGTCATCCCGCACACACGATCAAACGCGCGAGCTACTGCAAAACTCCGGCTGTGATCTAGTTAGCCTTCCAATTTATATTGACTAAAGAAGGGATAAAAAAAAAAATGTTTGGGAAGGGTATGGGCTGGACGTGGAATTGGAACAGAATTTTTTTCTCTCACAATGTCACAATCAAAGTGCGTTTGTCTGATCTGTCAATCTATCATTGCTATTCCAAAGAAGGAAAATGTGGAAAGGCACTTTCGAACTGTTCATAAAAACTACGAAACTGACTTCCTTCCAAAAAGCGATCTGAGAAAGAGAAAGGAGAGGGAACTAAAATCACAGTTAATCAGACAGCCTTCATTTTTCACTCGGCTGAATTCAAAAGCTCCTTGACTGCATTATTCGGCTCTGCTTATTTATGCGAGTCAGCCTTTTCCCACATGACGATTATTAAATCCAAATACTGTAGGGACCATAAATGTATTGAATTGTTATTGCGCCATAAAAGTTATTGAGTTATGCATGGTACGACAACATACATTTTATGTATAAAGTACACTCCCATACTCAAACTTGCACTGTGGGCGAAATTTAGAATTATCACATATCATAACCTGCACATCTTTGGGTATGTGGGAGAAAAAGTGGGGCACCTAAAGCCATGAAAGCAGCCAACAATGTGATAGTAAATTGAACCAGCCTATAAATTTATTTTTTTATGTTCAAAATATTTCTATAATAATGAATAAATCTGCGGTGGGCTGGCGCCCTGCCCGGGGTTTGTTCCTGCCTTGCGCACTGTGTTGGCTGGGATTGGCAGACCCCGTAACCCTGTGTTAGGATGTAACGGGTTGGACAATGACTGACTGCCTGACTAATTAATAAATGTAAAGCAAAACAGCTGCTGTCAAGTTTATCCAACTCAGAAATGCCACCATACTCGTATCGTCACTAATGTTTACGTCATTAATGCACCGATCACGTTCACATGACACATCTCCTGAGTTGCATAAACAGAAGTACAGAACTAAATGGAATACAAAAAATAAACTTTGAGAAAATGAACAAAATTGGTTAGCAACTCCCACAAATCAGTTTCATATGATAAAAAAAAGCTAACAAAAGAAACGTATCCCAACTTGTGACTGATACTTACAAACCCTCTGTCCGTAACAGTTATAACAGTAATGTTGGAACAAACAGCGCTACTGTGCTGTCTGATACGTGATTTGGACTATATTGCTTTCAGAATATGGAGTAGAGGCAACTAACAAAGGAAGACAGACAGACCATTATAACCCATCAAAGTGCAGGTTTTTCCCTTAGAGAAATTGCAAAGAAAGCCAAAGTGTCTGAACAATTTCCAGCTGGAAGCAAGTAGGAAAACTCTGACAGGGACAACAACAACAACAACAACATTTATTTCTATTGCACATTTTCATACAAATAATGTAGCTCAAAGTGCTTTACATGATGAAGAAAAGAGAAATAAAAGACAAAGTAAAAATTAGAATAAAACAACACTAATTAACATAGAATAAGAGTAAGGTCCGATGGCCAGGGAGGACAGAAAAACCAAAAAAAACTCCAGACGGCTGGAGAGAAAAATTAAAATCTGCAGGGGTACCAAGGCCACGGGACTGCCCAGTCCCCTCTGGGCATTCTACCTAACATAAATGAAACAGTCCTCTTTGGATTTAGGGTTCTCTTGGAAGGACTTGATGATGACGGTCATGCAGACTTCTGGCCTTTAATCCATCAATGTAGGAACATCACGGTGCTTTGATTAGGTGGTGATGGCGCAGGTCGCCACCACTGAAAACCGGAAAAAGAACAGAAGAGAGAGTAGGGGTCAGTACAGATTTTAGAGCCACCATGAATAGTAATGATAATGAATTGAATATACAGAGTATCAGAATTAAATGAAAGTGATGTTATCAGAAAGCCATGTTAAAGTAATGTGTTTTCAGCAGTGTTTTAAAGTGCTCCACCGTATCAGCCTGGCAAATTCCTATAGGCAGGCTATTCCAGATTTTAGGTGCCTAACAGCAGAAGGCCGCCCGCCTCACCACTTCTTTTAAGTTTCACTCTTGGAATTCTAAGCAGACACTCATTTGAGGATCTAAGGTTACGATTTGGAATATAAGGTGTCAGACATTCTGATATATAAGATAGAGCGAGATTATTTAAGGCTTTGTAAACCATAAGCAGTATTTTAAAGTCAATCCTGAATGGCACAGGTAACCAGTGTAGTGACATCAAAACTGGAGAGATGTGCTCGGATTTTCTTTTCCTAGTTGGGATTCTAGCAGCTGCATTCTGCACTCGTTGTAATCGATTGATGTCTTTTTTGGGTAGTCCCAAGAGGAGTGCATTACAGTAATCTAGTCGACTGAAAACAAAAGCGTGAACTAATTTCTCAGCATCTTTCAATGATATAAAATGTTAACTTTTGCTATGTTTCTTAAGTGAAAAAATGCTGGCCTAGTGGTCTGATTAATATGCGATTTAAATTTCAGGTTACAGTCAACAGTTACCCCTAAATTCTTTACCTCCGTCTTAACTTTTAATCCTAATGCATCAAGTTTATTTCTAATAATCTCATTGTCTCCATTATTGCCAATCACTAAAATTCCTGTTTTTTCTTTATTTAGCTTGAGAAAATTACTATTCATCCAATTAGAAACACAAGTAAGACATTGTGTTAGTGAATCAAGAGAGTCGGGGTCATCAGGTGCTATTGATAAATACAGCTGTGTGTCATCAGCATACAGTAGCACTATAGCACGTTTTCATACAAATGATATAGCTCAAAGTGCTTTACAAGATGAAGAAAGAAAGAATATAAAAATAAAATTGGGCAATACTAATTAGCAAAGAATAAAGTAAGGTCCGATGGTGAGGGGAGGACAGAAAAAACAGAAAAAAAAAACAAAATCTGCAAGGGTTCGGTGGCCACGAGACCACCCAGCCCCTCTAACATAAATGATCTCAATCAGTCCTCATGGTTTTCAGGCTTCGCATGGAAGATGATGGTCATGTGGACCTCTGGTCTTCAATCCATCAATGTAGGGACTGCATGGTGCCCTGATCAGGTGGTGGTGGTGCAGAACGCAACTACAGAAAACCGGAAAAAAAACAGCAGAGAAAGAAGGGGTTCGTACAGAGCCAAAAAAAGATAATTAAATGCATATACAGAATATCAGGATTACACTAAAATGAAGCTATAAGAGAGGCATGTTAAAATAATTTTTATTTTTTAAGTGTTCCACCATATTAGCCTGGCAAATTTCTATCGGTCAGCTATTCCAGATTTGAGGTGCGTAACAGCAGAAGGCTGCCACGCCACTTCTTTTAAGTTTAGCTCTTTAGTTCATGTGTCACAGGATCAGTCCACTTACATATACCAACTTGTTCTTCTTCCTCCTCTTCATCCTTTCCCACTTCTGTGTGGGGTTGATTTGCTTTATTTACCTTCTCCAAGCACCTCAGTCCTGCCCCTGCTTCCCCAGTCAGACCCTTTTGCTTAAAATCTTCTTTTACTTTATCCATCCACTGCTGCTTTCACATCCTTTGCTTTCTCTTTGCTTGTACACGCCTCACGCCTGGACAAACTTGTTAAGAAGGCAGGCTCTATTGTAGGAGTAAAGTTGGACAGTTTAACATCTGTGGCAGAGCGACGGGCATTAAGCAAACTCCTGTCAATCATGGAGAATCCACTGCATCCACTGAACAGTGTCATCTCCAGGCAGAGGAGTAGCTTCAGTGACAGACTTTTGTCACCGTCTTGCTCCACTGACAGACTGAGGAGATCGTTCCTCCCCACACTATGCGACTCTTCAATTCCACCCAGGGGAGTAAATGCGAACATTACTCAAAGTTATTGTCTGCTTTTACATGCATTTTTATTACTATTTAATCTAATATTGTTTTTTGTATCAGTATACTGCTGCTGGATTATTTGAATTTCCCCTTGGGATAAATAAAGTATCTATCTATCTATCTATCTATCTATCTATCTATCTATCTTGTACCTCCATTTCCATCACTCTTTTACTCACACATTGCCCAAATGCCCATATGACTTCAACCTATCTTCCTGTACTTTCTTAGATATCTCTGCCACTTTTGTTGTACAGTGGTACCTCGGTATACGTCCTTAATCCGTTCTAGATCCTTTGACTTACACCAAACAGCACATATACCTAACAAATTTTTCCCATAAGAAATAAAGGGAAAATGTTTAATCCGTTCCCATGAAAAAAAATCCTATTGTTATTGGCATATTATACATTGATGGGGTTGTATAAAATAATTTAAACACTGCTTAATACTAAAATACAGAAATACAAAACCAATTAGATGAAATAAATGAAAATTTAACCTCACTTTACTTTCTAATAACGTCTTTGTTTTTCACAGTCGTAGATACCGTCGTTCTCGGCATACGGTATGCAGCAGCCAAGTCACGGATACGCATGCCACCTTCATACTTTTCAACAATCAATTCAAATTTATGTAAAAAACACAAAATCACGTGAAAATTCACAGAGAGTTATAGCGCGGGTTGTTCACTGAATGCTATCAACTGTCGCACTGACGCTCGTGGGCACTCGTGGCTTTGTCTCGAGAGAGGTACACAAGGGTAGCGCGCGGTGTTCTAGCACGCGAGTCGTATTCCAAACAAAGATCGTATACAAAGCAAAATTGTTCACGTCCAAACGAGACGTATACCAAGTTGGACTTATTCCAAAGCGGGCGTATACCAAGGTGCCACTGTACCTTTTTTGCAGCGGCTTTCAGGATTCAAGTGGACTTCTTTCTTTAACAAGTTTACAGCATAATCCACAAATGCTAGAAACGTTTACCATTCATCATTTTTAGGTCACTGATGATAATCTTTGTCTACTAACAATTTAAGCACTGTGAGATACCCTAAAAAACAGACTTTTGGTCATCTTTGGTAAGGAGGGAGGAAAAGACCATCTGATACACGGAAAACAGGCACCGCACAGACAACATCGAGATACAGGATCCAGACCCAGGACAATCAACGAACTTGAACTTAAACTTTAACTTTATTGCCAGGCAATATTGTTCTTAGGAACACAACAACAATGCTTGCTAGTCTTAAAAAATGAGACAGGTGGAACATTCGCAAACGAATTCCTGCATAAGTGTAGTTATACCAGCCTATCTTGGCACTTTCTGCTATGGCACATAGCGCCCTTGCGATGACCGTTGATGTTGAGGTTTATAGGGTCATTATTTTCATATGTACATAGTACGGTGACATTATTACTTAAAACACGTGTCCCACTTGCTGATTCCTGAGCTCATCTTCACCACCTAGCATTTTACTTCAAAGGATAATGAGATGTTACATTAGAAATTGCGGAATTAAAGGCCGTGAAAGGTAAAAGGGTGAATACGGCAGGCCCTATAAACCTCCCGTAAAATGAATAAATAAATTGTGTTTTCCTTATTCCAAGACTTGTGGCTTTATTCACAGAGAAACAATGGCAGATATCCAGGTAAATGCCAGCCAAATAAAGGTTAAATCAATTGGTGAATGAAAGTGGAAAAGAAAAAAACTAAACATTCCTTTTTATCAGTTTTAGGTAACAGATTTAAGTCAAAATTAATTAAGTAGGGAGGCCTCAAAGTCCTCGCCAGTCAAGGCCGTTTTTATCTCTTGGATAATGCCACTGCCAGACTCTGTCCCCTGCATGACTGCCTGAAACTGAATTCACTTTGTTCCAGTGTCTGCTTCAAGCTGAAACACTAGAAGAGCTTCTGATGCATGTGTTTTGATGACAGGATGCAAAGTGGCCACTTATCCTCCTGTCTCCTTTCCAGCGCAGCCAAACAAGTAAAACATGGATCTCCTTGCACCCTTGATTTGGGCACACTGCTGGCATCATCCTATCTGTCCAGTCATTCTGAACTGTGAGCTGACTAGTCGTCACAAGTATGGTTCATTTTTGCTTTTTTCCCCGTCACTAACTGTACATAAAAATTGCATTTCAGACAATTGTGGAATTGTGTCCTATGGTCACCTTGAGTTATTCTTGCTTTCATAAAATGTAAAATTCAAAGTGAAGAGGAACTCTCTAGTTATTAATATGCCAAACAGATCATTGTATTTTGTGGGCTTAGTTGATAAAAATGGTAGCTGTTCAGTGGTAGGCACTGGTGGGATGCTGGCATACCTTCTGGTAGACTTTGTGATTGAAAAACGGGAGAACCTTATCAGAGACCCCAGAACTGAAGCCTTCAGCTTTACCACCCACACTCATGTCCAAGGGGCAGAGGAAGTAATAGGGCCAGAAAAAGACATGATAGTGAAAATGGTGAAGAACATTCTGCTGTGTAGGGTGGTCCAGATCTAATTATGCAATTTCCATTACGCTATAACTTATTAAGTTTATTACATAGAAAATCACCTGAAAAATCCCTGACCATCGAGAAGTGTGCGAACTGATGATATGAAGAATCATCTTCACGCCGAACTGGAATCGTCCCCGCATAAATCAAAATCATCCAGACGATCTGGATCTGCATAATTAGATCCGGACCACCCTGTATTGCTTGCTTATGCTTCTCACTTATGATTCACCTACGTAGGGGATCCATTAAAAATAGTTGAAGGTCCTTTGGTCTAATGTGAGCTGTTCATCTGTATGATTCATTTGAAGAAATATTAGAGCATTTCCTTCTAATTTACTGTATGGTTAAATTTGAACTTAAGCACACAGTTGTTAGAAGCCAATTAAAAAAAAAAAAAGTATGTGAGCTATATTTACATTTTTCTTCAGATTTTAATTTCATATCACAAGTTAGATGATGGCAAGTTGGCACACCTACAATTTTTTTGTAAACATCTTGCAGTTTCAAATCAGATTCTGTAACAATTAACACGTTTCGTACTAGAATTTCAGGTTTATGCTATTATTTTTTTACGACGTAGAATCTGTTTTTTGAGGTTGTTTGATAATTTTGATGTAATCTGAAAAAGTTTTTATTTTATTCCTGTGTAAACAACAAAATCACAGCAAATTGAACCTTGAGAACATGGTAAATTTACATTGTAAAAAACTTAACATAAGCCAAGATATAAAATGTGTTAATTGTTACACAATATACATTACATGACCGACTCCATCACAGGATGTCATTTTCTAACCGGCTTAGTCCTGAACAGGTGATTGAATTTTAAGATACGTGTATAAAACGTGTTAATTGTTGCACATTATGCATCACATATCTGTGATCTTTGCATCAATTATGTTATACATAAGGCAGTAATAACATTTCACTTTTTCCCCCAGTGGATAAAACCTTCATGAGCTGCCCATCTAGCATACTTTGTTTCTATCGCCTAGCCAGCCTTAGGTCTATCTTTTTTCTGTTTCTGATCTCCTTTTTGACTTCGACTTCTAATTCTCGTTTTACCTTCGTGTTTTGGTTGCCTTTTCTTTTGTCTTTTTTCATGACCCGGTTTTCCCTTCTGACAACGGTTTTTACTCCATGTTATCATCTCCTGATAATCTTTTTTTTACTCCCAATAATCCATTCGATTCCAGCGTGTCATAACAACTTCGGCCTTTCAGCCATACACGCATGCAAATGGCTTATTTCGACTTTTCATAAAATTCCATCACAATTAAAGAGAACCTTAAAAAAGAAGAAGTCAGTTGTCAGGATTGTGAAATATTAAGAGGCATTTGGGTCGGTGTATCCGATTTTTCATAAGTCGTGCATGTGTTCCTGTGGCATATTTCACATTAAACCTTTCAAGGGATCTGTCTGGTAAACTGGTTCAGCATGTGGCCATGCACGTTTGGTCTGGTTAATGTGTTAGAAAGTTGTGAGGTATTCTTTCTGCTTGTATCAAAACATAATAGCTGTGTCAGAAATCACATCGAGTCTCATCAAGGCTCTACTAGTTTTCACTTAAAAAACACACTTTGATTTTTAGGCACAGTATATGAATTGTTTATGTTCTCAGTTATCTATATTACTAAACGAACGTTGTATATATGCATGGATGCCAGAGGCCAGAAGCAAGCCATGCACAATACAACCGCCGCCCGAATGCAAACGCACACAATACAACCGCCACCTGAATGTGAACGCGCACACCAACGCATGTACAACCTTCGTTTAGTAATGTAGATCTCCAAGCCGGGATCCGCCGCCATGGACACTTCAGCACGCGAATCCACCGCCGTCACCATCAGGGAACTAGGTGGCGCCAAAAGCACACACGCACAGCGCCTCAGCGCCCGAGAGTCAAACCCACCGGCTTCCCAGAATCAGTAGGTGGCGCCCAAACAACACAACACAACCTGTAAAGTAAACTTGAGTCCAGCGTTCATGTGACGTTTACCAAAAATGTTGTTTATAAGGAAATTTTTAATTAACTATTTTGAATTTACCATTTTATGAATTTTTTTTGTTTCCAATTTACTTCATTTAAACCTTTGCACTCCGATATTTTTTTTACTTATGAGTGCAACAACTCAAAGACATTTTGGACTTAAGTGATATAACAATTAATTTTCAAGTTTAGTTTTAATAAATTGGTTAATTTTAGTACAAATATATTTATTTGATTAAATGAAAACTTTCCCAGGACACTCCCACCTTCCATGATTTTTCATCCCTCCAAAGATCGGAGGGAACAGAAAGTGATTGCCATTGTTGGATTTGCGATTCTTTAGAGAATCAGGGGTTTACTGGTTACTAAATGTCAGCGTTTTCAGTCTTTAAGTATTTGCAACCCAAGTTTTCATAAAATTTTTAATCGTGCCTCCTTAACGTTTTTTTGAAAGGAGCCCACTAATACCAATTTGTTCTTTTTTAATTAAAAATATATATCATAGATGCATATTTTATTATACCTACTTAAATTTTATTGACATTTATCTAACTGTATTTTTATTTTTTTAGTATAAGAATGTAGTTTAAGTTCAATTGTTTTGGTTTCAATCTTCATGCCCCCCTTTTTGTTACTTCGCGCCCCCCTAGGGGGGCCCG
>JANRMT010062835.1:8278888-8301875 GCA_026402145.1 Polypterus bichir lapradei | reverse complement strand
ATATATATATATATATATATATATATACTTTGTATCAAAATTTGCCCAACCAGTCTGGGTAGTAGTGCTGGTAAACTTTTTTTTTAAGATTCTACTGTCCAAATTTGCTAACATTTGATCGGAGAGCAGGGTCCCCCTCAAAGGTTCCAGTGTTCAGGTTCACGAATATTAAATTGGAGATGAAGGTCCTCCAAGTTTCGACTGTCCAGATTTACTCACATTAGATTTGGAGAGCAGATTCCCTCTTGGACATTTCAAGCTTCCAGATTTACTAATATCTGGTCAGAGGTGCCCATTGGAGTTTTGAGCATCCAGACAGAACATGACCACATTTTTCACCAATTTTCGCTGACTAGCAAAAGTATTCTACGTACCAGAACTTGAGAAACACTAATGTATAGGATTACAGCTATAAACTTGTGCGTGTGCTTTAAGCCTTTATTCACTGAAGACTATTGTACAAAGATAAAATAAATCTAACTGTGCGCCAACATCTACTAAACACATAGGCCTCTTTCAAACTCGTTCACCTCCTCCTAGCCTCTGGTGAACCATAAAATCTCGTCAGCCTCTTTCTCTAACTTCCCCCCTACTTTGTTTTCCATAGAGTCTTAGAAAACTACATTTTTGATGTTACCCTTCTTCATTTCATATCTTTTAAAATACTGAGCTGTTCCATATCCATCTATCCATCCTCTTCCGCTTCATCTGAGGTTGGGTCACAGGGGCAGCAGCTTGAGCAGAGATGCCCAGACTTCCCTCTCCCCGGCTACTTCTTCTAGCTCTTCCGGGGGAATCCCAATGTGTTCCCAGGCCAGCCGGGAGACATAGTCCCTCCAGCGTGTCCTGGGTTTTCCCCGGTTGGACGTGCTCGGAACACCTCACCAGGGAGGCGTCCAGGAGGCATCTTGATCAGATGCCCGAGCCACCTCATCTGACTCCTCTCGATGCGGAGGAGCAGCGGCTCTACTCTGAGCCCCTCACGGATGACTGAGACCCAACTCACACTCTGCACCCGACCTCCTTGGCCCCTCCCATAGGTGGTGAGCCCATGGGAAGGCTGTGCCATATTAAAGCAGAATTGCAAGTAGTAATAGTAGTAGTAGTAGTAGTAGTGGAGAAATTCTCATTTGTTATGTTTGAAAAGAGCAAAGTAATCTTTCTTTACTAACTTATTGCTTCAATTCTCTCTTTCTCAACAGGCACAGCGCTAATATCAACCTTCACCGCAAGTTGTTGACCAAAGAATTGGACGAGATGGGTCTTGAAACTCACCACACTCCTCTTCCCCGAGAACTACGTGATGAGTTCCTGGCCAAAATATACGGCGGACATCCATTAGGATTCGATGGTAGCTTCGGGCGAGATGAATCCAATTCACCGGCTATCCCAGAGTACTTGCAGACCAATGGCTACTACCGGGGACCTCCCGAAGACTGCATGGTTTTGGACCTCAGTACAACCTCCAGCATCCAGTCTAGCAGTAGTATCCATTCATCCCGAGAATCTGATGAAGGCAGTGACGAAGGAATCCTGCTTGATGACACTGACGGGGCTAGCGACTGCGAGGATTTCTCCTATAAATCTGACGGGCTGGCCCAGATGGGTGTGTCAGGAATGGTTGGTCAGGATGGCCTTCTTGAAGCCTCTTCCACTATGCTACATTCTGGCTCTATTGGCAGTGGTGGAATCATGTGCAACATCTGCCACAAAATGTACAGCAACAAGGGGACCCTGCGAGTGCATTACAAAACCGTTCACCTGCGCGAGATGCACAAGTGCAAAGTGCCCGGCTGTAATATGATGTTCTCATCGGTGCGCAGCCGTAATCGGCACAGCCAGAACCCTAACCTTCACAAACATGTTCCTTTTACCTCTGTTGTAGAGTAGCCAATGCATATCTTATAACCCTGGCCCATCACTCCTGAAACCCAGACCACAAACTCAGTGTGATGCCAACTTGTGTAAGGCTGATTGACTTCTTCCGGATTTGGCATTTTTTATATTGATTAATTGAAAACATAACAGAAAAATGAAAGAGACAAAAGTGCTATTGCATCATTATTTTCTTATTTTTTTTTTGTTTTGTTTTTTTTTTTTTTTTACTTCTTTCGGACAAGTGGGATGTGACTCTCTGAGCACCCAATGCCCAACAGACTCGACCATTTCCACCCAGGATGCTCTCTTGCTGTTACTCATCTCCAAAGAAACTCTTTGAGATACTATTTGTGACTGTTGCCTGCAGAAATAATAAACTA
Source organism: Polypterus bichir lapradei (assembly GCA_026402145.1). NCBI lineage: Eukaryota > Metazoa > Chordata > Cladistia > Polypteriformes > Polypteridae > Polypterus > Polypterus bichir. The sequence goes on along the minus strand of JANRMT010062835.1, from coordinate 8,299,617 downwards.
AAAAAATTACCTTCTTGATGTCTTTGTGTACTAATAACTTTGAAAAGAACCTTTATCAAAGCATGACAGCTTCATTTGTAAATACGATGCCCGTCGAGGCTTATGATGTAAAACAATTGTATTGATGGTGGTTAGCTTTCTCTTTTATTTTACGGTACTTCCAGCTGTTAGGTTAGGTAGATAAGGAAGAGGTAGCTCGCTGGCTAGTTCGGTTCATTTATGTTTGCGTTAATACGCATTATAAACTGAAACACAAGTCTTGTTTTAAGTACCTGCTAGATATACTGTAGCAATGCGAGGGGGCACCGGCATGCGTAGGGCGCCCAGTCAGATAGTTTGGTTTGTTTGTTTTGTTTCTTTAGTTTTACCTTTTTTTTTTTTGTTTCATATTACTACATACACCCAGTCATGCACTTTTAAAAACACTTCGTTAGGGAATGTGTAATATTCCGTATGTTATTCACACTACCGTAACCCAGCAAAACATTGGAGATTTTATCGTTCTTTTTGTTTGATCAGCGTAGTGTTCTCATTGGCCTATGGCTTTGATGCCATGGAATCTTTAAGTCATGCTTAAGTATTATACAGACGTATGAGTATTAACGAACAGGAAAAAAAAGCCTGTAGCTATAATGGGATGGTGGATTCGCACATAAAATGAAATGTTTGCTTTCATAAGCATCTATTAATATGTTCAAAGCATTCTATGGTGTTTCGTTTAAAAAAAAAAAAAAAACCTCTCCACACAAACGATGAAATACTCGACTTTTGTACTTTCCGAGAAATGCTGTTATGTGTAGCTATGATTCAGAAAAATTCCTTTTCTTGAACTTTGAATTTGAATGTTGTATTATCCCAGAGTCCGATCATTTCAATGTATTTTCAAACCCTGCAGTGAAAAGCAGTATTTAAACAAGTATTGCATGAGAGTGTTGGTAAAATCAACAACGATCAACTACCTAAATGTGTTATGCTCAAAAACGAATCTTGAGAGCCAGATGGAACACTGCATCGTATCGGTGTGGGCCATCAAAAGTCTTAAAACAGCACTTTTTTGTGACAGAGTCTTAATTCTTAGTCATTCATGAAATTCTCATCGAAGATGTGGCAACTGTGAAGCAAGATGTATTAAATAAATAATTGTAGTGAAATAGTAATGAATCGAGGAACACTCCAGATATTAAAGGAAGAAGCCACAGTGTTACCATCATCCTGTCAGATATTGCGCAGAAGTTTTGCATGAGGTTCAGTATTCGTGGCTCCCTTGTCCTTGTTCATTTTTGTTTCTGTCATTTGATGGACAGCTGAAGTTATTAATATGTGTGAACTCTAAGCAATGTATTTCTTGAATAGAACTGAAAACTTTTTTGCTATGAATGTTATTTTTTTTTTCAGCAGAGCCCAATAGGCAACAAGAGTGAGCTAATGGCCTCTGCTTACGATGTAACCATGTGCAAGTGCCAACTTTCATTCTGTGAGATGCCTTGATCATGAGTTCTGAAATGGCACAGTATGCCGTGATGCCACCATAGCTAGCAAGATGTACACAAATGTCGAAATGAATAGCATAGTAGCTTGTCAAGAAGGATAAATGGAAGTAAGTTTAGGTGGAAGGTAATCGGTGATAAGTGGTGCACCAAAGAAAGCAGACTCAGAAATGAGGCATCCAAAACTTTAAGATGAACAAAGGAAGTTGTTCATACAAAACAGAAGGAATTGTGAGTAATTAGAGTAAGTGCTGTGTTCTCAGAGTTATGCAAACGCAATAGACAATTGTGGCGGTAGTGTAATATCAACATTTAAATATTGCGAAGACCTCGTTGATACAAGATAATCTCACCCAGATCGAAAGTCATTTGCACACGGGAGAAGTCAAAAGCATTGCACAATATTTTGTGAGTACAAAACAATCCTGTGAAAATGTTTTGTCAAAACACAAGGAATCAAACATTTTGAACATGAGATTGTAAGTCATGATAAATAATTCGTGTTCTCAAGACAGAAATTCAAGAGAGTGATCCGGTCATGAGATCATTTTCCTTGAGACCACACTAGTAAAGTCATGCTTATGAGATTCTGTAGTAAGTTAGGAAAGTTTGATTTTTGATTGTTTTTTTCTCCCATTTCCCCTCCCTTCCTCTAATCCCAGGTGTTTACTTAATTCTGACAGCTTACTGTTTGGGTCACGTGACCTGAATTATTTGTCTTAAGGCGACAGGCCGGTTAACGGGGCCAGATTAAGACGAAATTGGGCCTGATGCTGCAGCGTAGAAAAGGCCTGTTTTTTCTCAGCATTCGACACTCACCGTACATGCGCACTTAGACCAACCAAGGAGCCTTAATTGCTTGCGACGCAACCAGCCAGCCTTTATTGAACATGAATAATAATAACGACGTAGTATCGTAACAACTCGAGATTAATATCAAATTATGTAACATCAACATTCAATAGCAATTGTCTGAAAAGTGCACTTAATGCGGAAAACCTAACAATGAAATACACAAAATTTCGCAATTCTCTTACGAAACAGAGTAAGAAAAAATGAATTTGCAGAGACATTGGGTCAAAGTGACTCAGTTCAGGCTCTTGAGGGTAAAAATTTGTCCACGATTTAAATTTCATAATAGACCAGAATCCTGTCGAGGATTTTAAAAATTCTAAACATCCATGCCGGGCCCGCGAGCCGGCTTTTAGTTTTACCTTTACAGATAACCATTTAAATAGCCATCGATTTTTACTGTACAACTAACTTTCAAGGTGAAAAATTTACTACATGGCACTTACCGAACGATAATAAAGTGGCAAGAATCCCCAAGATATTGCAAAAAACGCAATACTGTTTAACGTAAAATTGATAGCATTAACTTGAAATCTTCGGTTAACAATAAACACAACGATGTTATAGTTATGTCACATAGCGCAAAGAACAATAGTAACTGTATAATAAGTAATGCTGTGTCTAGGCGTCCAAAAGTCGGACTCCAAATTTCATTCTAAGAATTATTTTGAGGTTAATATAGCAAAGGAAAACTGTTCAGCTTCTGGAAAATTCTCGTCTGTTTCCATCTGGGCCTATTTCAGGAATGGGCCTAATGCTGCAGCATCAATTGCACACAACTTAATCCGGCCCTGGCGTTAAGTGTTAAATCACATGATGAATCATTTCATCTGTGATGTCCTCTTACAGACTCTGTGCTTCTCTTCCTGCTTTAGATTAAAAATAAATACGTTCTGTTTTGTTTGTTTTGTTTTCCATTTATGGTTTTGGAAATCATTTTGCCTAAAGTCCTTGTCAGAAAAACCTAATTAAGTGTTGCATTGTTGAGCGATGTTACATCGATGCATTATTCAGTGTTGCGCCCGATGAAATAGTGAAGCAGTGGGAGTTGCTCTTCATTACCTCTATGTTGTGTTTCTGTCATATGAATCTTTCTCAGTTTATGATACTAAACATCATGTTCTCCTTCTCCTTCATCTTGACATTTTATGTTCGCTTTGCTGTCAGGAGATGACAACAGGATTCCCAGAATAAATAGTTCTGAATTTCTTTGACAATCGGTAAAACTTTGCCATTTTGTGTGGCTGCGATCAGTCGTAACAGACTTGCGTTGACCCCGACCTTTAAGTGCGTTTCAGGCTTTGATGTTATTTTTACATTTAGTGCTAAAATTCTCTGCAGTGGGCTGGTGCCCTGCCTGGGGTTTGTTTCCTGCCTTGCTCCCTGTGTTGGCTGGGATTGGCTCCAGCAGACCCTCGTGACCCTGTAGTTAGGATATAGCGGGTTGGATAATGGATGGATGGATGCTAAAATTTCTAATCATGAGAATTAATATTTTAATAAAGCTGCTGTCCAAATGTTGGATTTGTTTGGTTGGGTTCACACTTACACCTAAGGTCAAATGAAATTTGAGAGACAATTAGCCAACCTGGCTAAAACCAGAACACAACTATTAATCGAATGATAATTAATATAATATAGTATGATAAAATAATCCTAAAACCACTTAGGCAAATTTAGGTTTTAAAGGGTCATGTCATAATGCTTAAGCCCATCACCTTTTATTAAAACAATGTGATATTGTCTGTCTTTCTGTTTGTATTCTCTAAAGCTGAGCTCCCAGAAGGTCCCACTAGTTGGTTATTGTAGTCCCGTGGCCAACTTTCTCACTTCTGCTGCTCTTTCATTCATTTCATTCGCTCTCCAGGCTTCTCAAAAGTTCTTCCTTGTAAAGTGAAGTTTGTGTATATAATGTGCCGCATCAGCAGTGTGCGGACGAGGTGTCTGGAGTCGCACCCGTGGTGTGACGTTTTCTTTGGTGGCTTGTACTTCATACATCTGTAACCTGCGTTTTGTTTCGCTGTTCGCTTTGTCTGCATGTTCATTTCATGCTACTGTATGAGTTGCTCCCAGATAAAAGTCACCTCTGCTGGCCCGTCCCTTAATGGGTCATGCTGGGCCGTTGTACCCTTGTGGACTCAAAGAGGCGGTTGTCCCACTGGCCGAACAGATTGTATGGCTCATCGGACTAAAGGAACCGTCCTGCCACTTGACAAGCAAATAACGTTGCCTTTTGTGCTACAGACCACGCGGCCATATTCGCTAACACATATGGTTAAGTGTGTATAGTACATGTGTTAGCACAACAGGTCCGTATATCCAGATGCTGTATATTTATGTGTGTATAAAAGGAGAATCCGTTTAGAAAGGTGCTGATCGCATATGAAAACGTAACAATGGCTGAAAACAAAGAACTAGCAGCATCCGTGGCAATTAAGTACTGCATATGAAAATGATTACTTGCCTCATATTAATTAGCCGGTGACATAAAAAGCAATTTCCCTGCCCAAAAATGAGCCGTGGTTAAGTGAGCCGGCCGAGGCCGCCACAAGATTTGTGTGCCAAGAGGCATGAAAGCAGGATGCGTAACGGGAAGCATTACATTCCTCGCGACGCAAGGTGAAATGAGCAGCTTTTAGTAACATATTGCTGGGGAGACGTTGAGTGATCTTTTAATAATTAATGAGGCCTCAGTCTACTCTCAGTATGGAGCAGAACAACTGAGAAAGATGGCAACGCAATATGACAATAATGCATGGGGTGGGGGGGGGGGGCCGCTGAGTGACCCATTAATAATGAAACGCTTTTGGTCCACTAGACTGAAATCTCCGGAGAGCAAGAGCCGACATTACACTCTGGAAATGCTGCGCTGCTCACACTCGAGCTGTTGCGCCTCGACGCTGTTCTTTTTTCTTTTTATTCGTCTTCCATAATTTTTAAATACAAATCAAATTGGGCAAACGGAGGGAAAAACAAAAACAAACAAACTGCAACCTTGGAAATTGTTTTTTATAAACCGTGTCAAAGTAACCATTAAAAAGTGCGTATTCACGCTTCAGATCACACTCTCCTGTGTGCTGCCCACCCAGACCCTACCTGCTGGCTTTCTATCAGCAACAACTTGTCCATTTTGGGTCAGAAGTGCCAGGCTGATTGAAACGCCCCGCTGTCGCCATCGCACCTCCTCGCCCGTGACATTTGGACGCATTGTTTGTGTCCATTCTGGAAAGCGGTTTCGTTTTTTCTCGTCTCCATGTTTTCCTTTCTATTTTATTTTTAGATGTATATATATATATATATATAGTATATATATAATTTTTGTATACCGCATGCAAATAAGCTTCAAGGTTTGTACTGACTGAGTGCGGCTGTCCTGGCTGCTCACACAGGTTCCTCTTCCCCGATTTTCTTCCCCTTCTGCCGCTCAAATGCTGAATGCACTGCTGTACGGTTGGCCAAGCCACAGATTACTGCCTCGTGGGGGTCTCATGGGTAGCTTTAGGAAGAAATACTCGCCGTACCCTCAACAACGTTTATTTGATACCCTCCCATTAGTAGCCGGAAAGGCAAATGTCCTTTGATTTATCTTGTTTTTTGTTTTTTTGTTTTGTTTTATTATTTTTTTTCTCGTGTATTTTCTGTACTATAACTGTCTATGGTTTTGCATAAAATGCATATGGGTTTTGGGATGTAAATGGAATTTTATTCATATTTTGTCCAAATACCTCTTGTAATTTGTATCAGAATTCTTGTACAATTTTTATATTAAAGATTTATCAGTCACTGGCAAGGTGATCCATCTTTGTTTTTGTATCTCAATGGTGCTAACAGGGGGCTGGGAATTCCGGGAGACCACTTGTTACGGTGGTCCCAAGGAGAGGTACTGCCTCAGTTTCTGTGTAGTTCCAAATGAATGAGAAGGAAATAAATTCACACTTCCCAACCCAACCCAATTTAATGGGGTGCCAACTGTTTTGATTGCAGCACAAAATGGCCAGTGTGGTATGAGGCAGCCACAATATTATGGCATCCCTGAGATCCCGACCAGAGACCTTTCAGCGAGGGGGAAGCTGGCATGAAAGTGGCCCTGCAGGCGCCATTGACGGGGTTCACTTTGAGAGCACTTCACGCGTTGTCGAGCTTGGGTCACAAAGTTGCACAGAAGAGTTCAGCAGGAGTTGAAACTTCATTGCCGTTCTGCCAGCTAGAAACACAAGTCTCTTACAGAGGCGATCCGACCTCACAAGGAAGGAACAGCCGTCACATGTGACGCGTCGGCCCCGACTCCTGCTCAAAAGAACACAAAGAGTGGTGGCTCTGAGGCTAAGGATCTGCGCTGGTATCCCGAAGGTTGCCAGTTCGAATCCCCGTCACTGCCAGAAGAGATCCTACTCTGCTGGGCCCGTGAGCAAGACCCTTAACCTGCAATTGCTCCTGTGCTCTGACCCCAAGGGGTATGCGAAAACTAACAAATTCCTAATACAAGAAATTGTATAAGGTGAAATAAAGAACAAAAAAAAAAGTCTTCTTCATCAAGGGGATCCAGCAGGCCGGAGAGGGAAAAAAGACAGGAGAGTGAGAGACCTCAGGATGGCCGCGGCTCGATCTTTTACATGTTTGTAGCCCAGCCAGCAAGCCGGCAGCCGATCCCACAAAGAGCTACTCAAAGAGTGTGTTTCTTTTCCATTGAAAAACTGTTTAAAAGGGGCAGCGGTCACAACGTGTTTCTTGGCTGGTTGAGTCCATCAAACGTGAGGCCTGTGAGCCTCGTAAGTGGACCCTCGGGCCTTGCGTTGGCTCATAGTGTGGCATACAGGTTGAGTGGTGTGAGACTGAGCTGGGTGGGCAGTGTGTATGAGGAGACCAAGAGATGAAGCAGCTGGCAGCGTGAGGTGCTGCAGAAGACCTGAGCAGAATAGTGGAATTGGTCCTTTTTTGGGCTCACTTATGATTAGTCGGTGTTAACTGGTTGATTCCATTTGTCAATAGCAGTCCACTCCAGGACAAACGGGTTGTGGCATCAGAAGTTCAAAATGATATAAATAAAGTACAAAAGATACAACCCCAGCCCTAGCAGAGGGAGGATGACCATAAACCACCGGCTTGTGCATGAAAGGACAAACAATCTTTAAAAGGGAGATTTGTTCACAAAAATACCTAAAGAGAAGTAAAAAAGAGGCAAAAGGAGTCACCAACAAGGCAATCTGGACACAAATGAGTCCCAGGACCAAATCTGTATATATAAAAGAAATGCTATGGGTTACAGTTGTGCTTGAAAGTTTGTGAACCCTTTAGAATTTTCTATATTTCTGCATAAATATGACCTAAAACATCAAGGTTACAAAACCATCTGTAAAGAGTTTGGACTCCACCAGTCCACAGTCAGACAGATTGTGTACAAATGGAGGAAATTCAAGACCATTGTTACCCTCCCCAGGAGTGGTCGACCAACAAAGATCACTCCAAGAGCAAGGCACACGTGTAATAGTCGGTGAGGTCACAAAGGACCCCAGGGTAACTTCTAAGCAACTGAAGGCCTCTCTCACATTGGCTAATGTTCATGTTCATGAGTCCACCATCAGGAGAACACTGAACAACAATGGTGTGCATGGCAGGGTTGCAAGGAGAAAGCCACTGCTCTCCAGAAACACCATTGCTGCTCGTCTGCAGTTTGCTAAATATTACGTAGACAAACCAGAAGGCTATTGGAAGAATGTTTTGTGGACAGATGAGACCAAAATAGAACTTTTTGGTTTAAATGAAAAGCGTTATGTTTGGAGAAAGGAAAACACTGCATTCCAGCATAAGAACCTTATCTCATCTGTGAAACATGCTGGTGGTAGTATCATGGTTTGGGACTATTTTGCTGCATCTGGGCCAGGACGGCTTGCCTTCATTGATGGAACGATGAATTCTGAATTCAGAAGAATTCTAAAGGAAAATGTCAGGACATCTGTCCATGAACTGAATCTCAAAAGAGGGTGGGTTATGCAGCAAGACAACGACCCAAAGCACACAAGTCGTTCTACCAAAGAATGGTTAAAGAAGAATAAAGTGAATGTTTTGGAATGGCCAAGTCAAAGTCCTGACCTTAATCCAATCGAAATGTTGTGGAAGGACCTGAAGTGAGCAGTCAATGTGAGGAAACCCACCAACATCCCAGAGTTGAAGCTGTTCTGTACCGAGGAATGGGCGAAAATTCCAGCCAATGTGCAGGAATGAGCAAAAGTTACCGGAAACGTTTAGTTCAAAGGGGGGGTCACAACAGATACTGAAAGCAAAGGTTCACATACTTTTGCCACTCACAAATATGTAATATTGGTAATATGTTTTAGGTCATATTTATGCAGAAATATAGAAAATTCTAAAGGGTTCACAAACTTTCAAGCACAACTGTATGTCTGCTACGTGATTACCTGCAAACCAGTGGAGCTGGAACCTTGATGTTGGTTTTAATCGGGAGCTTATTATGAGATACACACTGGTGAAGTAAATAATGTAACTGGTGGCAAACTCCACAAAGTCATCTGGGATCACATCTGTCCTGCAGCAAGTTAGATAGGCAAACTGATCAAGAAGGTGACATGGCAGAATGAAGGAAAAAAAAAACCAGTGGTGACATCTGCTGATTGTGAGGCTAACCGTAAACACAAATTATGTGAAAGGAAGAAGACGAATGACAGCTCTGGCATCAGCTAAGTGTCAAGCACATGGGCCACAGCAAAGTGCTGGTACACATAAACTAACGGGGCCGGAAGTCTGATATTGGCAGGACTGGTGGTTTGGGTGTTTCTACAACTAGGATGTCTGGTCAAACTCTTTAGATAGCAGTAAAAAGAATGAATTAAAAAAATTATTGATGATAGCAATAATTACAGATACAACAACACTCCACCAAGGTGCATTCAATGAACCGCATTGGTTGCTCCGCCTATGGGGGGGGAGTCCAACCATAAAATATTACTAACATAAAAGAACACTTAGAAACAAAATAATTCATAAATATAATTGACATAGAATACACAATTAGACCAAAATAAATTACAATATTAACATAAATTATAGTTAATTACAGAATAAAGAATTACCGAAAAAGACACAAAAATGAATTTCAACTTAAGCCAGGAAAGTAATTCAAACTAAAACATAACCCCAGCTAGTGGAGGCCAGTCTAAACTGGAGTGGGGTGAAAGCTGGATGATAGTGAAGGCACTTTATTAAACCTCCACTGGTGAAGCCCATCCAAAGTGAAGTTGGCAGATCATGAAGACATTCAAATGTAGTGGCCATTACTGGAGGATGGTCTTCACTCTTGTGGATCTATCTATCTATCTGAACGTTCATCGTTGACAACTGGTGAACATTTGCATTCCCCCAGTTTTATTTATTTATTTTTTTTAACTATTGTTGCTATTAAACACAGATCTCACTGGTGAGGAGGAGGAGGCGGAGCTTCCTGAAGATGAGTGACATCCATGGAAGCCCCGCCCCATCCGTTCCCCCACTAAAAAAAAAAATGTAATGCATCTGGAAGTCGATTTTCATTTTAAGGACCACAACTTGGTGTTTATTCTAAAGACTGGGGATGTCAGAGTCTGACTCCCCAGAGAAGCACTCTGAAGACAATAGTTTGTAATCGGTGAAGGATTTGCATTCTTCTCTTTCATTTTTTTTCTTCTATGAATTACCATGGCTGCTGTTAAGGGCAGATCTCACTGCAGTAGAGGAGGAGGAGCCTTCCTAAGATGAGAGACTTCCTGGAAGCCCCGCCCCCTTCTAGGCACTTCATGAAAGAACTGGGACTGTCAGAGTCATTTTATTTTCTTCATGTTGGCGTTGTGGCAGTGGAGGTGGAGTCCACTGAAGATGAGTGTTTGGTTTGAAATAGAAGTCCCGCCCCACTTTCCAGTCACTCCACAACACAACCTGGAAGTCGGTGTTTATTCTAAGGACTGTGACTGTCAGAGTCGGATTGCCCACACAAGCACTCTGAAGACAGTCTGTCGGACTCAGACTGTTCTCAGCAGCGCTTCTAAGATGGTCGTTTGTGATCAGTGAATGTTGTGCACTCCTCTTTTTCCTATTTTTTTCTTCCATGAATTACCTTTTCTGCTATTTAATGCAGATCTCAGTGGAGCAGAGGAGTCCACTGAAGATGAGAGACGTCCCCTCCAGTTTGAAATAGAAGTTCTGCCCTCCCCCATTTCCAGTCACCCCACTGTAAAAGAAATAGCAAAACCTGGAAGTTGAAGTTCATTCTAAGGACCACGTCAGACTGCCCATAGAAAACACCTCAGCAATGACTGATGATTAGTGAACATTTCCATTCATCCAGTTTGGTTTTATGTTTCTTTACCGCTGTTGCTATTAAACTCAGATCTCACTGGAATGGAGAAAGAGGAGGAGCCCTCCGAAGATGATTGACATCAATGGAAGTCCCCTTCCAGTCACCCCACGATAAAAGAAATAATGCAGCCTGAAGTCGGGGTTCTTTCTCAGTACTGTGACTTGGATTCGGGCTGCCTGTAAAAGCACTTTGAAGATGATCAGTGAACGTTTTGTGCTCATCTCGTTCCAATTTATTATTTTCCATTAATTACAATTGTTGCTATTTAATGGAGATCTCACTGGAGTGGAAGAGGAAGAGGAGCCATGGAAAGATGAGTGACATCCATGGAGGCCCCGCTCTTTCATGTCACCCAAGTATAAAAGAAATAACACAAACTGGAAGTCAGTGTTCGTACTAAGGACTGTGACTGTCGGACTCGGACTGCCCACAGCAGCTCTTCTAAAATGGTCATTTGTGGTTGGTGAATGTTTTATACTCATCTCTTTCCAGGTTTTTCTTTTCCATGAATTACCGTTGTTGCTATTTAACAGAGATCTTACTGGAGTGGAGGAGGAGGAGGAGGAGCCCTCCAAAGATGAGTGACATCCAAAGAAGCCCCACCCCTTCGAGTCACCCCACTATAAAAGAAATCACACTACCTGGAAGTCAGTGTTCCTTCTACGGACTGCGACTGTCGGAGTCGGACTGCCCATTGAAGCACTTTGAAGATGATCAGTGAACGTTTTCTGCTCATCTCGTTCCAATTTTTTCTTTTCCATGAATTATCATTGTTGCTATTTAGTGGAGATCTCACTGGAGTGGAGGAGGAGGAGGAACCCTCTGAAGATGAGTGACCCGCCCTTTCCTGTCATTCAATTATAAAAGAAATAACATAAACTGGAAGTCAGTGTTCGTATTAAGGACTGTGACTGTCGGACTCGGACTGCCCACAGCAGCACTTCTAAGATGGTCATTTGTGATCGGTGAATGTTTTGCTCTCATCTCTTTGTTTTATTCTTAGTGTTGTTGCTGTTAAATAGAGATCTCACTGGAGTGGAGGAGAAGAATTCCAAAGATGAGTGACATCTTTTCCGGTCTGACCTCCTCTTCCAGTCAATATGAAAAAATGCTCCCGAAAGTCAGGATTCATTAGAAGAACTGCGACTCCTAAGACAGGCAGGCAGCGCGGCATAGTGGTTAAGGCTTTGGACTTCAAACCCTGAGGTTGTAGGCTCAAATCCCACTTCTGACACCACTGTGTGACCTGAGCAAGTCACGTGACCTGCCTGTGCTCCCAATTGGAAAACCAAAAGAAATGGAACCAGTTGTATCATAAATGTTGTAAGTCACCCTGGATAGAGGTGTCAGCCAAATTAATAAATGTAGGACGGTTGTTCATGATCAATGAACATTAGCTAAATTATCGTAATTAAGTGGGGACCCCAACACTTCACCACAACCTTCGATTGCATTCTGTGTGTGTCTCTGTGTTTTGTCTTTTGTCTTTTTCAAACTATAAAAGAACAGATAAGCAAAGAAATGAGGATCAGTGTCCCAGTGGATGTCACTCGACAAAGAAAATGATGAGCGCCTGCCTTTTTGGGTATGGAGCTCTAATGCCTATAGAAGATGGATCGTGGAGCGAACACCGACTGCCGCTGATCTGTTCATTTAAAGACCGGTGACACCCACAGTGGATGTGACCCCAGTGGGCCTCCGTCATTTTCTCTTTGGAAGAGACAGAAGAAGAGTTAGCAGCAGCGTCACATTTAATCCCCGCCCATTGCTTGGTGGTCTAGATGTAGGTTTCTCACTTCGGATGTGAGATTTCCCGGGTTCTCCAAAGCTCACCAGTGTATTGTGTCACTTGTCACTATTGTGGGGACACATGCAAGTTACACTTTCGTTGACTTGACAGTGGAATTCCTACAATGGATTTTTGTGTTAAAGCACAAAGTGGATGGGTTTACATGTTACATCTGACTGGTATTTTGGACCCCCCACTCATTAAAAATAGGAATGCAGCAGGGTGGTCACTTCAAGGTGTCGCTCCGTGTGCTGCTTATGGCGCCCCGACCGTCAACCTTACCACATGGCCATGCCTCACTCTGTTTGTGGCGTCTGTTTGTGGATTCCTCGTGAAAGGTCAAGTGCGAGCCACTGTATTCCTCCAGCAGATCGATGGCCGGCCCCCCGCAGATCATAAGTGAAGTTGTAGCTCTGCTCCTCCGCGCTTTGCCGCTCCCAGCAGAGGCCTATCAATGTTGAGGGAAATCTCGGAGCTAATCGATGGCAAGCTGCTCTCTCCTTGTGGGCCCAATGCATGCTGCCTCTGATAGGCTTAGCGGCCGTCACATGACCCGGAGAAAGAGTGTCTAATTCAAGGTCAAGAGGCTCCGGCGTCTTCTCTTTCAGCATTATGTTCTTATTAAAACAAACATCGCGTCCGGGGAGCTTCAACATAAATCTGTAATACGAGGACGTCGACTCCTTCTGCAGGCATCGAGTGTCAAAGAGTCTAAAAATAAGACACAAGTGTTTGGTGATGGGGGGGACGGGAGCGCGAATGGAGGACTTCATCTCAGCCCGGCCAAGCGATGGGAAGGAGCCACGCAGGAAACCATGGATTAGCCTCCCATGGATGTAAATTGTAGGCAAAGCCAGCTGGGGAAGAGAGAACACCTTCAGGCCGACATCATGGTGAACCGAAGCAGCTGAATGGGACGTGACACCTTACCGACCTCCTGTGTGGAATTTAAATGTCCTCTCCGTGTCTCCTGGGTCGTTACAAAACTGTGGAAGTTAGGTGGACGGGCAAATCTAACTGTGAGCTCTGAGGGCCCCGGCATCCATTACTGCTAGTTGTGAGGGTGCGAGAGGACCCGGGTTCAAATCCCAGACAAGCCCTTTTGTCTTTGGGGCGACGTAGCTATTGGCTAAACAAGCGGCTGTGATGGACTCATTCCATCTGTCCAGTCGTTTGTATTCTGATATTCTTACTTCACATAGTGGGTTGAGAGAGCATGGAGACCCCTGCACTTTCTGCACACTTGGGTTGTCGGTTTTATTAGTGAATTGTGTTTCAAGAAAGTATCCTATTATACAATTCACAGGACAACACAGAGTTGACTTGAAATGAGCACCCCGACCATCTCTGGCCATCAGTCTTCACTCAGTAGCCCATAATGTCAAAGTGGCCTTCAGAAAAATTTGCAGACTTATTAAAAATCCAAAACTGAAATCTCTCCTTCCTACAAGCATTCAGACCCTTTGACGTGGCCATCCAAGCTGTGCTCAGGTTCATCCTGTTTGCTTCAAATCTCCTTGAGATGTTTCTAGAACTTGATTGGAGTCCACCTGTGATAAACCGAATGGACTGGACAAGACACACGTGGGCCTGTGGGTTAAAACTGACAGGCGTATTCGGGCCCTTCATTCAGTTATTTGTTGGAGCCTCTTTAGCAGCACAAGACACTACAAGCTATGCACACCTGGATTTGGGCCATTTCTCCCATTCCTCCTGGAAGGTCCTCTGAAGCTTCATTAGAATGGAATGGAAGTATCTGTGAATGACCATCTTCAGGTCTCTCCACAGAAGTTGCCTGGGGTTTAAGTCTCGGCCACGGGAGGACACTCAGAGACTCGTCGCAAAGCCACACTAGCCTCGTCTTGGCCATTGAACCGTCGCTGCAGTCTGAGGGGGTGTGGACTCTCTTGGTGGCGCCCCTGTAGAATGTGCTGAGAATGAGGAGGAGGAGGAGGGTAGGCTTGTCTTCTTCCTCAGCCATCAACAGAAGTGGAGATGCTGCTGCGCCTTGTTGGCTGTGGAGGTTGCGGTGTTCATTGACCCGGTAAGGTTTGGTGCTCTCGTCCAGTCCCACCACAGAGACCACAATATGTGGGCAGCAAGGGCCTTCCTGATGTCAACAGTCACCTCTTTCATTTGTTCCACATTAAGAGGTTGATTGCTGCACTTGCATCTGTCTGTCAATCATAATAATAATAATAATAGTAATAATAATAATAATATATTTATATAGAGCTTTTCTCACTACTCAAAGCGCTTCTCTCCATTCTCTAAGCTGACTCATCCCCTGTTACTGATGAGACTCTCCACTTGAAATGACTAGGACTCTCAAGACACACAAGCCCCAAAAAGCTGCAGGAGCACTTCTAATGATGCCCACTAGAGGGGGATAAACCGCCAAACCCCAGCTAGGTAAACATAGCAAACATAGAACCTTAGGAAAATGCTGCGTCACACAGAGAAGCTCCGTAGAGCTCAATGGCAGCATGGAGTTGGCCTAAAAACACAAGGCAGTCCAAGGCAACCCCACCGTCCTAATACAGAAATCCAGAAACGTAGTCAAAGATCTAAAAAAAAATCTCAAAAAACTAACAGAGCACAGACAAGGCACAAGAGCCCCCAAAGTCCCAGAGGGCATTCAACAGGTACTGCTAGGAACTGTGGGAGGCCCTCCAGATTTAGAGGGCGGTCCCTGGCAGTGATTGGCAGGTTGCCACGCCTCTTTGGGTGGACCGCCCACAAAGCATACAGAATGTAACCTAGGCAGCTTACACACAACAGACACCATCAAGAGCAAGGAATAATGCAAAGAGTCAACAAAAGTACGAGGGGCATTCCAAAAGTTTCCGCACTTTTATATTTTCGTTGGAAATGGTGAAGGCGGGAGTAGAATTTGGGTATTAAAAAGTTGGTACGACGCTGGGACAATTGCATCACAAAGGGAGGTGACAATGAAGAAAAGAGATGTCATTTGTGTTTGAAATTCTTAATACTTATTATGTACTCGTGTATAAGTCGGGTCTTGAAACCCGAAAAATCCATCATAAAATCAGACCCCGACTTATACAAAAATACAACATTTAATTTTAATTTTTTTTTTTACATCTTCTTGCCTCCTCCAATCTCACATCAATTTCTCAGACACAACGAATTTTGTTGCAGCCTTTGAAAAATCTGTCTTCAGCTATTTCTTGACGTTTCAATTTATGTGTCTTGTGCAGTGGTGGTCGGGTTTCCACCTTCCTTACCCTGGCCATGTCTCTGAGCACTGAACACCTTGTACTTCTGGGCAATCCAGGTAGGTTGAAGTTCTGGAATATGACAGCACTGGAAGACAGTGTTTGTGCAAGTTCACATCTCACAAGAACTCGCTCAAAGTTCAATTCACACAGATTAAAATGAATAAATTCACGTTCATAGTTCACCATTTCAGTTTTGAACTACCGTATATATACTCACGTATAAGTTGGGTGTTGAAACCCGAAAAATTGATCATAAAATCAGACCCCGACTTAAACGCCCGTTCAAAAATGTGACACTTACATTTTTTACATCTTCTTGCCTCCTCCAATCTCACATCAATTTCTCAGACACAACGAATTTTGTTGCAGCAGCGCAGTTACCAATTTATTTCGCCACTTCAACGACATTTAATTTCAAACCAGCTTCATATTTTTTTCTGATCGAACGCTCCATCGTCAATAAGGGATGCTCTTACGATAAAGATGTATGAGGGCGTGAGATCCAAAAAACACAAAACAGTGCAAACGTCGCTTTGGAATAGTTTGGGTATCACCATGTGGTCACGTTGGCACAGTACATAGAAAAAAAGGCCGTGTGCCCCGTGGTTACTCTGTCAGGTGAGCAGGCGTTAGCATTTTATAATCCCTTGTACCAATAGCGTGAGTTTTCCACATTCGATTTATACAACTGACATTATAAAATATCACAAATTATACTGTAAAAGCAAGTGCCGACTTATCCGCAGGAGAAGTTAAACGCGAGTATATACAGTAAATAGAGTTAAAAAACAAGTGAGGAAACATTTTGAAAGTCCCTCGTAACATTGATGTACAGTGGGTATAGAAAAGAATCGAAATATTCCCATTAGTTGCTAACTGGAATAGCAGTGAATGTGTCATATACAGCAGGTATAGAAAAGAATTTCCCCCCCTTATAAATATTCCCATTTGTTTTGCTTTACAGCCTTAAATGAAAACACACAAACCAATATTTTTTTCCAGCTTTACTTACTCAATACAACCTCGAACATCCAAGTGAAAGATATCACAGCTACAGTTCAGAAGAATTATAAAAAATAAAAAACAAGAAATCCTGAAATTAATAAAGGACCCCCCCAAGAGACTCACTCAGGTGTCAGTGCCCACCATTGCCATTGCGGTTACTGGCTCCTTTCCACCTGTGATCTGTTGTAATGAATGTGATCAGTGAAGCTGTTCCTGGTCCATTCATTCCATTGCTTGGTAGAGCAACTGACAGCAAACAACTGACTGTGGGTGGCAGGCCTCTTTCAGAAGATCTCAGGGACAGAGTTGTGGATGGACATAACATAGATAGATAGATAGATACTTAATCCCAAGGGGAAATTCACATAATCCAGCAGCAGCATACTGATAAAGAACAATATTAAATTAAAGAGTGATAACAATGCAGGTATAACAGACAATAACTTTGTATAATGTTAACGTTTACCCCCCCGGGTGGAATTGAAGAGTCGCATAGTGTGGGGTCTCCTCAGTCTGTCAGTGGAGCAGGACGGTGACAGCAGTCTGTCTGAAGCTGCTCCTCTGTCTGGAGATGATCCTGTTCAGTGGATGCAGTGGATTCTCCATGACTGACAGGAGCCTGCTCAGTGCCCGTCGCTCTGCCACGGATGTCAAACTGTCCAGCTCCGTGCCTGCAATAGAGCCTGCCTTCCTCACCAGTTTGTCCAGGCATGAGACGTCCTTCATCTTTATGCTGCCTTCCCAGCACACCACCGCTTAGAAGAGGGCGCTCGCCACAACCGTCTGATAGAACATCTGCAGCATTTTATTGCCGATGTTGAAGGACGCCATCCTTCTAAGGAAGTATAGTCGGCTCTGATCTTTCTTGCACAGAGCATCAAGTCCATCATAAAGAAGTGTTTGGTACGACTAGGACCCTCCCTGGACCCTCCAAACTGGATGGAAGAGCAAGGAAGAAACTGGGAAGAGAGGCTACCAAGAGGCCAATGGCCACTTTAAAGGAGTTACAGGACTTGATGGCAAAGAGTGGTCATTGTGTGCCTGTGACAACAATTTGACAAGCGCTCCACCATTGTGGCTTGTTCAGGAGGGTCGCACTTCTCAAGAAAGGCCACATTAAGGCTCGTTTGAGCTTTGCCAGAATGCACCTTGAAGATTCTGATGCCAAGCGGAAAAAGGTCTTATGGTCAGATGAGCCCAAAATCAAACTATTTGGCCTCAATACCAAACGGTACAGCAATGCAGCTCACCATCCACAACACGCCATACCTACAGTAAAGCATGGAGGGGGCAGCATCCTGTAGTGGGGGGGGCCTGGGGTGTCTGGTTAGTGTAGAAGGAAAAATGGACGGGGCAAAATCCCGTCACATTCTTGAGGAAAACCTGCTGCTCTCTGGCAGAAAGTTGAAGATGGGCAGAATGTTCACCTTTTAACACGACAACAACCCGAAGCACACAGCAAAATTGACCACACGGTGGCTAAAGCAGAAAAATGTGAATGTCCTGGTGTGGCCGGTCAGAGCCCAGACCTAAATCACACTGAAAATCTGTGGAAAGATCTGAAGATAGCAGACCACCAACGCTCACCAGCCAATGTGACCGAACTTGAACAGCTAAAGTGTAAAGAAGAGTGGGGGGCAAATATCACTCAATCTGGATGTGCAAAGCTGATAGAGAAGAAACTCAACAGACTCAAGGCTGTCATTAAAGTAAGAAAATATTGACATTGGGGGAGATCCTTTATCTATGTTTTGTTTTTGATTTTTTATAATTCTTCTGAACTGTAGCTGTGATGTCTTTCACTTGGATGTTAGATGTTACACTGAGTAAGTAAAGCTGGGAATAAATATTTTTTATGTGTGTTTCAAGGCTGTAAAGCAAATAAATGGGATTCTTTTCTATTCCCACTGTAAATAAAATAAACTAGACGGATCAAAAACATGAACTTGAACCCCTGCCTTTGAGGGGGTTTGGGGGGGAGTGGGTCCCTGTCTGAAACACAACACCACCGTTGTCTCACCACAAACTTAATGGTGGTGCAGGTGCTGTAGGCTGCTGTACAATCGACAGTCAGAGGAGTGAACTGAAATGGGCTGAGTACACAACCCCGGGGGGCTTCCAAAGGGCTAGGGGCTAGAGAGATGTTATGGGAGAATCAAGCAAAACTGACACATTTTGGCTGCATCGCTCATGTCTGGTGTGTTTTCAAATGTAAGCACGCGCCCCCCCGTTGTCAGTTTTGCTTCCTTTCTGCCTCCCGTTTCCATAAATTGCTGACGAGAGGCAGCGGCTCAACATGGAGGTCTGGACAAAATGGGAGGCTGGCTAATCAACGGACGATGGCGCCCTCCTTTAATCGTTCACTTGAGCAAACTCAGTTCTAACTTTCTTACCAGACACCTAATTGAAATCAAACAGCCCTGGAAGAAGAAGAAGAAGGTGGTGGCAGGTGGCACATGGGGCAAGAGGTGGCATGGCGTCCAAGTGAAGGTGGGTTCGAATTCTGTTTTATCTTGAAACAACAAAGTACAACAGAAACAAAGCCCGAGCACATTGCTGGCCTATCAAAGGTGCGCGGCTCTCACCGGCAGCTGACCCCCATATTAATTAAAATTTGATTTCTTTTTGTTATGTGGCCCAGCCTCCGAGAAGGAGCAGGCAATAAATCTTAGTCAAGGCTTTAGCAGGCGAGCTGAAATAAGTCCTGACGCTGATTCCTTACAAAAACTCATTTCTGGTAACGTGAGCTCAGCTGAGGATGCCTGTGCCAACTTATTAGACTTTTTCCTCGCTGCTATCGATTCTGTTCTACACCAGTGAGGCCCGGAGTGCTGGCTAATGCTATCGACGAGCCATCAGTCTTGAGCCCAAGTGCAGAGCCTCGCAGCTCTTTGTGAACCACAAAAGTCCATCAATGGACAATGATGGAGAACGGCAGAGATAGAGCTGCCGGGGGGGGGCGGGGGGATTTATGGGGGGTCGCAGACACAAGCAGCTCCTACAAATAGCAAATTAAAAAACGAAAAAGATCCAGCGTGCTCAGTGAAGGTGTTCATGGCCGCTCCACTGGGACTCCGGCCCTTTTATAAATATAGATTAAAGCAATGGAGTGTGCCTGCCGGTGGGGGTGGGAAAGGCCGATCGTCAGATTCATTTGTTAACGTCACCCTGGGGGACGCTGATATGCAGGTGTGCCTGGGGGCCCGCAAAGACTAATTAGCTCCTGTCTAACTAGGCCCCTCCCCGCGACGAACCACCAAAAGGTACCAAGCTTCAGGGTCTGCGCTCAGGCACTTCACAGGACATGGAGATGGGGCCACCGCCACCTACATGTTCTGCTGGTGTCCTTGTTGGGTCTTCTGTCACATGCTGAAGATACGCAGGTTAGTCCAACTGAAGAGCGTGTTAGTGAGTGAGTGAGCCTGTGGTGGACAGCTCCATGCTGGCCTCCCGATGTCCCGCTGTCATAGCAGGGCTCATCATCTTTATAGAGACACTCCTGCAGTAAAAAGAATCAAGTAAGATAACATAAGTGCCCTTCATGTCTATCTATCTATCTATCTATTAAATAGTGCCTTTCACTCTATCTATCTATTAAATAGTGCCATTCACTCTATCTATCAATTATATAGTACGTTTCATGCTATCTATCTATCTATTATATAGTGCCATTCACTCTATCTATCTATCTATCTATCTATCTATCTATCTATCTATTAAATAGTGGCTTTCACTCTATCTATCTATCAATTATATAGTGCCTTTCACTCTAGCCATCTATTATACAGTGTCATTCACTCTATCTATTATATAGTGTCTTTCACTCTATCTATTATATAGTGCCTTTCACTCTATCCATCTATCTATCTATTATATAGTACCATTCATTCTATCTATCTACCTATCTATCTATTATATAGTGCCATTCACTCTATCTATCTATTATATAGTGCCATTCATTCTATCTATCTATCTATCTATCTATCTATCTATCTATCTATCTATCT
>JANRMT010062835.1:8241871-8278878 GCA_026402145.1 Polypterus bichir lapradei | reverse complement strand
TATCTATCTATCTATCTATCTATCTATCTATCTATCTATCTATCTATTAAATAGTGCCTTTCACTCTATCTATCTATTAAATAGTGCCTTTTACTCTGTCTATCTATCTATTATATAGTGCCATTCACTCTATCTATCAATTATATAGTGCCTTTCACTCTATCTATCTATTATATAGTGTCTTTCACTCTATCTATCATATAGTGCCTTTCACTTTATCTACCTATCTATTATATAGTGCCTTTCACTCTATCTATCTATCTATTATATAGCGCCATTCACTCTATCTATCTATCTATTAAATAGTGCCATTCACTCTATCAATTAGTTTATCTATCTATCATCTTTCATCCCTTATCTATCTATCTATATATCATATAGTGCCTTTCACTCTTTTATATAGCGCCTTTCACTCTATCCATCTATCTATCTATTATATAGTGCCTTTCACTCTATCTATCAGTTTATCTATCTATCATCTTTCATCTCTTATTTATCTATCTATATATCATATAGTGCCTTTCACATCTATCCATTGTAAGAAAACCACAAACAGTTATAAACAGCTGGGGCACCTGCAGACAAATTCCAACTTCTGATAACAAGGACTTCCAGCAAAAAGAGTCGGGTCCAGGTGGACATGACGTTGAGGATGATGAAGCTGTCAATTTTCCGGTCTGTAGAAAGTGAAAGAGATGAGGTGCGAGTGAACAGCGCCATCCTGTGTTCTGGTGTGAACTTACCCTCACCGTAGCCTATAAGCTGTCCCCAGTGTGCACGCCCGTTGCACCCTCTGTTTTTTATATTGTGCCTTTCCTGCCTGTCTGTCCCCCTCTCTATTATATAGTATCTCTGTCTTCAGACTCTTTTACTTTCTTCACTTTTTCTTCTGTTGCAGCCTTGTGCTACAGTCATTTCAATTTTAAAAATCGGAAATGACTTCATCATAAGCGCTGGAACCGGAAGTGACATCATCATAGTCACCGGAAATGGAAGTGACGTCATCATCAGCGCTGGAAAGCTGGAAGTGGCATTATCATAGTCACCGGAAATGGAAGTGATGTCATCTTAAGTGCCGGAAACAGAAATTACATCATCATAGTCTCCGGATCTGGAACTGACGTCTTCGTAGGCACTGGAACCATGCCGGATTTCTCGTGGATAGTCAGGAGTGCACCTCTCCACACCTGGTCTGGTGTGGTACTACTATTATTCAGGCCCTTTAGCTGCCCTCCCATTTGCATGCATGTGACAAGGGAAAAAATGAATTTACATGATTTGAGCACAAGGCTACAATATGGAAAACGTGAAGGGGTTTGAATTCTCTCCTGAAGGTCCTGCATGCACCAGAAGTTCAACACCAGTTTGGTAGCTCACCGACAACCAGTAGCGAGATACCAGCACTGGGGTGATACAATACAATACAATTTATTTTTGTAGAGCCCAAAATCACACAAGAAGTGCCGCAATGGGCTTTAACAGGCCCTGCCTCTTGACAGCCACCCAGCCTTGACCCTCTAAGATGACAAGGAAAACTCCCAAAAAAACCTTTGTAGAGAAAAAATGGAAGAAACCTTGGGAAAGGCAATTCAAAGAGAGAGCCCTTTCCAGGTAGGTTGGGCGTGCAGTGGGTGTTAAAAAGAAGGGGGGTGGATCAATACAATACAATACAATACAATATAAAGAACAATCCTCAATACAGTATAAAAATAAAAATTTTAGAAGTACATGTGATGTGACCTCTACTCTTAAAATGAGTTAAGGCCATGTCACATTTGATGGCTTCCCAACAATTTTGAGTCGTAGCCTTCATTTACGTAATCTTAGCGAGTTGGAGGCTGACAGTGGTGCACTTCCATGAATTCAGTGGCCTTATTCTGACAGCGACTCACTCCAACTGGTCCACAACTCGTCCCTTGGACAGGTTTGATTTAGTCTTTAGTCGTAGAGGCAGCTCTGTGTGCGTGAGAGCCAACAACCAATGAACGCTCATTTGAGAGTTAGAAACACATGGGTTTTGGAACCCCCTCACAGAAGATAGGCTCCTCTGTCTAATGTCTCATGTGTCATGTACCACGTTGGAATGGAAAAAGTAGAAAAGGGCTGTGTCTGCAACTGAATTCACAATAAATATTAACCCTTAGGTCCGTCAGGCAGCACATTATTGGCTGCCACTTAAATGCCCAAGTACGACTGTGATGGAAGGTCAGCATGCAGTCGTTGAACATTAGAACAATCTAGACGAGAACAGGCCATTCAGCTCAACAAAGCTCGCCAGTCCTATCCACTTATTTCTTCCTAAAAATACATCAAGTCGAGTTTTGAAAGTCCCTAACGTCTTACTGTCTACCACACTACTTGGTCGCTTATTCCAAGTGTCTATCGTTCTTTGTGTAAAGAAAAACTTCCAAATGTTTGTGCAAAATTTCCCCTTCACAAGTTTCCAACTGTGTCCCCGTGTTCTTGATGAACTCATTTTAAAGTCCCAGTCTCGATCCACTGGACTAATTCCCTTCATAATTTTAAACACTTCAGTCAGGTCTCCTCTTAATCCTCTTTTGTTTAAACTGTAAAGGCTCAGCTCTTTTAATCTTTCCTCACAACTCATCCCCTGTAGCCCTGGAATCAGCCTAGTCGCTCTTCTCTGGACCATTTCTTGTGCTGCTATGTCCTTTTTGTAGCCTGGAGACCAAAACTGCACACAGGACTCCAGATGAGGCCTCACCAGTGTGTTATAAAGCTTGAGCAGAACATCCTGTGACTTGTACTCCACACATCAAGGCGCTATATAACCTGACATTCTGTTAGCCTTCTTAATGGCTTCTGAACACTGTCGGGAAGTTGATAGCTTAGAGTCCACTATGACTCCTAAATCCTTCTCATAAGGTGGACTCTCAATTTTCTGACCGCCCATTGTGTATTCAAACCTCACATTTTACTTCCTATGAGTAAATCTTTACATTTAACTGACATTACTGACATTTTAGTGTTGAATGTGACATGAGCAACGATTTTCAGTCCAGTGACAAGATCATCAACCGCAGTCAGCAGTTTGATGCCTACACTGGATACCACCAAAGAGGACACGGAAACCAGGCAGGCTACATACCACTTGGAGGTCAACTTTATTGACCTGTGGACCCACCGCTGGATGAAGCTGATCGAGTCCTTACTGCTCGATGTGCTAAGCAGCATGGGGTGACCTAACTAACTAAGACTAGAAGTCAAGTAATGGGACATTGGTTTTAGAAGTTAAGCAGACAAGCTGTGGACTCGCCGTCCGTCTCGGGACATACGCACTTAAGGTGAGCACTTCCTTGGGATGAGAGGGAGACAAACTGGAGTAGCAGGTGAAAGAAAAGTCCATGTGGACACAGAAAGAGACAGGAGGATCAGTCTGAATGGAAATTTAAAACGGGTCCATGAGGGCGTTAAGCAGCATTGCTGACCACTAGTCCTCCATGCCGTATTTTTAATGAACCAACAATTCTTTATCTTAGAAGGCGCCTCCCCTCATGACAGCGAACACAAAGCACTGCGTCCCGTTCCCTCCATTGAGAAGATTATCTAAGAGGGGCACCACAAAAATAAACATATATGAAATGAGCAGGTCCAGCCATCATTCGACCGGCTTGGCACCCACTGGTACAGAATGCCGCAGAGAGATTAAAGAACACAAGCTCGTGATCACATTACCCCAGTCCTGGCTTCTCTTCACTGGCTACCGGTTCATTTCAGAAATTTGACGGGTTGCTGTTAAAGCTTTGAATGCTCAGCCTTGAGATTATATTTCAGAATTTTTAATACCTCATCAGATGCCGAGACCCCTATGGCCCTCAGCTTAAGAGCTATTGACTGTGCCAAAAGACAAAACGCAATCAAGTAATTTCTGTGATCGCTCCGAGACTACGGAGCAGCTTATCTTGGGATATTACATCCGCTGACTCATCAAATCTCTCTTAAAAATAGATTTTTATTGTCTATCATCGGAATAAATTTGAGTGACAATTAAGTTTCCTAGGAACCTAATCAAGGACTTTGTTAAATGGTGTGACTCAAACCACCTACACCTGAACACCAGCAAAACCAAGGAGCTGGTGGTGGATTTTAGGAGGACCAGGCCCCTCATGGACCCCGTGATCATCAGAGGTGACTGTGCAGAGGGTGCAGACCTATAAATACCTGGGAGTGCAGCTGGATGATAAATTGGACTGGACTGCCAACATTGATGCTCTGTGCAAGAGAGGACAGAGCCGACTATACTTCATTAGAAGGCTGGCGTCCTTCAACATCTGCAATAAGATGCTGCAGATGTTCTATCAGACGTTTGTGGCGAGTGCCCTCTTCTACGCGGTGGTGTGCTGGGGAGGCAGCATAAAGAAGAGGGACGCCTCACGCCTGGACAAACTGGTGAGAAAGGCAGGCTCTATTGTAGGCATGGAGCTGGACAGTTTGACATCCGTGGCAGAGCAACAGGCACTGAGCAGGCTCCTGTCAATCATGGAGAATCCACTGCATCCACTGAACAGGATCATCTCCAGACAGAGGAGCAGCTTCAGCGACAGACTGCTGTCACCGTCCTGCTCCACTGACAGACTGAGGAGACCCCACACTATGCGACTCTTCAATTCCACCCGGGGGGGTAAACGTTAACATTATACAAAGTTATTGTCTGTTATACCTGCCTCACATTCTCCTCCTTGCATTGTTTAACTTGCATTAACAATTATTGCTCTTTAATTAATATTGTTTTTATCAGTATGCTGCTGCTGGAGTATATGAATTTCCCCTTGGAGATTAATAAAGTATCTATCTATCTATCTCTCATATAGTGCCTTTCTTATCTATCTATCTATTTAAGCTTCATCTATGATGAATGGCCCGTGTCACACATCTGTATCAGGGGCTCAAGAGGCAATCACTACCACTCCGAGACAGGAGGGGGCGCTGTCACAGACAGTATTGTCTTTTTTTTCAACCCACAATGGTGGCAACTGACTCCGCCCCAATAGGGTGCAAGGATTATAAAGCCACATCTCGCTCTGGGAAGAGCAAACTGCCGGACCCTGTGACACTTTAAGGAGTAGCCTCACTTGAAAGGCACTTCAGCCGATTTGTGTTTGTCTTTCAGTTTCTGTGCCAATGAACGCCTGTTTATTGTGTTGGACACCCCCAGCTAGTTTTGGTTGGCTTCCCAATATTTCTTCTCTGGACCTGTGCGTTCGCTCATTGGACAACACTCTTTAATTACAATTGTTGATTTTTTTTGTTGTTATTTTACATTTATTTTTTTCTATATTGTGTTTTCCTGTCTTGTATTTCTTTTTAGCACTTGAATTGCCTGTGTCACACGTATACACATAAGGGACATCTAAAAGGCCCTAGTGACTGCAGTTCTACCGCCGCTCCAGGGGTTGGCGCCATGTCCTGATGCCTCTCTCTCTTTTTCACTCTGTAGAACGGTTGATTGACGGCTAGGACACCTTTGATGCCACTTTCGGTGTCCGTCCTCCTGGATCCTCCTCTTCCTGTCAGAAGGGCTCAAACTGGAAGCGCCACCATCTTGGGACAGTTCTGCGTCTGTAGAGATGACTCCACAATATTTTGCATGTATTTTTTGAAATCTCACTGCCTCCAAATGTACAGGGTGGCCATCTTGGCACCTTAACTCTTTATTGCTGTCCTCTGTTTGTTACTTGTGAAGCACTTTGTGTTGTTTGGTGTGATGAGTGCTATAGAAATAAAGTTATGATTGCCCTTTCTGTTGAGAACTGATAGGAAAAAAATGACACAAAATTTGATTGTGACTATAAGACGTTACAAGATGTACCCAGCAGGGCCGTCTTAACAGCATTATACGCCCCTCGGGGAAAGCAATGCACTGGGGTGCCCTACCTACACAACCACTCAGCAAGTCACAGCATACACAGATTAGCAACTGCCCAGCGTGCCCATGTGTTAAGAAGGCCTTGGTGCCCGGTGTACCCAAAGTGACATCATCGTCACAAGAAGGCGTAGGCAGAGTTGGAGACGTATGAAGGTTCAAAACACTGAAATGACTATAAGATGCTGTCATTTGGCTCCGATGGCTTCATAAAGCACCCTTCAGGATGAATGCCAGGCCCACCGGACCCCTTTCCCTTAGGCTTTTAATTTATATATATATTTATAAATTTTTTTTTTTTTAAAGGGTCCTGAATCTCTTTTAAGTGCCCTCGAGAAATCAGAATTCAAAACTTAGCTAACATGCCAGTGATATCAAAGGCATCAGCCTGCACTCTGGGAGCTCTTTATGCAGAATCACTAATTGGTGATTATAAATAAGTTCAAAACACGCCTTTAGTTTTTTATTTTCAGAAGGGAGTGTTTCTTTTGGGCACTTTCACAGCAAAATCCTCACTGGCCTCCCGGTGGAAATCCCCCGACTCTGTAACACCTCGGCATTTGGTTGCTTGCTTTATTTTCTTTAATTTAATCCGCATGGATTTATCGGTGCCGAGAATTAACAATGCCTGCAGTAAGGTACTTGATTTGAGCGCTGAGGCAGCTGTAGATTTGAAACCGTTTACTTCATTGTTTCTTGCTTTCCCTGTCTCGCTTCTTCTTGTGATGATGGGTGTTTAGTGCAGCCTCTGATTTCCAACAAGGAGTCTCTAAGAAATCTGACCTTATAATGAAATTAGAAATTTATAAAAAAAAATTTTTAAAAATGCATAAAAGAAGGGAAAATAAAACTCAATAATGTCGAAGAAACAGACGGTAGACAAACCCTGTGGGTCAGCTGCAGTGTGTGGTCACCTCGGGATGATCCCGTGCTTTAGAACAAACAGGATGAGAACAACTCAACAAAGCTCGCCAGTCCTCTCCACTTAATTCCTCCAAAATAACAGCAACTTGAGTTTTCAAAGTCCCTAAAGTTCTCCTGTCCACCACACAACTAGGTCACTTATTCCAGGTGTCTGTGAGTCTCTGGGTGAAGAAAAACTTCCTAATGTTTGTGTGAAATTTACCCGTAACAAGTCTCCAACTGTGTCCCCGTGCTCTTGATGAACTCATTTTAAAGTCACCATCTCAATCCAGTGGACTAATTCCCTTCATCATTTTAAACACTTCAGTCAGGCCTCTTCTAAATCTCCTTAAGGCTCAGCTCTTTTCATCTTTCCTAATAACTCATCCCCTGTAACCCTTAATGAGCCTTGTCGCTCTTCTCTGGACCTTCTCTTGTGCTGTTATGTCCTTTTTGTAGCCTGGAGACCAAAACTCCACACAGGACTCCAGATGAGGCGTCACCAGTGTGTTATAAAGCCTGAGCAGAACCTCCTGTGACTTGTACTGCAGACATCAAGGCGCTATATAACCTGACATTCTGTTAGCCTTCTTAATGGCTTCTGAACACTGTCTGGCGGTTGATACTGTGAGTCCACTACGACTCCTAAGTCCTTCATGAACTCATTTTAAAGTCCCAGTTTTGATCCACTGCACTAAGTCACTTCATTATTTTAAACACTTCAGTCAGGTCTCCTCTTAATCTTCTTTTCCTTAAACTGTAAAGGCTCAGCTCTTTTAATCTTTCCTCATAACTCATCCCCTGTAGCCCTGGAATCAGCCGAGTTGCTGTTCTCCAGACATTTCCCAGAACTGCTATGTCCTTTTTCTAGTCTGGAGACCCAGACTGAAGCCAGGACTCCAGATGAGGCCTCACCAGTGTGTTATAAAGCCTGAGCAGAACCTCCTGTGACTTGTACTCCAAACATCAAGGCGCTATATAAACTGACATTCTGTTAGCCTTCTTAATGGCTTCTGAACGCTGTCTGGCAGTTATAAGTGATAAGTCTACGATGAATTCTAAGTGCTTCTCTTAAGGGGTCATTTCAAGTTTACGACCTTCATCCATCCATCCATTTTCCAACCCACTGAATCCGAACACTGGGTCAGGGGGGTCTGCTGGAGCCAATCCCAGCCAACACAGGGCACAAGGCAGGAACCAATCCCGGACAGGGTGCCAACCCACCGCAGAAGTTTACGACCTCCCATTGTGTAATAAAACCTCACATTTTTACTTCCTACATGTAATGCTCTTCATTTACGGACATTAAATTTCATCTACCAAAAAATCTGCCCAAGCCTGTGTGCTCTGCAAGTCCTTATGTAATAATTCAACAAATTCTGGGTTATCTGCCAATCCACTTAGCTTGGTATCATCTGCAAACTTAACCAGCTAGTTGTTTAAATTCCTATCCAAATGATTTATGTATATTAAAAATAACAGCTTCTCAAACACTGATCCTCAAGAGACACCACACTTAGTGAAATGTGTTTTGCAATGATAGAAAGAGCCAATCAAAAATCAATATTACTTCTGATAAATTTTCGTTGTATCTTTTTATAATAATAATAATAATAATGCATTTTATTTATAGGGCACTTTACATTAGTAGTAAATCTCAAAGTACTACATAAAAAGTTTAAACAAAAGGCAAAGCAAGATAAAAGCAGAGATAAATCAACAATAATTAGTAGCAATTTTTTAAATTTTTTAAAATCTCCCAAAGAGCTAAAGGGATTGTGAGTCATAATTCATCCCCTGAAACCCCTCAGTCTGCCTACCATATACAGTATACTCACATTTAAGTTCTCCCACGGATAAGTTGGGGTTTGATTTTACCATATAATTTCTGGTATTTTATAATGTTGGTCGTATAAGTTGAATATGGAAAACTCACGCTATTGGTCCAGGAGATTACGATATGCTTACGCCCACCTGAGAGAGTAACCTCTGAGCACACTGCCCTTTTCTTTTCTATGTATTGTGCCTACGTGACCACACGGTTATACCCAAACTATGCCGAAGTGACATTTGCACTCTTTAGTGTTTTTCGTATCTCACTCCCTCATACGCCTTTATCTATGATGGAGAGTTCGATCAGAAGAAAATATGAAGCCGGTTTGAAATTAAAAGTTGTTGAAGTGGCAAAAGTAATTGGTAACTGTGCTGCTTCAACAAAATTCGATGTGTCTGAGAAACTAATTCGAGATGGGTGGTGGCAAGAAGATCAAGTTGATTAAAAAATTAAGTGTCGTATTTCTGAATGGGTGTATAAGTCGGGGTCTGATTTTATGACCGATTTTTCGTGTTTCAAGACCTGACTTAAACGCGAGTATATACAGTATTTGCTCTTCTCTGGACTATTTCTAATGCTGCTATATCTTTTTTGGAGGCTGGAGACTTTCTGGTCTTGTGCTGCATTCCATTTGAACTGGGAAGCAGGAGCAGCATCAGTATTAGGCACTGGAAGGCCTGGGCCCACCCTTTAGATTATGTTTTTAAACTTTTTTAGCAGTGTATACAAGCATTTAGAACACATCAGTCACTGAAAAAGTTAACTTAAATCTTAAAAAGTATTTGGAAATTGCATATATTGATGGCGATTATGCGACGTACGTCTTAATAACGAGGTTTAGAAAGTAAAATGTTGCAGATCACAGCGATTCAAAACACGTGATGGACGTTAACTGGAGGCTGTGAATTAAAAACTTATTGAAGTAGTTAGCACTCCCGTTGAGCTCCATTGAATTGACTCATGTGATTCACTACAAAAGAATCGTTCAAGAAGGGCAAATCGTTCACAAGTCACCCATTCCCTGCTGTTGGGCTACGTTTTGTTGGAGGGAGACGTGAACGATGTCTCGACAAACAGCCGTTTGAGGTTTTTTACTAGCGAAAGGAAACAATCAAAAGTGCGAAACGTGCAGGAATCTGAGGTCGGTACTGAAAGCTTTGGCAATTCCCCAAACGTGAGTGAGGGGTTTGCTATAAACACAACTACTGAGTAGGCTGGTAAATGTATGACCACCCAGCCATTAAATGTAGAGAAGAATCAGTCAGGTGATGGATTTGTGTGATTTTCATGAGACACTGACTCAATCTGGATTAAAGTTTCCAACTTCTGTTAGTTTCTGGTAAGGCGCATAGCTTTGCGGCTCATTGATACAACAGACGACAGAGTGTAACTAGAATACCAGATATCGAAAGATGTGATTTTGTCATTTTCATAGTTAATCTACTTCAGGACACAAATTATTAGGTCATCCACCTAAAGCTAAGCCTGTTTGGGCCCAACCAGTACTTGGATGGGAGACCATCAAGGAAAAGCTTGAATTACTGCTGCGAAGAGATGTTGGTGAGGCCAGAAGAAGGCGTTTACCCGGAGGTTTGTATGTGGATCCCAGTGCTTCTGTGCAGGGACAGGGAAACTATACTGTAAAAATGGCACTGTCCTTTGGATGAGACGTAAAAACCAAGATCCCGACTCTCTGTGGTCATTAAAGATCCCTGGGTATCGTCCATAAAGAGCAGGGTGTATCTCAGTGTCCAGGCAAAATTGACGACCACGGCCCAGTCATTCTGGCCCCCTAATCATCCCCTGTCTCTAACTGGCCGTTTCTCTCACCCCTTCACCAACTAATAGCTAAAGTGTGGTGAGAATACTGGTGGAAAAATGGCTGCCGTCGCATCACCCAGGTGGGTGGTACACATTGGTGGTAGTTGAAGTGGATCCCCGCTCACTAAAGCGCTTTGAGTAGCAAGAAAAGCGCTATATAACTGTAAAGAATTATTATTATAATGGAAAGAGTACAGGTAGTCCCCAGGTTACAGACATCTGACCTATGACTTACAAACAGGGCTGCAGCTGCAACGCATGTGCCTCAGTAACTGCCGCTCCGTTATCTTCGGCCTGGGGACACTGCAAGCGGTGGCTGGATGGAAGCTAGAGGGGGGGCAATTTCGCTGCTCGCGCAGTGTAGTGTCCCTCGGGCGGCTCCCGGTGGCAAGCGGTTTCACTCCCCGCCCACCACACACGTCTGCCAGTGGGCGGCTGGTGATGATGCAAGCGGTGACGCAGTTGTGGCTGAACGGAGGCCATTGAGGGTGTAGCATTGTAGTGTGCATCGGATGGCTGCCTATTGAATGGGGGTGATTCACTACCCACCTTTGGCCGCACCGTGTTTGTTTTCGGTGGGTGGACGCTGTGGGCAGCACACTGTAGTGGAGGTGACTGTGAGGTGGGCTGGTGATGAACCGCCCGTCGATGCCCCCATTCATTCTCAATAGTAAGCCTGCTTGCACTGTTACGCACATAGCAGGAAGTTGTCTCTTGTCAGCATATCAGACGTGTTGACGACGGGTGCCTTCCTGCTGTGATCGCGTGTCCCGTGCTGTGCAGAAGAGCTCATCTTAACCTTTTGTCTTCACCCTTCAACAATGTCTCTGAAACACAAATCTGATGTAAGTGCTGGTGATACAGTAAAGAAGAGAAAAACCATCACCATGGAAAATAAAGTAGAAATAATAAAAAGGTCAGAGAGGTGAAGCTCCATCATTCATTGGCAGAGCACTTGGTTACAGTCGGTCAGCAATAGCATTTATTAAATTTATGTACCTGTTCCGACTTACATACAAATTCAACTTAAGTACAAACCTACAGTCCCTATCTCGTACGTAACCTGGGGACTGCCTGTATAGTGAAATGGTAATTGGACCGTTTGCTGTTATATAATGTTACACTGGTGAAAGTTATTACGCACGTCATTTGGCCATTTGTGCCTTGCGTTGGGCTGCTATGTCTTATGTATCAATAAAAAGGAGGTAAGTCAGTTAATCTTCACCTTTTGTAAGTGGATTTAAATTAGTCTTAGCAGAAACCACTGAAACTAAACATGCAAAAAATTCCATTTATATGAACATGACTGGATTTATAATTTTTTTGTTCAGTGTATATTTAGCAGTGGGTCTGTCTGCAGAGAGAGTGTTGACCTCGTCGAGAGGTTTACTTACCTCGGCAGTGACATTCATGACTCTGGTGACTCTACCTGTGAAGTCAGTAGACAAACTGGGAGAACATGGGGGGTCATGAGGTTGTAAAGGGGTGTGTGGCGCTTTTGATATCTCTGCAAAAAGACGAAGGTCCAAGTCTTTAGAGTCCTGGTGCTCCCTGTTTGTGAGACATGGACGCTATCCAGTGCGTGGACTCCTTCAGAGAATCCTTGGGTACCACTGGTTTGACTTTGTGTCGGTCACAGAGTGCTGAATGAGGCACATGACCTGCATTGTGAGGGAGCGTCAGTTACGGCACTACAACCATGTGGCGCGATGACCCGAGGGTGATCCTCATTGTTGAGGACCAGGCTAAGGGGACGCCAACGTGAGACCTGACTGCGGCAGATAGATGATCATTTCCAGAGGGTGGGACAAGACCACATGTCTGCCTGGTGGGTGGCCTAGGGTTGTTTTGTCGTGAGGTGGGTACGTCAACATGCTGTACCCAGTGCATGCTCCCCAACCTGACCTGACCCGTATATTTAACAGTAGCAAAAATGACATTAGACCCAACCTGTGATACATTTAAAATTGGTGTAGTGGTAGACACTGAGGAGGCCGCAAAAACAAATCAAGAAGACCTGGACCACCTTCAGCAATGGGCGGACATCTGGAAAATGCAGTTTAATGTAGAAAAGTACAAAGTGCTACACGTCGGTAAAAGGAACATCAATTATCAATACGAGATGGGAGACACTGAGCTGCAGGAAGCAACCTGTGACAAAGATTTAGGGGTTGATGTTGACAACGTTCTAATCAACTAAGTAATGTGCAGAAAAGATTAAAAAGGCAAATAAAGTGTTAGGTTGTATCATTAAAAAAAGTTGTGCTCAGACTGTGTAATGTCTTAGTGACGATCACATCTGGAGTCCTGTGTGCAATTCTGCTCACCACACCACAAGAAAGACATAACAGCACGTGAAGCTGTGCAGAGAAGAGCAACCAGGAGCATCCCACGACTTAAAGACATGTCCTACTGTGACCGACTCAGGGAGTTAAACCTGTTTAGGTTTGAGCAGAGGGGACTGCGTGGGGACCTCATCCAGGTCTTCAAAATCCACAAAGGTATTGATAAAAGGAGACTGAGCAACATACTCTCTCAACATAAAACTGAATCTCGTACTGGAGGACATCAGTGGAAATTAAGGGGACGCGCATTTAGAACGGACGCCGGGAAGCAGTTCTTTACACAAAAATTGTTATGGGACTCAACTACAGGGACGTGCAGTTGAAACCTTTAAGAAGAAGATATTCGGAGCTAACAAATTGAATGGGCTGAATGGTCTTCTCTCATTTGTCCAATTTCTTATGTTCTTATGTCATGGCTGACCCGGCTAGTGAGCAAACCTCATTTCTCCCACCCAATGACTTTAAAAAAAAAAAATAATAATTTGGAAGTAGAAATTTCAATTTAATGCATAAAGATTCTTTCCTTAATAGAATGAGATCAGCAAAAGTGGGACATATTTGTTCAGAAGTTGTCTGCATTCCAAAAGTGCAAGCACAACAGAGTTTTTCCTGGAGGTGTCCATATTGTTTCACTGGAATGCGGTCAGCTCGGGTGTGACGTCATTCCCAGCTCCGACATCCAATTTCATAGCTAAACTTAACACAGCATCAGTCTGTATTTATGATAACAATAATAACATTTTCTGGGTTTAGCGCTGGTGTAGTGTGCCCCAGAGCTACGGACTAGCAGTGGACCAAGACTACGACTAAGCGCCATTGCCGTGTGCTTCTTGGATTTTCAGAAGGGGAGCATACTAACTTAGACCACCTTGTGAGCAGGTTTAACTGACTCAGTTCGGTGGGAAATGTTACAAAATGAATTCCGTACCTTTAGACAGAGAGTTACGGTCATGAAAAGGCGGTTCACCGACAAAAGCGCGATAGACATATGCGCCCCGCCAAAACCGCGACGGACAAATGAGCGCCGACAAACCCGCTAACTGGTTTGCGACAAATGCGTGCCGACAAAATCTCCACGACAAAATCGCAAGAGAGGCCAAGAGAGTGGGACGCGTACGTGCGCATTATGTACACATGATGTGCTAGGCTATAACTGTTATAACTGCTGATGGCATGCCGCGAACAAATAACTCAGTCGAGGGTTGGCATAACGCGTCGTATACAAAGCGGAATTACCAGCAGTCAGGCAGCCAGCAAGTCTAAACACGCTCAACTATCAAGACGTCTTGTTGCAATTCTTCCTACATATGCAGGGCGCGATCTTAAGGACTATCTGCGTGCCGTGCTGATGGCATGCCGCGTCTCATAATATTGACTTCTAAAATAAACATTATTATATATGCTTTAAACTAGTAATTCATGTTTAATGAAACTTTTGCGATTTTGTCGGCGCGATTTTGACGCCGCGTTTTAATCGGCGCTAATTTGTCGGCACTCATATGTCTATCGCGCAAATGTCGGGTCACATGAAAAGGCACCTATAGGTCATAACAAAATATGAAATCTAGTATAGCATTGGAACTTCTAGTTTAATTTCTGATTTAATTGACTGTGTGGGTCTAAG
Organism: Polypterus bichir lapradei; assembly: GCA_026402145.1. Taxonomy (NCBI): domain Eukaryota; kingdom Metazoa; phylum Chordata; class Cladistia; order Polypteriformes; family Polypteridae; genus Polypterus; species Polypterus bichir. Next base: position 8,264,467 of record JANRMT010062835.1, on the reverse strand, counting down.
CAAGTCATTTGATCCACCTGTCCTCCAATTGCGGCAGACTGTATTTGTATAAATAATTGGAAAGCATTTTTCTGTTAATATTTGGACTGAAGTACAGTCACCCCTCCAGATCTGCAAAATTCAAATTTCACGGTTTTGGTTATTTGCGAGAGTTGACAGTGAACTATTAAATAGGAATATTTTTGGAACTTGCCAAAAGATTGCAGAAGCTCACAGTTGAATGCCTAAGCCAAAAATGTATAAAAAAATACTGAAAATAATTTGTATCACATAACATCATATAATATACAAGGCTGACTCTGCCGTTTAGATGTGGGCCTGGCACCAGTTGATCACAAGGCCTACTCACACAGACACCAATACTGGTCCAATTTAGAATGAACCAAATAATCTAACTACCACATCTTCAGTAATATGGAAGGAAAAACGAAATATTAAGTGAAAACATGGAGAACATGCAAATTGTACATGGGCGATGATAAAAATGATGGGATCAGGGTTCATACCCTAGACATAATGATGAGGAAGCCACAGCAACACTATGCCATCCACATTCTATTTCAGTCAGTCAGTTTCCAACCTGCTATATCCTATGTGGCGAGTGGCTGAGGGGTGGTACCCAGCTGGGACGCCCAGGAGGACCGGAGGAGGGCTTGCGCCTCCTCCAGACCACGAGGGGGCGACTGCCCTGGTGGCTTTGAGGACCACAGGAACGGAGCCTGGAAGCTCAACCCTATAGGGGCCCGTGGTCACCGCCAGCCTGAGGAGCCCTGGCCCCTCACCTGGAAGTGCTGGGGGGGAAGAAGACCAGGGACACCCGGAGTGCTTCCGGGTGTGCAGCTGGTACTTCTGCCACACTGGGGAGTGCCGGTGGAAGATTATCGGGAGGTATCTGGAGTACATCCGGGTAGGGATAAAAGGGGCTGCCTCCCTCCATTTGTTGGCTGGAGTCAGAAGAAGAGAAGGAGAGAGCATGGTGGAGAGGAGTGGAGGCGGTGAAGAAGGCATTTGGAAAGGACTGGACTTTGAGGGAGTTTAGGGGTTGTGTGCACCTTGTAAATAGAGTATTTGTAAATAAAATATGTGTTGGGTGATTATAACGATGTCTGCCTGTCTGTGTCCGGGCCGCTTACCACACTTAACACAGGGCCACGGGGGTCTGCTGGAGCCAATCCCAGCCAGCACAGTGTACAAGGCAGGGCGCCAGCCCACCACAGGGCACACACACACACAATAGGGACAATCTAGGATTGCCAATGCACCTAACCTGCATGTCTTTGGACTGTGTGAGGAAACCCACACAGACACAGGGAGAACATGCAAACTCCACGCAGAAAAGACCCGGGAAGTGAACCCAGGTCTCCATACTGTGAGGCAGCAGCGATACCACTGTGCCACCTTGCTGCCCTACATTCTATTTTTCTAAGAAAAAAATCACAATGTAATAAATTAAGATAACTGTACTGTATATATAAAATGTTAAGTTCTGTCCATCTATGAAACATTTACTCATGAACTACTGTGGCTGTAACCTTGATCTTAGTTCTTAATTGAAAACTGATGGCCTGATATGTTCTAGACAAAAGAAAAAAAAATCACCAACCTGCACTTGTGGGTTTATTACATGAAATCGATCAGCAAAGCAAATGACATGGCAGAAACAAAATGAGGACCTGTAACATCTGCTGAGCATCAAGCAAATCACAAAATTCTGAAGAACACCATTATAGGAGGAGGAAGAAGAAGAAGATGACGAACAGTGCCATTTGGTGAGCGTCAAGTGCAGGATTCAGAATACAAGAATGACAAAGACAGAGAAATGCATGCGACTGGAGGTCTGTCTGTGGGTTTCACAAGTATCGTGTATTTTAACAAAATGAGATGCACTCAGTAAAGAAGAATAGGCGATTGTGTATGATTTGAAATGTTCAAATACTTACCTGGAAACTCTAGGAGAAACAAAAATATAAATTAACTGTTATGCCAGTCAAGACTAACAAGGAAAATATTGAGTAGGACTGGGAGATAAGACCCCTAAATAAGGGCAGAAAAAGAGTTCAAAACTTAGAGATCAAAACTTTTACATCAAAACCAATGTAGATCATGGTGAAAAAAATAAAGCAAATAATCAACACCAAAAAGACTTTCTGGAGTTTAGTGTTGAGAATGATATTAACCTTCTTCTTTTGGCTGCTCTCATTTAGGAGTCACCATAACAGATCATCCTTCTTCATCTAACCCTGCCTTTCACATCATTTTCTGCCACACCGACTGTCTTCACATCCTCCCTCACCACATCCATAAACCTTATCTTTGGCCTTCCTCCTCTCCTCTTGCCTGGCGGTTCCATCTTCATCCTTCTTTTCCTGATGTACCCCTCATCTCTCCTCTGCACCTGCCCAAACCATCTCAATCTGGCCTCTGTCGCTTGGTCATCAAACTGTCATACTTGCGTTGTTCCTCTAATATACTCATCCCTAAACCTGCCTACCACATTTACTCTGAGCGAAAATCTTAGCATCTTCAGCTCCGCCACTTCCAGCTCTGTCTCTTGTCTTTTCATCAGTGCCACCGTCTCCAAGCCATACAACTTATCTGGTCTCACTACCATTTTATAGACCTTCCCTTTCACTCTTGCAGTTACAATTCTGTCACAAATCACTCCTGACACTCTCGTCCACCAAGTCCACCCTGCCTGTACTCTCTTCTTCACCTCTCTGCCACACTTTCCATTGCTTTGGACTGTTGAACCTAAGTATTTAAATTTGTCTGCCTTCACCACCTTCGCTCCTTGCAGATAATAATAATAATAATAATAATAATAATAATAAATAAATAACATTTTATTTTATAGCACCTCTCCTATGCTTAAGAAACTTCGCTTTGAGAGGAAGTGCTCTGAAAGACAACCTTTTAACCCTTCATGAGGCCATGCCCCTAACAATGCGGGTTGCTGTTGTAACAATGGAAGACACAAAATGGTGGTGCCCATAAATAACCAAAACAGTGTTGAAAACAGTGCAAAATAATTCACAAAACAAAAAGTGAGCTATGATTCAATAAACTGACTTCTGAATCACATTCCTTTGGCTAGGCAAAGAACAAATAAAAAAATCAGGAGTTGGTCGCCCGTCGACATTCTCATATACTCAGATATGGGGATGGATATTTGAGGAGTAAACCGCAAGACAATGATTATATTTTTATATTATGTACATTAAAGAACCATCAACAAATCAAATCAAATGAATAATATATTGAACAATTATTATAAAAGTAAAGTTGAATGAATCTTACTCTGCAGCTGCATGAATGAAAAAGTACCACTTCTGGTTAGCGGAAATAGCTCTAAAGTTGATAGAAATCTACGTTTTATACCTAATACTTGTTTGCAAAATTTGGTTGACCTAAATGAATGAGTACTCAAGTTATTGTGTTTACACACAGACACACATACATACACACAGAGACAGACATAGACACAGACAGACACGCAGACATAATTCCAAAAATTGTATTTTTGGACTCAGGGAGGTCTAAAACATCGAGATTCAGCAAAATCCCAAAAAGGAATTTTTGGAGGATTCCAATACTTTCCCCATTCTGTGTACAAGAGAAAGTCAGGGAGGTCTAAAACATTGAGATCCATCCAAATGTGGAACTAGGATTTTTGGAGGATACCAGTACTTTCCCTATACCTCGTATATGAGAAAATCAGGGAGGTCTAAAACATTGAGATTCATCAAAATCTCAACATCAAATTTTTGGATGATTACAATACTTTCCCTACATGTCATATACGAGAAAGTCCAGGAGATCTAAAACATCGAGATTAATCAAAATCTTGACATCAAATTTTTCGATGATTACAATGCTTTCCCTACGCTTTGTATAAGAGAAAGTCCAGGAGATCTAAAACGTTGAGATTCATCAAAATCTCAACATCAAATTTTTGTACAATTGCAATACTTTCCCTACACGTCATATACAAGAAAGTCCAGGAGATCTAAAATGTCGAGATTCATCAAAAGTTCGACATCAAATTTTTGGATGATTACAATACTTTCCCCATACCTCGTATACGAGAAAATAAAACAGGAGTGCAAGAATGTGCCATTTGGTACAATCACATCTAAAAAAGAAATTAGATAGACCCATATTATGACATTAAGATAACAAGATCATCATCAATAATTTTCAGACGTATAAAATATGCTAAAGTTACTGCTTCAATCACAGTTATGAATGGGTAAATAGCAATTACAGAAATGTAGAAATAGAACTTCAAGTTGTACAGTAATTTAAATTGTCTACCCTGGAATCTTGAGATGATTTACTTGTGGTTGCGCAGAAGGTTTTTAACACTGAATAGATCTTTGAATGATGTCCAGAAGACAATCTTGTCCTGAAGTCATTTCTTCACAAATAAATTCCTGTAAAAATATCATTATGAGGTGTTGAAAGGATGAAGGGGCCAAGTGGCGTAACCCTAAATTGAAAGTGGCAGCCAGCGTTGATTCTCCTGGAGGTAAAAGTTTTTAAAAAAAAGAATGAAAGGGATCATTTTTCAAAACCCATTCCCATAGGTGGAAGCTGGCATTGCGCTTCTTTTTATGCTTTCTTCTTTGAATAACTTCGGAGTCAAAAATTGGTCATGTGGCAATCTGACTTTGATAATGTAATATGATGTAATGTGACGTTAATGCTTTATGAGGTTCACGGTTCCAGCTGCTTCAAGGTCAGTTCATTTTCATTAATGTTGTACTGAACTCCAAGTAAGTAAAGATTTGGCTGTGTGAATAGCTTTCTTCTTCTTCTTGTTCTTTCCAGATAATTCATTGATTCTGGTCAAGGAAACCATTGTAATCAACGTACTCGCTTCACCTCACGTCACTGAAGTTCTCTCCAACTCACTTTCAGTCTGCAGTAACAGTATGCTAAGCTGACTAGAACAGGCCCAAAGCTGTGCTTGTATTTCTCAAGAGTCTCCGAAAATCTGAAAGTCAGACCAATAAAAGAATTTGTCCTACCACAGAGCAGGACATGAGAAGTAGTTGTGAAGCATCCTTCACCCACACCCAGCTACATGTAGGAGCTCACGTGTGAGGATGAATGACATCAGGATTTATAGCACCTCATGCCACAAAATGGCACTCATTGAGGTAGTTTTTTTGGACGTCATGATGACATTTTGTAGATTTCTGATTCTAAAGTTAAGTCTTCACCACTAAGATGATATGAATAATAATAAAAGTTTGGACGTGAGCATCAGTAGGCTTTGCACCCTAGGAAGCAAGTTACCCCAACTATTCGATAACATTTCAGTAATTATATATTTACCGCTCTGATGCTGATCTTTCTGATCATAAAATAGGTCATTATGATAGCAATTGGTGATAAGAATTCATAATTCATTGCAGAATTACGATATTTTAGGGTTCCTCTCGGTTGCCTCTTTCTCGATTTGGCTCAAAAACTAATCAGCACATCATCATCTCATAACAGGCTTAACTTCTGAGTTTGGTATTTTTCTCCATCCAGCCATTTTAGCCCTAGACTATCTACAAGAAACCGTGACACACAGACACACACTCAACTTCGAGATACTGACGTTTTCGGTATCACATCGAGATCTGTTGAAAACTGGAGATGGAAATTTTTGATGAATCTAAACCTTTCCCTCCTCCCCAATAGATGATAATGATAATAATCCATCCATCCATTATCCAACCCGCTATATCTTAATTACAGGGTCACGGGGGTCTGCCAGAGCCAATCCCAGCCAAAGCAGGGCACAAGGCAGGAACAAACCCTGGGCAGAGCGCCAACCCACCACAGGGCACAAACACACACACACACACCATGCACACACTAGGGACAATTTAGGATCGCCAATGCACCTAACCTCAATGCCTTTGGACTGTGGGAGGAAACCCGAGCACCCGGAGGAAACCCACGCAGACACGGGAAGAACATGCAGACTCCACGCAGGAAGGACCCGGAAAGCGAAATAATAATAATCTCTCTCGATAAAAAAAAAGAAAAAAAATACTTGGAAGGAGACGAGACATGATGACAAAGTAGAATGTCGTAAAGAATTCAAAAACGTTTGCGCAGTACACACGCACAGCAGGTTAGAGATAATGGAAGTACGAAAATTCGAAAGTCTCAGAAAAAAGATAGTAAAGATCACATTAGTGCAAATAAACGGAAATGATTACTCATCGAAATAACGGAATAGCAAAAAGAGATTGAATATATTGTTCGGATTTAAACTTTAAGTTGGAGACTTGTAGATCGTCTAATTCATGTTGCCATCAGGGAAAAAAATGAAGAGGCGTACCCGCGAGAATTAAAAGATTTCTTGTTTGGTGAAAGTGAAATCCCGCAATAGAAAATTTCAAGCCCTGCAAGACAAGAGCTTATGCAAGGAGATTTGAAAAAGTCCTGCCCACATAACCACGCGCATGGTTCATTCATTTCTCATTTGTGTAAATGCTATTGTCAGACACAGTTCATGTAGAGAGAAAGAAACAATATTCACTCACGGGCAGTTATATGTTGCGTTGTCACGATGTAATTCCAAACACGGAATCAAAATTCAGTGCAATATTGACGAAAAGGTAAAAGCGAAAAGAGATTGAATATATCGAGATAGGTGATTTGACAGAAGTACGTAGATATTGTTCAGCTTTACACTTTAAGTCAGAGACTTGTAGATTGTCTAATTCATTTTGCCATCAGGGAAAAGTAGTGTTTCTTCCCAATGAAGAGGCCTATCTAAGTGTTGTTGTTTGGTGAAAGCGAAATCCACATATGCGAGCGGCAGAGAGGTGAAGTGGCTGGTGCGTAGTGCAGGCCAGGGGGTTGGCGAGCGAAGTGAGCAGGGGGCAAAGTCCCCTAGCAATAATGATAGTAAACATTACATCTTCATCAATTTGATGATCCCAGAGGATAACAACATCCTTAACAAGAGGGCAGAGGAGATCATCAAGTGTAAAGACCTCGAGATCAACAATTAAACCGATGTGGGTCAACGAAATCTAATCTTCTCTTACATTTTGCTTTGTAGTTTGCACTATTACTACGGTATCACTGTATCACTGAACCTGAATTCAGAGGTGGGTAATAACGAGTTACATTTACTCCGTTACATTTACTTGAATAACTTTTTAAAAAATTGTACTTCTAAGAGTAGTTTTACTGCACCATACTTTTTACTTTTACTTGAGTACATTTGTGAAGAAGAAACGCTACTCTTACTCCGCTACATTGGGCAACACTCGACTCGTTGCTTTTTTCCATTTATACATTACGTTATATTTTTGCAAGAGAGATGTTGCCAGTGGATCTACTGCATGACTGTTTCACCAATCAGACGTAGCCATGCAGTCACATGACCACATACAAACTTCCTGCGTCTTGCATCCTGTGAGAGACTTTTTAGTCATGCGGGGCTCCTGTTCACTGCTAAACGGTCACAGCTTCACTGCAAGAACCAGATCGTCGTTCCCAAGCCTGCCTTTCATGTCTTTTAACCTCATGTCTCTTCTCCTTTTCTTTGATTCCCCCTTCTCTTTTTGTGCTGACCCGTGGGCCTTAATCACACGCCGCAGGAAGTCAATAAAGCAATTGAGAATGATCGGACCCACACGTTCAGGTGCGACTCGCTCCAACTTCTTCATTCACTCCCCGCGGTCGTGCAATATAGAGGGTGGTCCAGATCTGGATGACTTTGATTTATGCGGGGACGATTCCAGTTCGGAGCGAAAACGATTCTTCATGTCGTCAGTTCGCACACTTCTCGATGGTCCGGGATTTTTCAGGCGATTTTCTATGTAATAAACTTAATAAGTTATAGCGTAATGAAAATTGCATAATTAGATTTGGACCACCCTATACTGTCAGTGTACAGTATGTCTCGTCACTGTAAGTAGTTTGCACTGTTCATGTTACCTACTGTAGGTATCGGCTTCAAAAGCTTTGTTGTGAAAAACTGAGATTTGGAACTTTGTGTTATTTGTGCATCTTTATTTTGTAAAGATGTGATTTTTATTTTACTTTGTTATTTGGAAATAGCAGAATTTGCACATTATTTTATATTTTTGTCTGTCTTATTACATTTCTAAAAAATAAATCATTTATTATGATCAAACAGTTACTCAGTACTTGAGTAGTCTTTTCACCAAATACTTTTTTACTCTTACTTGAGTCATTTTTTGGATGACTAATTTTTACTTCTACTTGAGTAATATTATTATTTTGAAGTAACGCTACTCTTACTTGAGTACAATTTCTGGCTGGTCCCACCATTGAACTAACACCAAGCCGTGAGGTCGAAGGAATGGCCTGTTGAGCTTAGCGACCAGGATCGTGTAGAGCCACAGGGATGGGATGGCTATAAAATACTTCTCTGCGCCATCAGAGGTTACCACAAGCACATTGGCCTCCATAATTCTTAAATGGAAGGAGTTTGGAAAAACCAAGACTCTACCTAGACCTGAGCACCTGGCAATTGAAAGGAGAAGGGCCTTGGCCAAAGTGGTGACCAAGAACCCCAATGGTCAATCTGGATGAGCTCCAGAAAAACTGTGAGGACACAGGAGAAACTTTCAAAAGGGTAAATCATCGCAGCGACACTGATTTTGGCTTTATTGGGGAGTGACTACCGTAGATGACACATCAAAGCCCTCTTGAAGTCTTTAAAAAGGCACCTGAAGTACTCAGATTGTGAAAAACAAGATTCTCAAGCAAGATTAGCATCACATCTTGAGGAATCGAGGAACCTCATCACCTGTATGATACCATGGTGGCGGTGGCAGCCTCTAGCTGTGGAGTTAGTTTTCAGCTGCAGGGAAAGCTGAATGGAGCAAAATACAAAGATATCCTTAATGAAAACATCCTGGACCTCAGGACCTCAGGAGAAAGCAGAGACAACACAGGGGTGGCTTACAGACAAGGCTAAGAATGTCCTTGACTGGTCCAGCCAAAGCCCAGACTTTGTTATTGTGCATCTTTATTTTGTAAAGATGTGATTTATTTTTACTCATTTTTTTATTATTTGGAAATAGCAGAATTGGCACTTTTTTATATTTTTGTCTGTCTTATTACATTTTTAAAATGAATCATTTATTATATTCAAACAGTTACTCGGTACTTGAGTAGTCTTTTCACCAAGTACTTTTTTACTCTTACTGGAGTCATTTTTTGGATGACTACTTTTTACTTCTACTTGACTATTATTTTGAAGTAAAGCTACTCTTACTTGAGTACAATTTTTGGCTACTCTACCCACCTCCGATTGTATTCCTCAGGTGGCCATGACAGATCACCTATCTAACTCTGTGAAGAGTGATTACTTGTATTCCGTTTTGAGTGTCGTATTTACCCCATTTTTCTGACATCCTTTGCACATCCAACTTACCTGGAGAGGGTGTCTCCCTCTGTATTGCCTTTCCCAAGATTTCTTCCATTTTTTTTTTTGGAAGACATTTTTTTCTTGTCTTCTTAGGGAGTCAGGGCTAGGGGGCTGTCAAAAAGCAAGGCCTGTTGCACTGCGGCACTTCTTCTGCGATTTTAGGCTATACAAAAAAATAAATTGTTGTTGTTGTTGTTGTTGCAGGAGCCCTGGGAACCATCAAGGCCGTGTTCCAAGAGCAGCTGGAGAAACTCCCACGTAGCATCAGCGTGAAAGCAATCAAGAAGATCGCAGTCCTCGGCGCAGCCCGCATTCTTCGAAGGCTCCTTACTGAACATCAAGCCGAGTTCAAAGGCTGAGAGGTCTGGTTGACCTCTGGCGACTATATCAGCATGCATTAGTACACCGAGACGATGATGGTGATAATAATAATTGTAGCAATGCTACTAGTAGTTAGAACTGCATCTCCCAGCAGTCCTTGCATGGGCTGTTGGGGTCAAAGGTGGCCAGAGGGGTTTAAAAGGAGGGCAGGTGTCAGGATGAAGAAAAAAAGTTGTTTTTGTTGTTGTACGTTGTGTGTTGCGTTTATCTGTTGCATTTATTATTGAACTGCCTGCCGTTAATTCTGCCATATTTAATCATTGTGTTCCTGGATTATATTCGTTTGTTGGGGTCTGGATCGTCTGTCTACCTGTGTACTGAGGACTGTGTTTGGATTCATTGGCTTTCCCGTAAGAAAAGGAGCGCTCCTGAATCATCTATCCGTCTTCATCATTTCAGCAACTACCGGTAGGACTGTGTTTCCCCTTCTCTTTCAACATACAGATCTCTGGACTTAATCTCGTCACTTCCCATCTCATCCGGTTTGGTTTTTCCATGGACGTTGCTGTGAGGTGTCTGTGTTTATATCTTAAATGTAATATCGCTGATAGGGTCAGGGGTGGTATTATTATTTGCACTTAGTTAATTTAATTTCATTATATTCTTTATTGTTTAATGTTCCTAGCGTGCTTTATTTGTAGCGAGTGTGTGTGGATCGATCCAAGGCTGGGGTTGTCCCTGGGATTTCCTGCACTAAAATAAAGAAATCACTGTCACATTGACGGTGTGAATCTTAGCGGCACTTGACCGCTGCGTAATAATAATAATGATAATAAAAATCTCATCATCATGTGGCTGTGACGTTAGACCAGCTCAATACCATTCAGGAGAGAGGGAACAAGCCCACATCGGCGGTGGGGTAACTCATTATGAAGTCTTAAGGCAGAAATGACCACACAGCACAGCTGCCTCAGTGTGTTACTGCTCTATTTAGCCAAGACATCATACAGAGGGTGATGTCAATTGTCCAGAATAGGAAGCAAGCCCCCCAGTGACCGTCTGTTCCACCATTTCCTCCACTAACTCCAGCCCGACTCCCACAAGTGGTGTGTGTAGATTGGTCTTTCTAATCACTTTAGTTAGTCTGATGGCATCAGCTAAGTGCACTAAAGCCATTTCCACAGCACACTGCCTCCTAGAGGATGACACTGGCCACTACAGACTGGTAGAAATCATGTAAGAGTGTCCTGCATGCTCAACCTCCTCAGGAAATGGAGGGGACTCGGACCCTTCTTGTATATGGATGGCCTCTGTATTTGCCATTCCACTCAAGCCTGTCGTTTAGAAGCACCCTGAGGTATCTGTATGTCCTCACCAGCTTCACACCTACATCAACATTGAGAATTGGGGGGCAGAGTGGGCTTGATCCTTGTGAAGTGTACAATCTTCTTTGTCTTATTGGTGTGGAGTTTTAGTTTGCACCATTCAGCGAAGTCCTTCCCCGTATTCATTCTACTGACCGTCACCGAGATCCTCAACTATCGTTGTGTCACTGGACCACTTCTGCAGGTGACATGTCTCAGTATTGTATCCACAGTCTGAGGTGTTCAGGGTATACATGGATGGAGTCAGGACCTCTCCATGGTACTACTCATAACCCTGTCCTATCCACAGTTGTTAAGATGCACAAACTGTGGTCTACCAGTTGGGTAGTCCATTGTCTGGGACACAATGGCAGCATTAAGCCACATTGACTGGAGTTTCTCCACTGGCAGTTTGGTCTGGATGGCATGGAATTCACTAGTGAAGTCACCCTGCTTCCAGATGGGAGTTGGTTCTACTCAGCAGAAAGATGGCAGCTTCGTCAACTGCTCTGTGGTCCTGGTAGGCAGATGTCAGAGGGTCCAGTGCTGTTCTGACCAGAGGCTACTAGTGAGCAAATATTTGCTTTTCCAAGGTCCTCATAATGTGTGAGGTCAAAGCCTCTGGTCAATTGCCATTTAAGACTTTCTGTCTCACAGTCTTGGGTAGTGGGACCACCAAGGAAGTCCCCCACACAGCTGGAGCCCTTTGTAAGATGAGACTCAGATTGAAGACCCACACAGCTGCCCAGCACAGCTTGGTCTTGCCTGAGTTTCCGTAGTTCTCTCTTCATCTGGTCCACCAGGAAGGTCAGCCTTGGGTTGATGAAAGGTTGGCAGAATGGTCATAGCTGGCAAATGAGGACAGAGCCACTGGCAGTTGGCATATGGAAGTCTGAACGGGTAATGAGGGGGTGTGGACAGTGGTAGGTGGTCTTGTGGAGTAATGTGGGCTGGAGTGGGGGGCACAAGGAGAGTTTAAAGCAATGGAGGAGCTTCTGAGACAAACCGGAAAACTGTCAAATGTGAGTCGTGTCCGGCGTCCAACACGTGAAACAGCAGACAGGCCGGCCTCATCCAAAAAAAAAAAAATCACTGCAGACCAGGCCTGACCCTTGATGGGGTGGGAGTCCCTTTTAATTAAACAGAACAAAGATCAGTTAGGCAGACCGATGTAAGGGGGGGGGGGGGATTGGCCATTTACTAGTCTGGCTGCTTATCACCCCACCGAGTCAAAGACTGATAAACAGTGGCAGCAGCTTCTTAATCAACCTTAAAACCTTTGAAGCCGAAGATAAGGAATATTTCTGGAGATGTGGAAATGAGGGAGCATAATGTGGTCTACCTTAGAGTTCATATTCTAATGAAAAATCCAAGTGTTTCTATTTATTAGGTTTTCCCAGCCTTTATTACCTTTTTTAATGATTTAACCCTTATCTGTTATCAACAGGGAATGCTGATGCAATTTAAAAACCAAATCCTTAAATCGCTGGCTTTTCAATACAAACTATGACAGTTTAAGACTACACAACAGTGCTGGGGGGCATGGTGGCACAGTGGTTAGCAATACTCTTCCTCAGATGCAGCAACCTTGGTTCAAAAAACTGCATCTGGTTATTGTCCATGTAGAGTTTGGATGTTCTCATGTGCCTGTGTGGGATCAGGAAGTGCTGGCGAGATTTCTAAACTGGCCTCATTTGAGGCCAGGGATAGACTGGCACCCTGTCTGGTGATACTGGGAACCTTGGAATCAAATGATGGAAAGATTTTGTTGTCATATTAGATGGCCCAGCACAGCTGTAAACCGTAGAATGAGCAGCAGGGGATTGGTGGAGGGCTGGCCGAGATCTCCATTGTTATGCATTAGGTGTTAATTGTGTGTATTTTATGTTTGAGTTGCCCGGTTTAAAGGTAATAAGATAAATTCAAAGATATTTTATGTTTGAGGTCTCCTGCCCAACGTTTACCATCAGCATTCCCCCTACATCTTACCTCAGGATTGTTGTGGATCTCGGACTCTTGCCTGGTACTCCCTCTATCAGTTGCGTTCCTGTAAGGCAGGGGTGTCCAACTCCGGGCCTGGTGGGCTGAACTGGCTGCAGGTTTTCATAGTAACCCTTTTCCTAATCGGTGAGCCGTTTTTACTGCTATTTAACTTCTATTCCCTTTATTTTAATAGCCCTGTTCTTCAGGATTCAGACTTCTGAATTGATTCGCTTGTTCATTAAATGGCAGCCAAACACAAATAAGATTTGAAATGAGCTAACAGATGAACAGCTAAACTGGAACATCAAACTCCAACCAATTTCACTCCAACCAGTTTCTTAATGAGAAGCCAATTCTTGCTGTTAATTAAAGCCGTTATTGAATATCAGGACTTGTTTCTGCGCTCATTCTGCCACAGCGGACTGTTGATTTTTTGTTTTTTTCTAAGATGTTTTTGTGAGGGCAGCACAGTGGCGCTGCTGCCTCGCAGTTAGGAAACCCGGGTTCGCTTCATGGGTCCTCCCTGCGTGGAGTTTGCATGTTCTCCCCGTGTTTGCGTGGGTTTCCTCCCACAGTCCAAAGACATGCAGGTTAGGTGCATTGGCGATCCTAAATTGTCCCTCGTGTGTGTGCTTGGTGTTTGTGCGAGTGCCCTGCGGTGGGCTGGCGTTCTGCCCGGGGTTTGTTTCCTGCCTTGCGCCCTGTGTTGGCTGGGATTGGCTCCAGCAGACCCCCCGTGACCCTGTAGTTAGGATATAACGGGTTGGCTAATGGATGGCTGGATGTTTCGGTGACCTGAGCAGATCAACATGACCGAGACCTTCACCTTTCTTTATTTTCAGTTTAGCTGGTCCTTGTTTTGTGTTTCATTATTGTTTGGCTACTCATTAAGGAAGAACAAACAACTAAGGGGGTCTGAGTCACGTCAATTAAAACTGAGGCAAAACATGTTATCAGTAGCAAAAACGGCTCACTAGAAAGTTAGAATGAAAACCTGCAGCCACTTCGGCCCTCCAGGACCGGGGTTGGACATCCCTGGTGTAAGGCCTACGTCTCAGACTCTGTCATTTTGAGGTACCTTACTCACCACAGGCTGCTTTTTAACTACCATCAAGGCCTGGAGAGACACCGCCCCAAAGTCCCGTCCCGTCCCTGCTCTGTAAACATCCCTTGTATTATTGCAAATACTTCCCGCCTTTGAAGAAAACTCATGTCGTACCTCACATTCTTCCAGTTACTCACTTGAGTTGTACCTCGTTAGTACTTAACAACCCAGCAGCTCTCAGTAATTTATTCGCTCGGATTGTGCATTGTTAGTGTTTAGCGATCCAATTTCAGTCAAAAAGTTAGTTATTCAATTGAGTATTGAGTATTCAGTTGCGCCTCTTTATTATTTAACGACCCAATTGAAGTTGATAACGTTTTCTGCTCAGATTGTACGTCGTTAGTATTTAGCGACTTAGTGTCAGTTCATAAGTTTTTTCTCAGGTTGTGCCTCCTTAGTATTTATTGACCAAACGTAAGTAATTAGCTTGGGTTGCTCCTCGTCAGTATATAGCTGCCCAATGTCACTTGGCAAGTTATACATTTGGGTTGTGCCTCGTTAGTATTTAACAACCCAACATTGCTCAGCAATATATTTGCTCAAGTTGCGCATCATTAGCATTTAGCAACTCGATTTCAGTCAGTAAGTTATTTAATTGAGTTCTTTAGTATTTAATGTCAGTTGATATGTTTTTTAATGCTCGCAATTACAATTTAGAGACTTCATGTCAGTTCGTAAGTTTTTCTCTCAGATTGTTCCTCGTTAGTAGTTGGTGATCCAATATGAATAATTATCTTGGGATGCGCCTCATCAGTGTAAAGCTACCTAAAGTTATTCGTTTGAGTTGTGCCTCCTTAGTATTTAGCAACCCAACAACGCTCAGTAATTTATTTGTTTTACCTGTGCATCGTTAGTTTTTAGCAAGCCAATTTCAGTTAGTAAGTTACAGTAATCCCTCCTCGATCGCGGGGGTTGCGTTCCAGACCCGCCCGCGATAGGTGAAAATCCGCGAAGTAGAAACCATATGTTTGTATGGTTATTTTTATATATTTTAAGCCCTTATAAACTCTCCCGCACTGTTTATAAATATTCCCCGTAGAGTTATACAGCATAATCCCTTTGTATTCTCTTAGATATTAGATAAGATTCATTGAAATTATGTATATAAACACACTGTTTATATACAGTAAAACCTAAATATTATTTTAAAGATATTGAGTGTCTCCGATATCACATATGTTACAGCCATTACGATAGACAGGTCACCAGCAATAAATACGTACAATGCAAGAAAAATAGTATACAGTAAATGTGTGTACAGTGACACTAAACGTACGTACATGTACTAAGCACTGTAAGAAGAAAATTAATTATGGTTACTCACCAACAATGACACGATGACTTGTCCGATAACAATGAGTTTAATTTTACTGCACAACAAAGGAGAGCGTTACAGCCCTTGTAAAGGAGCCACTTCAGGCGATTGTGTAGCACTGCCGTTGTTCTTCTTCTGGCAGTCTTCAATCCAAATCCCTAAAGCCGATTCCATCCAGACTACTGCCTTATTACATCCACTTACAACTCGTTTTGCACCCTGGTTAAAAGGACACTGCAGCCGTAGATCTTATATTCCTTTCCTACTTTTTAAATAAAAAGAATCGTAGCCTTCAACAAATCCAAAACGTTTACCTTTTCGGCAATCGTTAACATCTTCCGTTGGCGCTTGGGCACGGCCCCTGAAGCAGTAGCAGATTGTTTTGGAGCCATAATGAAGGGCTTGACTATGCACAAAGATAAACACAAAAGAGCACAACTCTTTACACAGCGAAACACGTTGATGCTGAATGAGCGAGACGAGACTTCCTGGTTAACACTGCATTCAGCACGCAGGAACTTAACTGCGTGCTCTGATTGGTTAGCTTCTCAGCCATCCGCCAATAGCGTCTCTTGTATGAAATCAACTGGACAAACCAACTGAGGAAGCATGTACAGGAAGTAAAAAGACACATTGTCCGCAGAACCCGCGAAGCAGCGAAAAATCCGCGTTATATATTTAGTTATGCTTTCATATAAAATCCGCGATAGAGTGAAGCCGTGAAAGTCGAAGCGCGATATAGCGAGGGATTACTGTATTCACTTGAACTGCGTCTCTCTAGTATTTAGTGACCCCGTGTCAACTGATATGTTTTTTTACTCGGATTGTGTGATTATTATTTAGCGACTTAATGTCAGTTCGTACGTTTCTTGCTCAGATTATTCCTCATTAGAATTAAGTGACACAATTTCGGTCAGTAAGTTATTCACTTGAGTTTCGCGTCATTAATATTTAACAACCCAATGTTAGTTGGTATGTTTTTTGCTTGGGGTGTGCGTCATTTAATATTTAGCAACACAACATCGCTCAGTAGTTTATTTGCTCAGATTAAGCATCGTTAGTACTTAGCGACCCAATCTTAGTCAGTAAATTATTCACTTGAGTTGCACCTCATTAGTATTTAGTGACCCTCATGTTAGTTGATATGTTTTTTGCTTGGGGTGTGCATCATTAGTATTTAGCAACACAACATCGCTCAGTAGTTTATTTGCTCGGAATTTGCAACGTTAGTATTTAGCAACCCAATTTTAGTCCTCTTTAGTAGTAAATGACCCACTCCGTGCCAACTGTTTTTTTTTTGTTTTTTTTGCTCGGATCGTGCGATTATTATTCAACAACTTTTTGTACGTTTTTCGCTCAGATTATTCCTCGTTAGTATTTAGTGAGCCAACGTAAATTATCTTGGGATGTGCCTCATCAGTATTTAACTATCCAAAGTCACTCGGCCAGTAAGTCCTTTGAGTTGTGCCTCATTAGTATTTAGCAATGCAACAATACTCAGTAATTTATTCACTCTAAATTCCTCGTTAGTATTTAGCGCCTCAATTTCTGTTGGTGAGTTTATTCACTTGAGTTGCACCTCTTAGTATGTAGCGACCCAACATCAGTCAATAAATTTTCGCTCAGGATGCACGTCATTAGTGTTTAGCGACAAAAAGAAAATGATTTGCTCATCTTGTGACTCGTTGGTATTTAGCTACCCAATGAAACATGGGTGACACATCATTAATATTTGGCAGTCTAATTTCAGTCAGTAAGTGATTCACTTGAATTGTGCCTCTCTAGTATTTATTGACCCCGTATCAACTGATATTTTTTTTTGCTTGGATTGTGTGATTATTATTTAGCAACTTAATGTTAGTTCGTACGTTTCTTGCTCAGATTATTCCTCGTTAGTATTTAGTGACCCAATTTTGGTCAGTAAATGATTCACTTGAGTTGCGCCTCATTAGTATTTAGTGACCCTCATGTTAGTTGATACGTTTTTTTTGCTTGGGCTGTGCCATTAGTATTTAGCGACTTAATGTCAGTTCGTACAGTAAGTTTTTCGCTCGGAATGTTCCTCATTAATTTTTTACGTTAGCACACTAAATACTATCTTGGGATGCGCCTGTCAGTGTAAAACTATCCAAAGTCACTCGGCCAGTTATTTATTTGAGTTGTGCCTCGTTAGTATTTCGCAAACCAACAATGCTCAATAATGTATTCGCTCTAGGTGTGCATTGTTAGTATTTAGTGACCTAATTTTGGTTGGTAAGTTATTCACTTGAGTTGTGCCTCTTTATTATTTAATGACCCAACATTAGCTGATATGTTTTTTGCTTGGGTTGCGCATCATTAGTATTTAGCGACTCAATGTCAGCTTGTAACTTTTTTGCTCAGGTTGCACATCATTAGTATTTAGGAACACAACATCGCTCAGCAGTTTATTTCCTCAGATTGAGCATCGTTAGTATTAGCGACCCAATTTCAGTCAGTAAGTTATTCACTTGAGTTGTGCCTCTTTAGTATTTAGTGACTCTCATGTTGGTTAATATGTTTTCTTGCTCAGGTTGTGCCATTAGTATTTAGCGACTTAATGTCCGTTTGTAAGTTTTTCACTCAGATCGTTCCTCATTAGTATTTAGTGAGCCAATGTAAATAATTATCTTGGGATGCGCCTGGTCAGTATTTAACTATCCAAAGTCACTCGGCCAGTAATTCCTTTGAGTTGTGCCTCATTAGTATTTAGCAATGCAACAATACTCAGTAATTTATTCACTCTAAATTACTCGTTAGTATTTAGCGCCCCAAATTCTGTTGGTGAGTTTATTCACTTGAGTTGCACCTCTTAGTACAGGGGTGTCGAACTCCAGTCCTAGAGGGCCGCAGTGGCTGCAGATTTTCATTCTAACCATCTTCTTAATTAGTGGCCAGTGTTTGATGCTAATTAACTTCTTTAGCCTTAGCTTTAATTAGCTCGACTCAGGCCCCTTAGTTGTGTTTTCCTTAATTAGTAGCCGGACAGTAATGAAACATAAAACAAGCAGGACCTGTACCCATCAAACAAAATCTGAAAATAAAGATGTAGGTCTCAGTAAGGTTGATCCCTCAGGTTACCAAAACATTTTAGGAGTTCTTAGAAAAAAAAACAGAATATCAGCAGTTTTGGAAATGTCTGCTGTGGCAGAAAGAGAGCAGCAACAAGCCATGGAATTGAATAACGGGTTTGATTAACAGCAAGAATCCACTTCTCATTAAGGAACTGGTTCGAGTTTGAAGCCCCAATTTAGCTGGTCATCTGTTGGCTCGTTTCATGTCTCATTTCTGTTTGGCTGTCATTTAATGAAGAAAAGAATCAATTCAGAAGACTTAATCCTTAAAAACAGGGCTATTAAAATAGAGGGAAAAGGAGTTAATTAGCAGTGAAAACTGGACACTGATTAGGAAAAGGGTTAGAAAGAAAACCTGCAGCCACTGCGGCCCTCCAGGCCTGGAGTTTGACACCTGTGTCTTAGTATGTAGCAACCCAACATCAGTTGAAAAGTTTTTTACTTGGGATGCACGTCATTAGTGTTTAGCGACAAAAAGAAAGTTAATTGCTCATGTTGTGTCTCGTTGGTATTTACCTACCCAATGATATGTGGGTTACCCATCATTGGTATTTGCCACCCCGATTTGAGTCAGTAAGTGATTCACTTGAGTTGCTCAGCTTGTGCCTCTTTAGTATTTAGTGATTCAATGTCTGTTGGTAAGTTTTTTGCTCACATTGTGCCTTGTTAGTATTTAGTGACCCAACATAATTAGCTTAGCTGACACCTCATCAGTATACTCATATAGTATATATATCCAAAGTAATGTGAATTGATACTCCCTTCAATAGCTGAAGCTCAAATGAAATGGATGGTCCCCGTAGTGGTGACGCTGCTCAGACAAGGTGGGGACTGACACAGATTAGCTGAGGGGACTGCACCACTCACAGTGGTCAGAGATGAGCTCTGCATAGTCGATGGATGGACCTCTTCATTTAGCTCGCCTCTGAGCCAGAGAACACAGCTTCACAGCTCACCACATCTCAAATATCTGAAATGAGATGTTTTATGTTGTGAGTTCACAGCAATTCAATTGGCGATAAAAGTGAGATTTGCACTGTGATCAGGTGGAGTGTAGTGGTGACACAGTGCAGATAAGGTGGAGGCTGACACATAGAGAAGTCACCAGAGCAGCCCACTCACAGTGGCCAGAGAATGTGGGTTCATAGTTCCAACTGGCAGTTCACCATAGCACTTTGAAATGTATGAGCGCAAAAATCCTAAGTGAATGAAACAGTTGACCAGATGTGCACATTCAACTCCGGCAACACACTGATGATAGCTGAGGGGTGCATTTGGGGAGGGGTGAGTAAGCCGTTCCCATATTCCTAGAAGCACCGCCTCCTTGAGCACTCGATACAGCATTCACGGCTAAGGTTTTCTGAATTGTAGGAAAAGTAGTGTAATTCACTTAAGTTCACCTTGCATAAGAAGCTTAACACTAGAATTACCAGAACCTACAAAAAAACTCGTAGATCCATCCCACCTTAAATTGCTTTGCACCTCTCCATCAGCGTCTTTTGTTCTGTAAATGTGATAATAAGCAGCAAACAACAAGCAACCTGCTATCACATCCCCCACCGGAGCACAGTTTTCTCAGCTCAAGTCTGTTTACCTGCATGTCAGTTGCTTGGAGTTGTATAGAGTAAGAAGTCAAGCAAAATGACACCTTTTATAAAAACTATATCGTTATTTGGAACACATGCGTTTCATGTGTGTTCCATGTCTACAACGATCTATGTGAACACATCGTTAAAACAAACGTTTTTCATGTTTTAGTAATAATTGACAAAATGTAGACATGAAGTGTATAATGTGTAAAGCTTGAATTCCAAATATCAAAGAAACACTTTCACAAAAGGTACAGGGTGACACAGAAAAACGGGAACTTTTGAAAAACCCAATAAAAATAGAAGAAATCCAACAAAAAAATTTTATTGACAGCAATTGAACCACTACAACTTGCCTTTTAAGAGACAGTAATCCAAATTATCAATGTCTGAAAATTACATCCTGTAGATGGCGTCCTCCTGTACAATCTGCTGTTGAGGTTCCCCATTGATCGCTGCAACATCTCAGCTGGGATACCACGAATTTCGTCTTGAATTCTTTGTTTCGGTTCATTCAGTGTCCTTGGCCGAGTGGTGTAGACTCGACTCTTAAGGTAGCCTCACAAACGGACAAGTCCGGTGATCTTGAGGGCCAGGGAATGTCACCGAATCTTGAGATGACACGGTTACCGAACAATTCTCGCACAGCTGCCATTGATTGCCTTGCAATTGATTACTAAATTACTAAATGGCAAGACTGTTTACAGCTCAAGGTCCCTGTTCTGCAGTGCTGCCAACTGAAAATGGCTGCCACTACGCATTTCAAAAGTTCCCGTTTTTCTGTGTCACCCTGTAAAAATATAACAGAACAAATACGCTTTTATTCAAAAATATAACTGCAAAAAAAGAATCCGCGTTAGGGTGCGACATTGACATACATTTACTATGACCACTTCAGTGGCGTAACAGTATTAACTGTTGACTGGTAATCAAAACTTTACGGGTTCGATTCTGGATGAGTCCGTTTTGAGAAGTGAGCTGCTCTTACTCTTACTATTTTAGAATAAAAACATACATTTGATTTCAGTCTGTAACAGCCGGTGTAATTTATGATACTTGTAAAGGTTAGCTTTGTTTTTTTTTTTAATTCAGTTTTATTCTCTCAGCCGCGTTCACGATTCTACCCTACTCCCCTCCCCCAGCATTTGACACTGCTGTTTTCACATAGACGCGCTATAAGAGAGGTCAACTCAGATCATGACGATGGTTCTACATCGGAGCAAGAATGCACTTTTTCCATCGCTGTACTTTGTATATGTACGTGGGAAGCTCTGCACTCTACTTGTGACTGTAGGAAATAAGTAAATAAAGGTAAATGGGTAAATAACATTTGATCTGCCTTTTATATATAAATGTTAATGTTTTGGGCACATGCACCGTCCTTTGTATGTAAGAGCCAGATCAAATGTTATCTACCTACTTACTTCCTACAGCGTAAAGTCACAAGTAGAGAGCAGAGCTTCCCATGTACATACTGTATACAAAGTACAGCGATGGCAAAAGTGCATTCTTGCTACAATGTAGAACCATCGTCATGATCTGAGTTAACCTCTGTTATAGCGCATCTATGTAAAAACAGCAGTGTCAAATCTGGGGGGTTTTGGTTGGGATCGTGAATGTGGCTGAAAGTATAAAACTGAATAAAAAAAAAAAAAAAGCTAACCTTTACAAGTAACATAAATTATACCGGCTGTTACAGACTGGAATCAAATGCGTGTTTTTATTCTAAAATAGTAAGAATACGAGCAGCTCACTTCTCAAAACGGACTCGTCCGGGATCGAACCCGTGAAGTTTTGATTACCAGTCAACAGTTGGTAATGTTTTGCACCACCAAAGCAGTTGTAGTAAATTTGTGTCAATATCGCACCCTAACGCATGTTCTTTTTCTGCAGTTATATTTTTCAATAAAAGCGCACTTGTTCTGTTATATTTGTACCTTTTGTGAAAGTGCTTCTTTGATATTTGGAATTCAGGCTTCACACATTATACACTTCATGTCTACATTTTGTCAATTATTACTAAAACATGAAAAACATTTCTGTTTTAACGATATGTTCACATAGATCATTGTAGACACGGAACGCACATGAAATGCAAGTGTTCCAAATAACGATATAGTATTTATAAAAGGTGTCATTTTGCTTGACTTCTCACTCTATACAACTGTAAGCAACTGACACGCAGCTGAGAAAACTGTGCGGGGTGGGGGATGTGATAGCAGGCTGCCTGCTGTTTGCTGCTTATCAACACATTTAAAGGACAAAAGACGCTGATGGAGAGGTGCGAAGCGATTTAATGTGAGACAGATCTACGAGTTTTTTTGTAGCCTCTGGTAATTCTAGTGTTAAGCAGAAGCTCAGTTATCTATCTATCTATCTATCTATCTATCTATCTATCTATCTATCTAT
>JANRMT010062835.1:8209982-8239917 GCA_026402145.1 Polypterus bichir lapradei | reverse complement strand
AGGACTGGTGGGCACAATACAGGACTGGTGGGACAATACAGAGAATGGGGACTGGTGGGCACAATACAGGACTGGTGGGACAATACAGGGAATGGGGACTGGTGGGCACAATACAGGACTGGTGGGACAATACAGAGAATAACTGGTGGGCACAATACAGAGAATGAGGACTGCTGGGCACAATACAGAGAATGAGGACTGGTGGGCAGGCGAGGAGGAATGATGGGACCTTGCCAGATGGACAACTTCCTGCTTGGACAATACAGTTGATTCAGAAAGTATTCAGACCCCTTCACTTTCTGCACACTTTATTGTTTTGTAGATTTCATTTTAAAATCGCCGTCCCCAGTAGCTCTGCCCGTGTAGTAGTGACTAGAAATGATGACTTGACCAGAGACATTTGAGTAACTACAAGTCTGCATGCCACCTGAAACTACACATCTAGCATTTGTCAGGTTGTATGGTTGTCAATATTCACATTTATTTTACTTCATTACACTGGTCTACAAAAAATTATTTTTTGTTTTCTACTGGGAACTTCAGAGCAGCTCTTTATTAAGTTTTTTACACTCATTTCATACTTATTAAGCTAGCACGTCAGGTTTTTCAGTTACACATCATTGACGTTTTGATACTTGTGAATATAATACAAAAAAAAGAACCACCACTCAAACGTTTATTCTACAAAAATGCTACAAGATAAAATTAATTTCATTCCGACACAAGAAAGGGTATACAAAATAGATTTTTTTTCACTGTGTCTTCAAGGTGTTGGCCATCATTAGCGATGCACTCTTTGAGATGATTTCTGAACGCTCACATGACTCATTCGGCCATTTCAAGGGGAACAGCGGCGATTTTGTGGCGAATAGCATCCTTGAGGGCTTCAAGGTTTTGAAGTCGCTGTGTGTAGACCTTTGACTTGTGAGGAAATTGCATGGAGCGAGATCAGGCGAACATGAAGGCCACCCGACATCACCGCGCAGGGAGATCAGCTTCCCTGTAAACATCTCCCGCAAAACTTGCATGGATCGCCGCGCCCTATGAGCTGTTGCTCCATCCTGGTGACACCAGGCATCCACCACATCCATTTCTTCCAGTTCTCTAGCACAGGGGTGTCGAACTCCAGTCCTGGAGGGCCGCAGTGGGTGCAGGTTTTCATTCTAACCATCTCCTTAGCTAGTGATCAGTTTTTGCTGCTAATTAACTTCTTTTGCCTTTGTTTTAATTGACGTGACTCAGACCCTTTGTTGTTTCTTTTTCCTTAATTAGCAGCCAAACAATAATAAGACACGAAACAAGCTGCCACATGACCAGCTAACCTGTGCTCATCACATAATAGCTGAAAATAAAGAAAGGTGAAAGTCTCAGTAAAACAGAAAATCAACAGTTTTGGAAATGTCTGCTGTGGCAGAATGAAAACAACAACAGGCCATGGAATTAAATGGTGGGTTTAATTAACAGCAAGAATCAGCATCTCATTAAGAAACTGGTTGGAGTGAAATTGGTTGGAGTTTGAATCCCCAGTTTAATTGGTAGTCTGTCGGCTCATTTCTCATCTCATTTCTGTTTGGCTGTCATTTAATGAAGAAAAGAATCAATTCAGTGGACTGAATCCTTAAAAACAGGGCTAAAGAGGCTAAAGAAAAGAAGTTAATTAGCAGTGAAAACTGGTCACTTATTAGGAAAAGGGTTAGAATGAAAACCTGCAGCCACTACGGCCCTCCAGGCCGGGAGTTTGACACCCCTGCTCTAGCATTTCAATATAACGTTCTGAAGTGATGGTGACCGTTGCTCCCCCATCTCTTCAAAAAAGTAAGGGCATCCAATGCCAGATTCTGCAATGGCACACCAAACTGTAACCCGCTCACTGTGTGGGGGACTCTGATGAAGTTCACCAGGGTTGGTTTCAGCCCAATAGCGAAAATTTTGCTTATTTACGCAACCATTCAATGGAAATTTGCCTCGTTGCTGCACGTGATGATGGCATCTCGATGAACGGTTTGCAGAATGTTGGCGCACAACTCTCTGTGGCTCTCCCAGTCTCGCTCAGCGAGTTCCTGCATTACCTTCATTTTGTTTGGAAATGAAGGTCCTCATGCAAAATCAAAGACGTGTTGGAAATGCCAAAAACAGAAACACGCTGAACGTCTAGGAGACTGCAGAATGGATGCCCTTACAGCTCGGATGTGTTCAAAAAAGTGTGGATAGGAGAAGTAGTGTAATCGAGTGTAACAAAATCCTGGTTGGGAAGCATGCACTGGTACAGCATGTTGCCGCACCCACCACATGACGAAACAGCTCGGGATCCCGGTTGGCCACCCCCCAGGGCAGACATAGGGTCCAATCCCATCCTCCAGAAATTACCCTCTATCTGCTGCAGCCAGGTGTTACATGGGAGTCCCCTTGACCTGGTCCAGCCGCTCGGGTCCTTAACAATGAGGATCACCCTCGGGTAATGGCACCACATGGTCGTAGGGTTGTAACTGATGCTCCCTCATAATGCAGGTTATGTGCCTCATTCAGGACTCCGTGAGCAACACAAACTCAAACCAGCTAGACCCAAGGATTCTTCAGTGAGACACAGCACTGTTGGGGCCCATGGCCACCACAGGGTGGCGCACGGAGGATTGTGGAGCCCTGGATGTCAGCACTTCCATCACACCCGAAAGTGCTGCTGGAAGGAATTCCAAGGACACCCAGAGTGCTTCCGGGTGCTCATGCAGCACTTCTACCACACCAGGAAGTACCACCGAAAGATCATCAGAGAGCACCTGGAGCTTATCCGGGTGATTATAAAAGAGACCGCCTTCCTCCAGTTGAGGGCCGGAGTTGGGAGGAGGAAGACAAAGCTTGGGAGGAGAGGAGTAGAGGCGGCAGGAATATGAAAAGTGAAGGAAAGAAGGAATTGAGTTTGGGCTGACTAAAGCAGTGTCGGGTGGTGTTAAAGGAAGTCGTAATAAAAGTGTGTGTTTCTGGACATTTGGTGTCTGTCTGTCTGTGCCCGGGGGCTGTCTTTCCACAACCTCTCGATGCAGTCGACACTCTCTCCGCAGACAGACACACTGCTTATGGCAGTGGCCAAGAGGTCATTACAGGCCTGGATCTTGGTTTTTATCGGGACACTCACAAGCGCAGACGCTCAGACCCCTCACTCAGTCTCTCCAAGTGTCCTGTTTATCAGTAATTAGCAAGGACATGAGAATTGAATGTAATCACACACTTCTGTAATTGACAAAGTGTTGCACTGTTCCAGCTGAGAAGGACTACCTTCTTCTTCAATTCCACCCAGGGGGGTAAACGTTAACATTATACAAAGTTATTGTCTGTTATTCCTGCATTGTTATCACTCTTTAATTTAATATTGTGTTTTATCAGTATGCTGCTGCTGGAGTATGGGAATTTCCCCTTGGGATTAATAAAGTATCTATCTATCTATCTATCTATCTATCTATCTATCTATCTATCTATCTATCTATCTATCTATCTATCTATTATATAGTGCCTTTCATATCTATCTATCTATCTATCTATCTAATATATAGTGCCTTTCATATCTATCTATCTATCTATCTATCTATCTATCTATCTATCTATCTAATATATAGTGCTTTATCTATCTATCTATTCTTATTAATGTGCGGAGTAGGAGGAGTGTAAAGGGGGAGTAGTGGTGGTCTTTGTGTTATAATGAAATATTAACTTTGTGAATTTCTTATTAATGTACGGAGTAGGAGGAGTGTAAAGGGGGAGTAGTGGTGGTCTGATATATTTGGCTCTTTTTGTTATATTCTGAAAATTGGGCTTGTTTGCTATTTGACTGTGTATATTGTTAATATTTTCAAATTTTATGTTCACAATAAAGGTCTTTTTAAAAATAAAATATCTATCTATCTATCTATCTAATATATAGTGCCTTTCATATCTATCTATCTATCTATCTATCTAATATATAGTGCCTTTCATATCTATCTATCTATCTATCTATCTATCTATCTATCTATCTAATATATAGTGCCTTTCATATCTATCTATCTATCTATCTATCTATCTATCTATCTAATATATAGTGCCTTTCATATCTATCTATCTATCTATCTAATATATAGTGCCTTTCATATCTATCTATCTATCTATCTATCTATCTATCTATCTAATATATAGTGCTTTATCTATCTATCTATCTATCTATCTATCTATCTATCTGGGAGTCCACCATAAAGAATTGTACAGAAGGGAAGAGCAACAGCACTGGCAGTTCCAGCAACAATGAATGGGAATCACATGCCCAGCTGGGATGCCAAAGGACAAAATGGATGCAGCCTGGACTATCCCGACTGGAATAAGTAATTGACTCTTTCCTGGTCAGGAAACCACTCTGAAAGATTGAGTCTCAACACATGAAAAAGGTTTTGGGGGCAGCCACTCTTATATTGTCCCTGGCTGCAAAAGGGTATTCAAATAAACACTGAAGTGCTCTCTTTGAGTTCGAAGACTGAACTGATTTAGTAGTGACAAGATGGTGGCTTTAAAGACCAAAGCAGGAAGAGATGTCATCGAGGGCGGGAACAGGAAGTGACATCATTGATGTTGAATCAAGTAGGTTTTCCCGTATTTGGCCTGCAGAGACAACAGAAGGAGGTTTAGCGCATTCTTTCAGTCACTACCCAAAACTCATGACCATAGGTGAGGTTAGGGATGTATAGATCAGCTGCCTTCAGATTGACCTCGTTTTTCACCACTATGGATCGACACAGTGACCACATAGCTGCATTCGTCTGTCGATCTCACCATCCCCTTTTCCCCCTCACTCGTGTACAAGACCCCGAGATACTTAAACTCCTCCACTTGAGACGGTAACTCACCTCCCACTCATATAAATAAGATAGTCCACCTTTGTCCCACTGAGGACCATCGCCTCAGTTTTGGAGGTGCTGACCTTCATCCCTGCCGCTTTACACTCGGTCACAAACCGTCCAAGTGCATGCAGGAGTTCGCAGCCCCATGAAGCCAACAGGCCTACGTCATCAGCAAAAAGCAGATTTTATTAATTTTGCAAAACCTTCTTTTTCTCGTTTTGTGATTCGGGGTGGGGGGGTGTATTGAGTATTGCTTGACGAGGGACAAAATGAACTGAAATGATTTTAGCACAAGGCTACGACATAACAAAGAGTGAAAAATAAATGAAGGGACCAAAGTGCTTTCTGATTAGGGACCCATATTGTGGAATTCATTAAATTTGTGTTGTAAGAGCAGAGCACCAAAGGGCCTCCCGAAAGAGCCTGAATAAGAACTAACGTGATTGATTAAACCGGCTGTCTTTTTAATGCGTGAAACCTGCAATGAGGGACGCAGGAGATTCTGAATTATCACTCCTTCAGCGTCAAGCTCATCCATTGCACTGGTGCAGATGTACAGCTGTTGTCCATCACGCTGCCGAGCCGATGATTGAGTGTGCGGTCCAAGAAGGCTGGCAAAACAGCAAAGCTGGTGAAGCTGGAAGCGCCAGGGGAGAGAGGGTCATATGAGGGGTGTAGTGGGCGTCCGGATCCCTTACCCAGCCAGGACGTCCAGTGTGTGGAAGGACCGAGGGAGGAGAGAATATTTTCAGGACAGTTTCTCCCCCTGGGCCAACAGAGGGCAGCCCCCTTGGTTCCCAGCTCAACCCTCTTAGAACCCATTGCCACCGCCGGGGGGGGCGCATGGACCTTTCCAGAGCCTTATTTGCCCGGAAGTGTGGCCGGAAGAAGCTCGTTGGGCACCTGGAGTCCTTCCAGGTGCCCTATAAAAAGGGGCCAGTCTCCACCGTTCGATGGCCAGAGTCGTGAGGAAGAAGACAAAGCCTGAGGAAGAAGAGGAGGCGGATGGGCTGGCAGCAGATAAGAGAAAAAAGGGACCTTGTTGGGTGGTGATTGGTGCACTGTGCTGTGGGCAGCAGGGTGAAACGCTCCCCAAGTGTAAATAAACCAGGTGTTGTGTGTTTGAACCTGTGTCCTGCCTGTTTGTGTCGGTGGTAATGGCGGCTGTACGCGCCCCTGGGCTTCACAAGGGTTAAATGTTGACGTTCTTATACAGCATGTAAAGGAACGGAGGTGGAGAAACAAAGGAAGGGATGGGGATCCAGAGGACACCTCGAGTAATGTTCTGCCCCACATCTTGTTAGTTGAGACTGTTATTTGTTGAACTGTGCTCCCCCTTCATCTTGTCATTTATTAACACACCTGTCAGTCACGTCCCACACTCACAGTGGTACTATAAAAGTCTATGAAACTCACGTAAAGCACGTAGGTCCCATAATAAACATTTGAATACAATACACCCCATGTGTCTCACGTAGGCACCCCTTTATCTCTTGTTTCGGTCACGTCCAAAACGTATCCTTAGGGTATATAAACCCCTGTGTCTGGTTAGTTGTGGTACGCAGCAATTTGAACCTCTGTCTACGCGCTTCTCTTCGTCTTGATCCAACCGTGGAAATCACTCGCCTTGTAAGTGTCTTTTGAAGCTGTATTATTTAATGTACACTGTCTGCTATGTATTGTTTTGTAAATGATTCTTTATTGT
The DNA here is from genome assembly GCA_026402145.1 of Polypterus bichir lapradei. Classification (NCBI taxonomy): domain Eukaryota; kingdom Metazoa; phylum Chordata; class Cladistia; order Polypteriformes; family Polypteridae; genus Polypterus; species Polypterus bichir. The sequence goes on along the minus strand of JANRMT010062835.1, from coordinate 8,233,353 downwards.
CTTTGATTGTACACATGTAAATGCCTGTATGTTTCTTTTGTATATGTTTCAGTTTACAACGAAGTACGTCCAGTAAAAGCCTTCAAGATAGCTCGCTCACCCCTTGTCGTTTTTTATGTGGAGTTGTTTAAGCTCTCTGCGGCCGCATAGTGCGGAGTGAGGCAGAAAACCCAAGTTTTTGTTAGAGGCGAAAACGATGACATTTGTAAAATTTTCGTTGTGATTGTGTGATGTCTCGTTTGGTTCCTGCAGCCTGAAGTGGACTTCATGAGGGAGTAGATCTGCCGCCTGATCGGAAGTCAGGTCCGAAATGAACGAGGACTTACTGTGCAGAGGCTGTTAAACAGCTGGGGGCGGAGCCTGAGAGGCATGTGATGATGCGCGTTTAGGGTCGGCGGTGTTGTGTATGTTTTCATTTTAAAAACAGTGCACTCAGGCGTGGGCTTCTGGGAATTGGGAGGCCGCGAGATGTGCGATGTGGTGGCGAGCTGATGACTTGCTTAGTGTTATATCAGCACTCCACGGTTTACAGTCAATTAGAATGTCACACAGGGCACAAGGCAGGAACAAACCCCGGGCAGGGCGCCAGCCCACCGCAGGGCACACACACCTGCACACACCAAGCACACGCTAGGGACAATTTAGAATCGCCAATGCACCTAACCTGCATGTCTTTGGACTGTGGGAGGAAACCCACGCAGACACGGGGAGAACATGCCAACTCCACTAACACAATGGAGACAAAGGAGAGCCTGAAAGAGAACAGAAGAGAAAAAAAAAAAAAACAAAAGAGATCAAAGAGGGGAGAAGAAAGAAAAAAGAGCAAGAAGAGGCAGAGTCAAGGCTGAGCCGATGCTGTTGTGGAGAGGAGCCAGGCGGCTGGGAGGTTGCCCCGAGATGAAAGAGCAGACAGCACTCACGAGGTCAGGGTAACAGAAGTAGGAGCGACCGACTGGGAATAACGGGGAAGGCCTTGTGAGATCCCTGCATCCAGACAGTGGCGAGGAATTTGAAAACACGTCAGATCTCAATGGGAAAAAAAACTCCTGCTGGCTGTCTCTACTGCTATGGACTGATATGGTGATGTGTGAGGAACAAAAGGATGGAAATGAAAATGATCAACCGACAGAGAGAGGGCTGAACTGAAAGACACCCCGAAAATCAAAGGGAACAAAATGAGGCGTCAGGCAGGATCGTCCATTTGGTCGAAATTTCATTGCAGCAACTCCAAATTGTACTCAGTAGTTTGTATGCCCAAACCCCCCATGCCTGACATCCTAATGAGACGACGGATGGTGTCCTGGGCAATCTCCTCCCAGATCTGGACCAGGGCATCATTGACATCCTGGACAGTCTGAGGCGTCGGATGGACCGAAACATAATGTCTCACCCAGAGGTGTGCTATTGGATTGAGGGCAGGTGAGTGAGCGTGGGGTATTGGGTTGGCAGTCAATGGTATCAATTACTTTATCCTCTCGCCACTTGCTGCTGGGCATCGTCGTGCACCAGGAGGAACCCACTGCACCAGCAAAGGGTCTGACAATGGGTCAGAGGATTTCATCCCGATACCTAATGGCAGTCAAGGAGCCGTTGTCTAGCCTGTAGAGGTCTGTGTGTCCCTCCACGGATATGCCTCGCCAGACCATCACTGACCCCCCCACCAAACCAGTCATGTTGAACGATGTCACAGGCAGCATAACGTTCTCCACAGCTTCTCCAGACCCTTTCACGTCTGTCACGTGCTCAGGTTGAACCTGCTCTCATCTGTGAAAAGCACAGGGTGCCAGTGGTGGACTTGCTAATTCTGGTATTTGACAGCCAATGCCAATCGCGCTCCATGGTGCCAACTAGAGGATGTCAGGCCCTCAGGCCACCCTTAATGAAGTCTGTTTCTGATTGTTTGCTCAGAAACATTCACACCAGTGATCTGCCTGCTGGAGGTCATTTTGTAGGCTCTGCCAGTGCTCATCCTGTTCCTCCTTGACCAAAGGAGCAGATACTGGTGGGTCCTGCCAATGGGTTAAGGACCTTCTACGAGGGGCCTTGTTCAGCTCTCCTAGAGTAACTGCCTGTCTCCTGGAATCTCCTCCATGCCCTTGAGACTGTGCTGGGAGATACAGCAAACCTTCTGGCAATGACAGGCACGTATTGATGTGCCTGCCATCCTGGAGAAGTTGGACTACCTGTGCCACCTCTGTAATGTCCAGGTATGGCCTCATGCTACCACTAGTGACACGGAGCGTAGCTAAATGCAAAACAAGTGAAAAAACAGATGAGGAGGGAAAAATGTCAGTGGCCTCAACCTGTGAAACCATTCATTTCTGTTTTGGGGGTCGTCTCATTGTTGCCCCTCCAGTGCACCAAAGCAGCTGAAACTGATGAACAAGCCCCTCTGCTACTTCACTGACCAGATCAACAGCCCAGAAGTGTCATTGACTTGGTGCTATATCAGTCAGTCAGTGTCCCACTATATCCTAACTACAGGGTCACGGGGGTCTGCTGGAGCCAATCCCAGCCGACACAGGGTGCAAGGCGGGAACTAGTCCCGGGCAGGGCGCCAGCCAACTGCAGGACACACACCCACACGCCAAGCACACACTAGGGACAATTTAGGATCACCAATGCACCTAACCTGCATGTCTTTGGACGGTGAGAGGTAACCCACTCAGACACAGGGCGAACATGCAAACTCCACGCAGGGAGGACCTCCTAGGGTCTCCTAACTGTGAGGCAGCAGCGTTACAACTGCGCCACCGTGCTGTCCCCTTGATGCTATTTTCTCATTAAAAAGTGTTCCTTTAATTTTTTTGAGCAGTATGTATAGATATAGATATAAAATAAAATCTTAAGAGAGCATCAGGGAAGAGTTCATTAATATAAAAGGAGGTGCGCAGTCACTGGGGGAGCAAGTGGTCTCTCTCATGCCGTGCCAACTCTGTGGAACCCCCTTTGCCATTCTGTTTGAGACTCACACCTTCACAGCGCAGACTTTTCCAAATGAAATAAAGAAAAGGCGCATGTCCTGAAATCCTTTACTCGGAATTCGGCTTCTCCTTTTGTTTATAAGGGCACACAAAAGTGTAGCGATGAGAGGAGCTCTAACCCTAACCTTCAATCTATTCATCTCCCCGAGGCGTTTCTTGAAAAAAAGAGCAGAAAATGGCCATGCAAAGTCAAGAGACAAACGTCAAGCAAACACGGAGAAAAAAGGAAACAGAATTTTCCCGGTTACAGTGGGTTGAGAAAGCTTTGAGACCCCTGCACACTTTATTGTGTTCTACAGTCATATGAAAAAGTTTGGGAACCCCTCTTAATTCTTTGGATTTTTGTTTATCATCGGCTGAGCTTTCAAAGTATCAACTTCATTTTAATATACGACATGCCTTATAGAAACAGTAGGATTTCAGCAGTGACATTAAGTTTATTAGATTAACAGAAAATATTCAATATGCATCATAACAAAATTAGACAGGTGCATAAATGTGGGCCCCCCAACAGAGATATGACATCAATACTTAGTTGAGCCTCCTTTTGCTCCTTTGAGCCTCTAGACGCCTCCTATAGATTCTGATGAGTGTCTGGATTCTGGATGGAGGTATTTTTGACCATTCTTCATACAAAATCTCTCCAGTTCAGTCCAATTTGATGGACAGCCTGCTTCAAATCATCCCATAGAGTTTCGATGATATTCAAGTCAGGGGACTGTGACGGCCATTCCAGAATATTGTACTTCTTCCTCTGCATGAATGCCTTTGTAGATTTTGAACTGTGTTTTGGGTTATTGTCTTGTTGGAATATCCAACCCCTGCGTAACTTCAACTTTGTGACTGATGCTTGAACATTATCCTGAAGAATTTGTTGATATTGGGTTGAATTCATCCGACCCTCGACTTTAACAAGGGCCCCAGTCCCTGAACTAGCCACACAGCCCCACAGCATCATTGAACCTCCACCAAATTTGACAGGAGGTAGCAGGTGTTTTTCTTGGAATGCGATGTTCTTCTTCCGCCATGCAAAGCGCTTTTTGTTCTGACCAAATTACTCCATTTGTGTGTCATCAGTCCAAAGCACTTTGTTCCAAAATGACTCTGGCTTGTCTAAATGAGCATTGGCATACAACAAGCGGCTCTGTTTGTGGCGTGAGTGCAGAAAGGGCTTCTTTCTCATCACCCTGCCATACAGATGTTCTTTGTGCAAATTGCGCTGAATTGTAGAACGATGTACAGATACACCATCTGCAGCGAGATGTTCTTGCAGGTCTTTGGAGGTGATCTGTGGGTTGTCTCACAATCCTGCTCATATGCCACTCCTGTATTTTTCTTGGCCTGCCAGACCTGCTGGGTTTAACAGCAACTGTGCCTGTGGCCTTCCATTTCCTGATTCCATTCCTTACAGTTGACACTGACAGTTTAAACCTCTGAGATGGCTTTTTGTAGCCTTCCCCTAAACCAGGAGACTGAACAATCTTTGTTTTCAGATCTTTTGAGAGTTGCTTTGAGGATCCCATGCTGTCTGTCTGACAGGGAGCGCGGCTCATCTTCACTTAAGACCTCTTCATTTTGCCTCATTTGAATCCTGCTGTCGGCTCAACATTTATTTTTGACACAATTTCAAGACTCTTGCCCTCCAATCTAACGGAGCTTGAGATCAGGAACAATGGGATAAAAAAATGTCCAGATCCAGGTGTGCCAAGCTTATAGAGACTCATCCAAGGAGACTCAAAGCTGGAATTGCTGCCAGGGTGGGCACTGAGATGACGGGTTCTGAATACTCCTATGAATGAGAGATTTCCGTTTTTAGTACTTTTGTAAACCTGTATGAAAATGTGTTTTCACATTGCCATTATGGGTTACTGAGCATAGACCAATGGACAAAAATGGCAAATGTATCCATTTCAAAAACCTCTACAATCCAATAAAGTGGAAGTGAAAGGGTCTGAAGATGTTCTGAGACCCCTGGATGTCAAGCAGATTTGGTAAGTTACAGCACATAAGAGGCTCGTGGGAATGATGACATTATTCACCTCTTCATTCCGATGTCACCTTGGTCTGCCTATTTAATAACGCAGTCACTATGGGCCCCCCAGACCCTAATCTTGTAGAGAATGGTCTTAAATACTGTGCCCTCCATAACGTCTGCGACAAAGAGACATTTAATCCTTGATTTGCCCCTCTGCTCCGCAATTTAAAATTACAAATGAAACAATTTAGACTTTGTGAGTGGAGTGCACATGGCGGGCTCTCATTTAAGGGGATTGGCAGACAACACTTTTTTTAATGTGCCCCCCCATTTTTTAGGGCACCGTAATGGTTGGAACAATTGGTGTCACAGGTGTTTGTGATTCCACAGGTGAGTTTCGTGGCTTCATGAGATACCCTGGGTTGCTTCTAACCTTTGGAGTCTGTAGTTGGCATTGTTCAACATGAGAGGACAAGAGCTGTGCCAATGAATGCCAAAGAAGCCATTATGAGGCTGAAAAACAAAACTCAAACCATTTGAGACATCGGTAAAACCTTAGGATGACCAAAATCAACTTTCTTCAATAGCATGAAGAAGAAAGAACACACTGGTGGGCTCAGGAATCACAAAGGGACTGGTAGGCCAAGGTAGACCTCCACTACTGATGACAGAAGAATCCTCACTACAGTCAAGAAAAAGCAACAAACACCTGGCAGACAGACCAGAAACAGTCTTCAGGGGGCCGATGTGTGTGTGTGTCAGAGACGACTATCAGCAGAAGGACAGAGGACACACAAAAACAGAATGGTCAGATTACAGTTTGTGACAAAGGACTTCAAAGAGCCTCCAGAATTCTGGGAAAAGGTCTTGTGGACAGACACCTGGAAAGAGCTTGGATGGTGCGTGACACTCTGTGTTCATTTGCGTCTGAACTTCTCTTCACCGACACTCCTTCTGCCGAGAGCGCTCCTGTAAAGCCTGTCTCTCAGACTCTTGGTCTGCCTATTTAATAATGCAGTCACTATGGGCCCCCCCCCCCAGGTGCAGCTGCCTCTATTGCTCCGTTTGGGTCGGCGCTTTCCTTTCCTGATACGATCCAAGCCGCTAATGAGCAGGATGAAGCAGTCCCTGTCCAGCAGTGCCGGGGTTAATGCTGTCCCCAGCAGAAAATGTGATCACATCGTCTCAATGACCTCATGGACATGCACACTGCGTGCGGCTTGTCACCCAAGTCCTTTTAGTGCCCCGGTGCTCGTCGCAGCACGGTAATGCTCTATTGATCTTCCGTATCTGTTTCAGAGTGCGGGGGAACAACCTGAACTTGATATGCTTTTAATATGAGCTGATGAGCCTCAACAAGATGGAAATATTAGTAAAGAAATTAGCCAAAGAGAAGCGGCTGCGGGCACTGGCACTTGGGGGCTCATCTCCGGCTCTCTTCTTCACAAAGTACAAAGTGAGACGCGTTGAAAGAAGCGTGTGAAAGTGCTGCGGCGGGTCACGTCGCCACTCGCCTCGGCACCAGAGGTGCTGACGGTAGCATCCTGCTCGGGTCCGCAATGGCTTATGGCAGCTCTGATAAGACCGGGCCTGAGATGGCGGCCCGACTGATCCGCGCTAATTGAAGGCAGATGCCTGTGTGGTTTGAATGCGTATTGCTGTGTCCTGATTGTAATCTCGTAGAGAATGGTCTTAAATACTGTGCCCTCCATAACGTCTGCGACAAAGAGACATTTAATCCTTGATTTGCCCCTCCGCTCCGCAGTTTAAAATTACAAATGAAACAATTTAGACTTTGTGAGTGGAGTGCACATGGCGGGCTCTCATTTAAGGGGATTGGCAGACAACACTTTTTTAATGTGCCCCCCCCCCCCATTTTTTAGGGCACCGTAATGTTTGGAACAATTGGTGTCACAGGTGTTTGTGATTCCACAGGTGAGTTTCGTGGCTTCATGAGATACCCTGTGTTGCTTCTAACCTTTGGAGTCTGTAGTTGGCATTGTTCAACATGAGAGGACAAGGGCTGTGCCAATGACGTCCCGTGAGACAAAAGGACAGCTGCTGTACAGGCTTTTAAAGAACATGCAGCTCGGCAGCAGCAAGACAGCAGCTGATCCGACTGCATCTCCTTAGCGTGCGTCCAGTCCCAGCCTTCACAACACGAGCAGCGTTATGCATCCCGTGAGAAAGAGATTGAACCACACCCGGGGCCGGAAATAAAGAGTAGATGACCAAGTAGAACATTGTAAAGAATTCAAAAACATTGGCGTGGTACACATGCACAGCAGGTTAGAGATAATGGAAGTACGAAAATTCCAAAGTCTCAAAAAAAGGATAGTAAAAATCGCATTAGCGCAAACAATTATTACTCGGTGAAATAACGGAACAAGGAAAAGAGATCAAATATATTGTTCGGATTTAAACTTTAAGTCGGAGACTTGTAGATGGTCTAATTCATGTTGCCAGCAAGAATTAAAAGATTCCAAAAACGTTGTTGCGGTATGAAGTCCCGTGAGACGGAGACTTTTAACATGAGATTCTTTCAAGTCACGCCCTACTTACAACTATTTTCAAACAAGATCACTGTCATCTAACCTCTCAGTCGTGTGAATGCTTTTGTCAGGCACACTTCCTGTGCTCTCAGCTCTAATAATTAGAGTTTGTTAGTCTTGGCAACAGCAGGTCCAGCTCAGTGCCAGTCACACAAGGAGTTCCTCAGGGCTCTGTCCGCGACCCTCTTCTCTTCTGTATTTATATGCTTCCCCTTGGCCATATTATTCGTAGCTTTGGACTGGGTTATCATTTTTATGCAGATGACACTCAACTCGATTTCAATGTTAAAAGTGGATCTTTATGAGAGCTTTCTTAGCTCACACAACCTGCCTCAGTGAAATTAAAAACCTGGATGGAGCAGAACTCTCTAAAATTAAACTGCAACAAAACTGACCTCCTGCAAATTGGGACTAAAGTGCAACTTAATAAAATGAGCTCCTTCCCAGTCCATCTTGGCGGTGATCTCATCAGACCGGCCTCTACTGCAAAGAATCTCGGTGTCATTTTTGATTCCTCCCTTTCTTATTCCGCCCACATAAATCACATTAAGAAACTTTCCTACTTTCACCTCTTTAACATATCCCGTGTTTGCTCCTTCCTCTCCTTTTCTAACGCTGAGAAACTTGTCCCTGCTTTTATCACATCCCGATTATTTTAATTCCCTACTGGCAGGTGCCCCTTCTAATCTTATATTACAGCTCCAGCTTATTCAAAACTCAGCTGCAAGAGTCCTCACTCGAACCAGCAGCAGCGAGCACATCACACCCATCCTGCGTCACCTTCACTGGCTCCCTGTGTCTTACAGAATTGCGTATAAAATTCTACTAATAACCTACAAAGCCTTAAACGACCTTTCGCCGACTACATCCAGCTCCTTCTCTAAGTTCTCACCAGTCACATCTGTGTTTGTAAGATGAGGCCGACTACTTGTGTACTGGACCCCATCCTCACCACACTACTTGAATCCTGCCTTAATAATAATAATTCTTTACATTTTTATAGCACTTTTCTCACAACTCAAAGTGCTCAGCAATTGCAGGTTAAGGGCCTTACTCAAGGGCCCAATAGAGCAGAGTCCCTTTTTTTTTTTTTTTTTTTTTTAACCCTGTCCTGTTCGGCTGTGAAGCAATCAGAATTGATGTCTGAATGCTGGCGACTAGCCTTACAGTTTTTCTCTCAGGTGGAGCGTTACAGCTTCTGCTGACGTCACGCCTGATACCAAAACTTTATTAGAAATATTTTCAGATGTTTTTAAGATTCGAACCGGACACGGAGACAAAAATGAAAGAAAAAGAAGAGAGAAAAGGAGGAGATGGAGGTAAAGGGGGAAAGGAGGATTTTCGTATAGAATAAACAATAAATGAACCAGAATCCGCTTCTAGACAAAAACATTGCTGCATCAGCTACATGAAGATATATAAAAGTAAAAATGTTTGCTAACAATCACACAGTAATTATTACTAAGGCATTTAGGGCCAACCACAGCCTTAGGTCATGTGCTGAAGATGTCCAAGTCATACCTATGAAAGCACCATGTGAGCACGCTTGTATGTGTAAGGTTTCTCTATAGGAGCGTCCAATAGTGAGTGTGAAGGGCCACAGACCTGCCCCCAAAAACGTGCGGAAGATGGAGGGAATTCCAAGCCCAGAAATCCAGTGGTCACCCCAGAGTGCGGAGACCCCAGGGAGACCGTCACCAGAGAAGCCCCAACCCCCCCTCGAGAGGCGCAGAGGATCACCCCGGGGGGCCACAACCAGCAGCCGGCAGAGTCCCGGGAGACATCAACGGCTAGCCCCCAGGCCCGCCCGCAGCCGCTCACCCCGGACTCGGCCGGGGCCGGAACCCAGCAGCCCGGGACCCAAGGGCGACCCACCCCGCCGAGGACCCAACAGAGCCCAGGGACCCAGATCCCACCAGACAGCCACCGGGAGCGACCAGACAGATGTTTTAAAAAAAAAAAAAAAAATGTGGCGGGGGAAGGTAGGCGAAGATGTTGTAGCATTGCCAGATGTCCCAGGAGAGGGGAGGAGTCCAAAACCCCACCTGACATGTACAGTCACACACAAACACAGTCATACACTCCCTCCCTCATGCTCTCACATACACATACAACCCAAGACTTACAAGGATGTACGCCAGACACCCATTCACACTCCCCATACACACCCTACTAACTCTGGTCCCGGTGCTGCCGTACCGAGGGCACAACCATTCCCGGACGCCAGAGTTAGCCCCGTTCCGCTGGGGTAATAATGAGCAGGCACCCCCGTCCAACGCAGAGCAAAGCAACCAGGCAGACGGCCAGCTCCCACTCCTAGCCTCCAGCCCCGGGCAGCTAAATGAGAACAGAGGTGTAATAAGACCTCTAGTCTCCCTCCGCCGGCTCTAATGTAATGTTGATGTGTGTTGATAAGGTGCATTTTGTGGTTGGGGGGGGCACGGACAGTGCCGGCATCATGTGGCCTACACCAGCTGATGCCAACACACAGCCCCACTTCCCCCCCAAAACCCTCCGTGACTAGGTGCAGTTTAAAATTGGAAGTGGGCACTGGCACTCGGAGTGAGGCTGAAATTTCCCCCCACCGGATGCCGTTGAGTGTGCTCACTCCCAAGGCCCCAAGTGTGCATTTGTGTGAAATGTTGTTTGTGGAAGTGTTTAATGTGCAAATAAAATTGGGGGGTAGGCTGCCACAGGACTACGGAAATGGGATCCATACCCGCACCCCTGACTTACCCACACCCCAAGGCCCTATGTGCATATTTGTGTGATGATGTGAGGGAGCAGGAGGAGGGAAATGTCTGAGGATGGGGAGGAACGGCTGAGGGTCGTGAGCCCTCCAGGGAGCCAGCTCCCCTACTGGCCCCAGTAGGCACCTCCGCTCCCAAAATCCACCTGGGGCATGGAGGCCCCAGCCCATCTAGCCACGGCCCAAAGCAGCAGCATCACAGAGCCCCACGGAGTCCGAGGTCACCAACCCACACCACCCCAGCAGAGTATTTACTCCCATCCCCACATTTACTCAACATTCAGACTAAGTAAGACATAAGACACCCAGGTAAAGTTGGATCCCCCCCCATCCCGGACATCCCCCTCCCCCATGGCGGAGCCAGGACCCGGCACCGCCACATGTTCCGGCCCTCTTCCCGGCAGCGTACATGCCAGGACCCAATCCCCAAGGCCCCACCCAGACCCCCATCCGGGGACGGCCGTCCCCATACCCCAAGCCACCAGGCCCCCACCCAGACCCACCCAGGGGCGATGCAGCCACCAGGCAGCGACCCGCAGCCACCGTCAAGACCCCCCAAGGCCCCACACACAACTACCAGAAGTCCACCCCCCGAGGCAACCCAAGCACCACCAGAGTGGAGCAGCAGCCCCCCAGCCCAAGACCCCCCTAGTGAACCCACCCCCAGGGATCCTCCAGACACTCTAAGCTCAGACTCTCCACCACATCAACCACAGCATCCCGCAGGACAATATCAATGACCCTCCATTATCGCTATGTGATGGAACCGATCAAAGGAGCCCAGAGAGAGTCCCTTTTGGCATTTACGGGATTTGAACCGGCAACCTCAGAGCCACCACTCCACCTGATTTCATGCCATAATCTATATATATATAATTCACTAAGGCAAGACACCCATGCAAAGCACGCCGGAAGGGGCGTACATTCACTAAGCCGCCGACAAGCAGGAAGGAGCCACGCCCACCAACTCCAAGACCATTGGATACGACGAGAACTCGTAGAGCCACGCCCACCAACTCGGACGCGACGACACAGAAAAAACGGCGTCATTTATATTTGTCTGTCGTAGAGGCCACATGCACCTCCGAGTCACGTTGACTGTTCATAGAGGCATATTTCTCGTGGAGGTGAATCGCCATATGCAGCGTGTAAAACGGTTTGCGAGGGGTATCCCATGGGATCCTTAAAACAATCCTTTACAACTGAGGTTAAAACACAATGAAGTAAGCAGTCTTTAAAAAGCGAGTTTTACACGCTACATACAGCAATTCGCATAGCAGACTAGCATGACGGAGGTAGCGGAATGGACGTCCTTCTCCTCTCCTCCCGTTAAACCCTCCGCGCCTGAGCACCGTCCACCCCCATCCCTCCGTCTGGGAGGAGAAGGCGCGATGGCGGTCCGCCAGTTTTCAGTCACGGACAATTGTGTGTTGGTTCGTTCCGTGCATTGTTACAATGTTGTTTTTCTTGCTGATTTATTACATTACCGATTTTTCAAATGTTAATTTTCTCCCTGTGCTTAAAAATCATTAAAAAACCGGCCTGATTATGCGGCGTATGGTACGCCGCAGGTTGGCTAGTCCCTACTATTACAACAATAATAAACTCATCCCTTGACACTGGCTTTGTGCCGCTCACTTTTAAAATCGCTTCTATAAACCCCAGTGTTAAAAAAGTCTGGTCTTGATGCTGACAAGGTCCTCTGATTCTTGCAATCTTGTTGTGCCCCACACTGATCTACACTCCATGGGTGACAGCAGGGCCTTCAGCTGTATAGCGAGGGCCCAGACTCTGGAATGACCTACCGAACTTAATTAGATCAGCTGACTCCATTAATTCTTTTAAAAAACAACTCAAAACTCATCTGTGCTGGAAGGCTTTTAGCTCTACTTGACTTTACTACCCTTCTCTCAGTTTACCTCTATGTCAAGATGCTCATGTAACCTGTGTGTGTGTGAGAACATCAATTATGCTGTCTGTTAGTCTTTTCTCTGAATTTACTATCTTACTCTTCTTTATTTATTTATCTGATTTAGTACAATGCTACATACTGTATACCCTGCTGTTCTTTCTTAAACTCTGTGAAGTGCCTCGAGTATGGGAAAGGCGCTATATAAATAAAATGTATTATTATTATTGTCCATCCATCCATTATCCAACCCGCTATATCCTAACTACAGGGTCACAGGGGTCTGCTGGATCCAATCGCAGCCAACACAGGGCGCAAGGCTATTATTATTATTAATACATTTTATCAGGAAAATAATTTTATACGTTGTAGATGACACGTCAACAACAAAGCGAAGAAGAGAACATGGACAAACATTCGAGAAAGTCATTTTATTTATTAGAGAGAAAGAAACGATATTCACTCACGGGCAGTTATACGTTGCGTTGTCACAATGTAAGTCCAAACACGGAATCAAAATTCAATGCGATCTTGAAGAAAAGTTAACTCCAAATATTCTTTTTACTAAAGTTTTAAAGTAAAAGTGAAAATAATGCCTGTGGTGGGCTGGCGCCCTGCCCGGGGTTTGTTTCCTGCCTTGCAGTGCACAATTATTTGGCAACTAAAGGAAAAACCAGGCCTTTAATGACCTCTTGGGCAGCGTGTCTGTCTGCAGAGAGAGTGTCGACCTCGTCATCGAGAGGTTTACTTACCTCGGCAGTGACATTCATGTGTCTGGTGACTCTTCCTGTGAAGTCAGTAGACGGATTGGAAGAGCACGGGGGGTCATGAGGTCGTAAAGGGGTGTGTGGCGCTCCTCATATCTCAGTAAAAGGACGAAGGTCCAAGTCTTTAGAGTCCTGGTGCTCCCTATATGGTTGTGAGATATGGACGTCATCCAGTGACCTGAAACGAAGACTGGACTCCTTTGGTTACTGTGTCTCTCCGGAAAATCCTTGGATACCGTTGATTAGACTTTGTGTTGCTCACGGAGTCCCGAATGAGGCACATGACCTTCATTGTGAGGGAGCGTCAGTTACGGCACTATGGCCATGTGGCGCGTTTCCCCGAGGGTGATCCGGCTCATAAGATCCTCATTGCTGGAGACCTAAATGGCTGAACCAGGCCAAGGGGTCGCCCACGTAACACCTGGCTGCGGCAGATAGAGGGTCATTTCCGGAGGGTGGGACTGAACCGCGTGTCTGCCTGGGGGGTTGCCAACCGGGATTCTGGGTTGTTTCATCGTGTGTTGGGTGCAGCAACCCGCTGTACCAGTTCATGCTCCCCAACTTGACTTGACTTGACTAAAGGAAAAACGAAAAACTTTTTCCCAGTCTCCCTTGTTTATTTTCATCTGTTAAAGTGAGAATAATAAACAAACGACTTAAAATTTACAAATAAACATTTGTGACATTTAAAAAAAAAAAAATCAGTGACAAATACAGCCCCCCTTCTTCTCAATAACAGTCATAAGCCTTCCATTCACGGAGTCTGTCAGTTTCTTCCTCTGCTCACAATCAACTTTTGTGCAGCAGCGACCACAGCCCCCCAGACGCTGTTCAGAGAGGTGTACTGTTTTCCTTCCCTGTAGATCCCCCGTTTAAGAAGGGCCCACAAGTTCTCAAAAGGGTTTAGGTCAGTAGAGGAAGGGGGTCCATGTCATTATTCTTTCATCTTTAAGGCCTTTACTGGCTAGCCACGCAAAGGAGAACTTCGATGTAAGCGATGGAGCACTGACCTGCATAAATATCATGCTCTTCCTGAAAGATACAGACTTTTTGCGGTACCACTGCTTGAAGAAAGTGTCTCCTAAAAACTGGCAGAAGGTTTTGTAGTTGATTTTGAGTCCATCTTCAACCCGAAAAGGTCCAACTAGCTCATCTTTTATAATACCAGCCCATACCAGTACCCCACCTCCACCTTGCTGGTGTCTGAGTCGAAGTGGAGCTCTGTGCCCGTTACTGATCCAGCCACGGGCCCATCCATCTGGTGTGTCAAGAGTCACTCTCATCTCATCAGTCCATAAAACCTTTGAAAAATCTGTCTTCAGCTATTTCTTGATGTTTCAATTTATGTGTCTTGTGCAGTGGTGGTCGGGTTTCCGCCTTCCTTACCCTGGCCATGTCTTTGAGCACTGAACACCTTGTACTTCTGGGCAATCCAGGTAGGTTGAAGTTCTGGAATATGACAGCAATGGAAGACAGTGTTTGTGCAAGTTCACATCTCACAAGAACTCGCTCAAAGTTCAATTCACACAGATTAACCCTCAATGGGTCCTTGTTAGAAAGTTACGTTCCAGGTCCTTGGGGTTCAAATTGCACCCCTATTCGTTGGTATATATAATTCAATGGTACCAAGCTCAAATTCAATGAACTAAAGTTAAGATGCGTTTATTAGGTAAGTGCATGATGCATACACAGCTTATGCAGTGAAATAGTGCAGTTAATGGGGTTGCGGCAGTGGGGGGGGGTTGGGGCAGCGGAGGGGACTGGTCATATAATGCACATTCCGTCTAGCCGACCCCTTCACTGCCGCGATGTAAGTGCCATTTTAATTCCAATGTTCTAATAAGATTGTAAAATATATATTATCACACCTTTTAGATGCAAACGTTTAAGATTTCTGCAAATGACATGTCTAAAGTTATATGCATTTGTCACAAAGTACATTTGATTTATTGACAGAATGTGCTGGACAAGCAGGCCTAGAGCACTTATCACAGAATTTGCGTGTCTTCCTGTCAAACTCACGCGGGCACAGGTGACAACGTCCCTGTGTCTTCTTCATTTTAGCTGGTCTCTCAGTTCCTGCTTCTAGTTCTCCAGAGTCCAGCTCTAGAAGTTGGATTGCATCCATGATCGGTCTTCTGAGCTGGGCTGCATTGTCCAAACGTCTTTTAATCAGTGGCTCGACAAGAGACTCCCCGAGACTCACGATGAACTGGCGACGACGTATCGCTTTGGATGACTTGTTCCAATCAGGGTTATTGCACATCCAGATCACGAAACTGGCAATGGCAGCTGTGTCAAGCATGTTGAAGAACAGGACCATTGGCCACCTGTTGATTTTTCATTTGCAAGAGTAGATGCAGGCCAAATGATCCATGTTATCTACGCCGCTCTTAGTAGCATTATAATGAAGGATGATCTCTGGTTTTTGTTTCAGACCATCAACAGCCTTGTCGTGATGCATTGTCGACAAAAGGATGACCAACTTTCCTTTTTTGGGGACATATGATACCAAAGTTTTGTTGCCATCAAATGCAAAGATCGAAGAAAATTCGTCTCTGTTTTTTGCTATCATGCTCAGAGGAATGTCTCGTTTATTCTTGCGCATCGTTCCTACATAGGTCATATCCTGTGTAAGCAATTCTTCTGTCAGTGCAACGCTTGTAAACAGGTTATCTCCCACTACATTACGACCACTTTTGTACCAAGGTGATACCATTGCTTTCACAACACGTGTTTCACTGATACCACCTGAGACTGAGTGTGAACGACTGTGGAACCGTCTGGGCAAAGTTGAAAGAACTGCATTGTAGGTGGGTGATAGATTATGTCTAAGGTCACCTCCTCTGTTCAACGACGGTCATTTATTTGAATCAGTTGTCCTCCCAATCCACCTACAATGCAGTTCTTTTAACTTTGCCAACCAATCAGTTAGAATTGAGAAAGCACTCTGGATGGAAACAAAGTCCAGCATAGCTCTTTTTTAGGATAACCATGACCTGGATAGCTGAGAATCTCCACAGACTTCTGTCAAAAATTAAATTTTTTTGGGGGTGCATATTGCACCCCCGATGAAAATATGCCAGCGATAATTGACGTTAACACTTTTTCTATCATTTTATGCATGACCGTATGAAAAACTAGTGCACTTACAATGTCCTAGAGGATAACTGCTGAAATTTTAATAATAACATGGTAGTAGCCATAGAAATGGCCAGGGGGTGCAGAACGCACCCCAAGGAACCATTGAGGGTTAAAATGAATAAATTCACGTTCATAGTTCACCATTTCAGTTTTGAACTACTGTATATATACTCACGTATAAGTTGGGTGTTGAAACCCAAAACATTGATCATAAAATCAGACCCCGACTTAAACGCCCGTTCAAAAATGTGACACTTACATTTTTTAATCTTCTTGCCTCCTCCATTCTCGCTCCAGTTTCTCAGACACATCGAATTTTGTTGCTGCAGCGCAGTCACCAATTTCTTTCACCACTTCAACGACATTTAATTTAAAACCAGCTTCACATTTTCTTCTTATCGAACGCTCCATCGTAGATAGTAGCACAGAAGAAAGAGCTCCACAGGGTCATTAAGGTCGCCCAGCGGATAGTTGGCTGTCCTCTCCCCTCACTAGAAGAACTACATAGTTCCCGTTGTCTCAGGAACATCAAGAAAATTCTTCAAGACCCATCACACCCAGGACATGCATTGTTTGAGCGCCTGCCTTCAGGCAGACGTTTCAGATCAATAAAGACTAAGACAAATAAACAGTTTCTGTCCTTCAGCCATCACCGTGCTGAATGCTGCTAAGTGGTGTGGAGGACTGCCGGCTTCTCATGCCGGTCCTCACCCCCAGGCCGCCAGGAGGAGCCCTCCCGACAGCAGGATAGTGCCCCGAGGTCCAGCAGGGCCTCATGGACTTTGTAGTATTTATACACAGCCCTGCTGGATACCTTGGGGACCACCAGGAGTCGCTCTTTTGTGCCCTATAACCCAGGAGTACATCACGGTCATGTGACAGGAAGGACGACGTGCTCCCGGGTTGAATAAAAGGACTGATTGCCCTGACCCGGAAGAAATTAGGAACTATGGATTGATGGGACAGAAACACCTCCGGGTCAGGGGCTATAAAAGGACGGTGCCTCAGTCCAGACACTGAGCTGAGCTGGGAGGTAGAGGAGCAAAGTGTCTGGGCGAGGAGGAGAGTTTATTGTTGGAGAGTTTTGTGGTTATTGTGAAGTACAAAGTTTAATTGTATGAGTAGTGTGGAAGGTGCTTGGTGCACTGTGAGAAAAGAAAATAAAAAGTATTGGACTTTTACCTGGTGTTTGGAGTCATCCCTGAGGGTTCAAGGGAGCACTAGCGCCCCCTACTGCCACAGTGGTCAATCTG
Organism: Polypterus bichir lapradei; assembly: GCA_026402145.1. Classification (NCBI taxonomy): domain Eukaryota; kingdom Metazoa; phylum Chordata; class Cladistia; order Polypteriformes; family Polypteridae; genus Polypterus; species Polypterus bichir. Next base: position 8,216,020 of record JANRMT010062835.1, on the reverse strand, counting down.
ACCGAGTGCACCTTCATTCTAAGTTAACATTAGATAAGGGACAAGTGCAATATAATGTACATATGTATGTATGAGTGGAAAAATTGTTCTGCTGTTATGGACAATTTTGGATACTTATTTTATTCCCTTACTAGCCAACCCGCGGCATAGCATACGCCGCATAATTATTCATTGATGGGTGAACATTTCCTGAAAGACACAGTTGTCCAAATGGGGTTGGTTTGAGGATACGACTGTGAGTGAATGAAAAGATGGAACTCTGGAGAGAGCAACATACAGTTGTTCGTGACTGAAAACTGGTTTTGGCAGATACAGGCATATATTTTTGAAAGTTTGGCCCTGTGCCTTATTAATTGTCATTGCAAAGGCTAATCTAACAGGAAATTGTCTGCGTGTAAAAGTAAAAGGCAAATTTGAATCTGATGGGGTCAGGGAAATCCGGGGAATAAGGACAGTTTGTGAGGTAGGAGCTGCGATAGTTTTACACTCCTGCACATTGCGGTGAATGCTGTGTGAAGGACAGACGGGTCCCATGCCCGGCAGGGACGCCCCTGCTGCTTATGTTTCGGGGGAGCCACCATGGGCAGTCCAATACCTCCCCCGGGGACGCTTGGTGGCAGCCTCCCTGGCCGACGGTGATTCCCCAACCACCCGCAGGGCTCCATGGGAGATGGAGTCCTCCCCAGCTTGGTTGGGGCCCGGGGTGGCCGCTAGGGGGGGCTGTCTGCTTCCAACAGCCCGGCTGGACAACTGTTCAGCCCCACCCGGAAGTGCAGTCAGGACCAGGTGGTCAATCACCTGAAATGCTTCCGGGTGGGCTATAAAAGGGCCCAGCCACCACCACTCGAGGAGCCAGAGTTGGGAGGAAGGAGACGAAGCTTGAGAAGGAGTGGTGGTAACGGAAGAAAGGTGGTATTGCTGTGTGGTGGAGTCGTGTTTTGGACTGTGTATTGCCTGTGGGTCACGGGGAAGACGTTACTGTGAGAGGAGAAGGAACTTTTTATGTTCTCTGTTTAATATTTCAGACCATTAATAAAAAAGAGAAAACATTTCAAGAACTAAAGGGTGTTTGCAGTATTCTTTCGTGGCGGTTTGCACGGCACGTTGCATATAAATCACAACGTAGTTTGATTTCATGCTCCCATCTCGCTTCCGGGAGCCCTGAACCCGACACCGTCGGTAATGTTACCGATGAGCACGGCAGTGAGGCACAACAAATAGAACAAGGGGATGGTGCAAAAGTGCAAAGTGCTTTTATTTAAAACCAACAACAAAAAGAAACAGTGTTCAAATAAATAGTGCAAAAGTGCTTTTATTTAAAAACAGCAAACAAAAACAAAGTGTTCAAATAAATAATGCAGTGATTTAAAAATCCTCAAATAAATAATCCAATAAAATGGGTGGAGGTTAAAAAAAAACATAGAAAAATCCTTTAAAACGACGAGGTTAAAACAATGCTGGAAGCAGTCCCTTAAAACACAAAGCCCAGTGTCTCCTTTTACCTGGTGGCTCCCCTGCTTCTCCCGTCTGGGCCCTGCAACAGGAGAGTTGCCATACCTGCAGCTGACCTTCTTCTCCTACACAACTGATCTGGTGGTCTTCCGATCCCTGGCTCTGGTTCAGCTCACCTAGACCGAGACTTGGGCTCCCCAGAGACCAGGACGCTGTAATACTACATTTTTCTTTATGTCACTATATCTGGACAATACTGTTATGAGTTTTATTCACATGTGCATGTTAACTGTGACACACAGGGGCTCAGCAGTTAGAATTGCTAGCCAAGCATTGGATTAGATAGCCAAAGACAACTGGAGGCTTGTATAGTCAGCTTAAACACAGGTTAGGGTATTTCTGTCCTCTATCAGCACAAATCTTCTTTCCTTATTGGGAGAATGAGAATCGGCATGTAAGCACTATGATATTTCTGTATTTTGTGGAGGAGGAATTCAGCCCTTGTTTGGAGACAGAGAAGACCAGCAAATGAAGCAAGACATTATAAAAGCTTGGACAACAGCCAGACCCTTAGAGGCGAAATCGACAAAGCTCGAAGAAAAACCTCCCAGCGTAGTGACGAGAAAATGGCTGACTGTGTTGATCCAGATTCCCACCTGGATTTTAGTCTGTACCATGCGCCTCTCCGTCTATAACCGCGTTAATCGTCAGTAAATGTAAGCTAAAAGATATTGTTTCTCATGTGATTCTTGTACCGCCGTAATCACGATGGGAGGGATATCGACGTTTCTGGTATATTATGATATTGTTTAATTATTTAATATGCCACAATTTTAAAAGAACACATTTCCAAGAGAGCTAATGCCTATTCAGGAAACAGACGCTCACACTGGGGCTTCTCTTCCCAATCTCTGACTCCCGCTGCCTGCTTCCACTGCGACGAGCCAACCTTCTCCCGGTCACTCCTGCTCCAAACAGTCGCTCAGCAGGAGCGACCACTACCGTTGGCCCTCAGGTGCTGGCCAAACACCTCACTCGGGCTCGCCTCTCCCAGCTGCTCGTATACAGAGCAAGCTTGCGCTTCCTACCGGCTTTCTCCCTCCTGCTTCCTGTCATCTTCTCTGCAACCTCCGTCTTTCTTTTTCTTCCTTCTTTTTCTTAGCTGCCTCACGCTTCTATTTATGAAGAGGACGTGGCAGCTGTGGCAAATCAGCAGCCCCGAGCACAATCACAGATGCGGACGATTTTTGACCTGTGCACTTAGGTGAGAAAGGCCCACATCACGAATCATCCCGGGAACCGCTTCAGCCACACAACCACCACGCCCCCTCGCTAAGCCGCGAGTGCGGTGATTATTTATTTAAAACTGGCCCTTTGATATGAGCTGTGGACCTGCTATACCACGAGCAGAAGCTTTGAGGGTTAACCAAATCCAAAGGCCAGGACGCAGCAGTACGGTGCGTGCGGTGGAGACCGGTGACAGCGACACAAGCATGCGGTGAAGCTCCGCTTTCATTTGTATGAAAACGTTGTACTCCGCGAGGCCACTTTATATTTTTCCCCATTGGACATGCAATATGTGATGCGAATTTTGACCGACAGTGTAATTTGACTGGCAGCGTAATAAGTTAGTTCATCTAAACGCTGGTTCCACAGTCACCATTTGTGTCACACGGTTGGAAATAGAGCGGTAATTTAGATGTCTACTTGCAGCTATTTAAATTTTTTTTGGACCGAGATGATATATATGATTATATGTGTTTGTTGCTCCTTAATTTTTCTTGGTTTGGCCCAACCTTTGTCATAACAGACCTCTCTGGTTTGAGGCCTTGTTTGGGAGTTTTGGGAGCCGGGCAGATCTCAAGTGGAGTATAGTGCCCCCTCTTGGTGGTGTCACTGGCAGCATGGCCGTTGCTAGTGCTCTGATGGCGCCTTACCTCTCCTACACTACAGTATTTTAAGTTGACACTCTTTATCAGGTCCTGCATCACAATATGAATCTCACTTTTACAGTGCAGAACCGTTTGCTGCCCTAATGTTGGTCACAGAGTGACTCAGAATTGACTTTTGAACCTGCAACATTATGGTTTCCAACCCAGTGCCTAATCCAATAGGCCACTCTGTAATAAATAAGCGTATCCAGATATGAGTCATCCTTCTGTCATTTCGGAGGTCATGTTCATTCATTTGGCAGCAGTAGCAACTGATGCCGCGCTCAGATGACATCCCTGGTGTCTCACGGGAGAGGAGAGAGTAACATGAAGAAGGTGACATTCACATCAACTGCTGCAGAGTCTGAAAACCAGGAGGGTGGGTGTAGTTGGTGGGGCTTCAGTACCCTGTGGCATAACGGTTGAGGCTTTGGACTTAAAACCCTGAGGTTGTGGGTTCAAATCCCTCTACTGACACTGTGTGACCTGAGCAAGTCACATCCCCCTACAATTGGGGGAAATCAAAAAAAGTAAATGCAGTTGTATCTTAAATGTTGTAAGTGACCTTAGCTAAAGGGTGTCAGCCAAATAAAAAATTAAATGATATACAATGTGAGTCTTTGATGGGCCCCTAACTGCTATATAGTGCCTTTCCATGATATGGGTTGTCTTCTCGTGCTTTTCAAGTTTCCATATTCTTACCACAAGACCCCTGTTGGGTGAAGTGACCAATCACAGTTACACAGAGGATTAAGATGTCAGCTCTGTGCTTTGTAGCTCAATATCTGAACCACTAGGGGGCCACATTTTCAATTACATGTCCATCTTTTTGCTTGGCAGATGCTTTTTTTCCCAAAGCGACTTACAAATGAGGTCCACATAATTGAGGAAACGTCAATCTGGATGGACGGTTTGGGAACAGTGTGACAAAATTTATCATCATAAATGTCGTTATTTAGAGCATTATTTGTGTTTAATTAGCTACAGGAACCCCAATAATCTGGATAAGAACGTTCTGACATTTATGACTCCTAATTGTGGATTTGCTGCTAAAATGTGCAGCTAAGTGCTCAGTAGGATTCAATCATTTGCATTGTGAGCACAGAGTTTAAAGCTGAGCCCTCGTGGCGCTCTCACAAAAAAAAAAGGCAGGTAGCAATGGGGGGCCATTACTATAATGGGTTAAAGCCGCAGAGTGCCGTAGATATATATTAAAAACGTAGTCTGCTACCGGGATTGCCAGCACTGGCAAAGGAAAATGAAAGGAAACAGAGGTGCCAGAGGCACCATCTCTGATTGAGCTGGGCAGAGCGAAGATGGCTCCCTAGCTGGGGGGGTCTCTTATATGGTCAAGCGCTGCCAGGCTGCTCACGTGTCTAAGCCACAAAATTCACTGAAATAAATGCGGGGTGTTTGATAGCCACAGAGACTCAGCAAATGAAGGGAGTTGTTGGTTCATTTTTATACTCCAACAAACGTCTTACTTTAAATAAAACCGCTCTCATTTCAAATTGGCCTACTGAGGATTCAGATGTCGGAATCGGAGCAAGAACAGAAGGGCAACACTTCCGGTCAGTCCATTGCTTTAGTTGTTTGTCTAAATGAAGTGAATTTTTAGATGATAGCAAGTGGTGGACCGTGGTGGTTATGTATGTTCTCTGGCTTAGAGTGACTGACGTGGCAGGGCCCATAATCAGACCCTTCACTATTCTCACATGTTGTTACGTTGACTCCTTGAGCAAAAACCACTTAAATGCAAATTAATACAAGACAACTCTGAGTGGCACAGTGGTGGAGTTGTGGCCTTGCGGAAAAGAGACCCGGGGTCGTGATTGGCACCCTCCCTGCGTTGAGTTTGCATGTTCTCCCCGTGTCTGCTGGGGTTTCCTCAGACATGCAGGTTAGGTGGATTGTGTGTGTGTGTGTGTGTGCGTGTGGGTGTGTTCACTCTGTGATAGACTGGTGCCCTGTGCAGGTTTTGCTCCTGCCTTGTGTCCTTTGCTAGCTGGGATAGACTCCAGGAGACCCCAGTCCTGGTCTGGATTAAGCAGGCTTGTAAATGACATGACAATATCACTTGTTTTTTATAAAGCACCTTTTACTGACTGCAAGCTCAGAGTGCTTTGAATAATTCTCAGTTAAAATACAAGTATAGATGATACTAATTACTAAATACAGAACTAATACACATAAAAAAATGCAGATTTGTTTAAACACACAAACAACAAGGATAGATAGATAGATAGATAGATAGATAGATATGAAAGGCGCTATATGATAGATAGATAATCATTATTTGCATTTATATAGCGCTTTTCTCACTACACTCACTACTAACTGTATACAACAAAAATCATATTACAATTACTGTCATATACAAAAAAAAATTTACTCAAACAATTTAAAATAATAACTCTTTGCATTTATATAGCGCTTTTCTCACTACTCAAATTGCTCAGCAATTGCAGGTTAAGGGCCTTGCTCAAGGGCCCAACAGAGCAGAGTCCCTTTTGGCATTGACGGGATTCAAACCGGCAACCCTCCGATTGCCAGTGCAGATCCTTAGCCTCAGATCTACCACTCCGATCTATAGATAGATAGATTGGAAAGGCACTATATAATAGATAGATAGATAGATATGAAAGGCACTATATG
>JANRMT010062835.1:8198613-8209972 GCA_026402145.1 Polypterus bichir lapradei | reverse complement strand
AGATAGATTGGATAGGCACTATATAATAGATAGATAGATAGATAGATAGATTGGATAGGCACTATATCATAGATAGATAGATATGAAAGGCACTATATGATAGATAGATAGATAGATAGATTGGAAAGGCACTATATAATAGATAGACGGATAGATTTGAAAGGCACTATATGATAGATAGATAGATAGATAGATAGATAGATAGATTGGATAGGCACTATCTAATAGATAGATAGATAGATTGGAAAGGCACTATATGATAGACAGATAGATTAGAAATGCACTATATAATAGATGTTAAATATAAATGGGAACCACCAATACCTGTCCATTAATTAATTGATGAACTAGGGCCAGTTGACAATGCCTCAGATTAACATCGTAACAAAGGAAGTCAACACCAATGTCACAGTCCTGGAGACCTCGGCTGATTGGCTGCCTACCTGCTCCCGGGTTTTTCTATAGAGGAGTCAGTGCTGGTCGTCCAATCCGATGAGAGGATCTTTCCACTTGATGATTCCAACGCTCCTTTATCCTAGATGACTTCTCCGTCAGTGGATGTATGTATTTAGTACAGTCTGTAATTGTATTTTAGCTGAGAATTGTTTGCAGTGCTCCTCACCTGCACTCCGTGAATGGTGCTTTATTGTATTGCATTGCCAATTCCTTCGACCTCATGGCTTGGTTTTTGCTCAGCTGAGGACCCTTTATAGTCGTTGTGCGCCCTTCTTCATCAGTCCAGTTGTTTGAACTGACCATAGGTGGACTTAACATGATGTTTGGAAACATAAATGGGATGGTTTCTAAGCCTGATTTCATGTGTCAGTGTAATATTTCAGGTTTTTATTGTTATATCTTTTTAGAAATGTCTAAAAACCTGTTTTTCGCTTTGTCGTTCTGGGGGGTATTGATTGATGCTTGATGAGGAGGAAAATATGAATTGAAATTACTTTAGCTCAAGGCTGCAGAGTACCAAAATGTGAAAACACAAAGGGGTATGAGGACTTTCTGAAGTGGCCGAATTTGAAATAATATGGAGAGAGTTGTCACCTTTCATTGTCTTGGAGCCACCGCCACCAGTGTCCTGGACAGGGTACAACACATTTCGGCTGTCTTTGCCATGTCATCCTTCATTGATTAATTGATCTTTTATTTATTCAAGGAATAAACAGACGGACTCCCTCCGATCTCACAGTGTGCTCTGATGAATAAACACAGAGTAGAAAAAAACATCTTGGAGGCGATTCAGTGACGTCTGAGTTGGACATTTTGGTAACTGACCTCCTCACGTAAACTGGCAGAGCCCTGAACTTGTAATTTTGGCTTCAAGGATCTGACGAAAGTTTGAAAAAAGAGAAATCTGCCGATTGCTAGTGTGGAAACGTAGGCTGAGCCGAAGCAACCCTGAAAGGCAGGATCAGAACAGACTGAGTGGCAGGTGTGCCATCCCATAATGTAACAGCTGGATGGCTCCCAGCATTCGGTGGCACTCAGCGCCAGTGTCATTAGTCATGTTTCCCCTGCTGTAAGAAACAGGTTTGTTTAGAATTACGCTAATAAAAGATTGTGAAAAGAAATTGCAAGCATTTAATTAACAGGAAATAAACCGCGCCATAAAGCAACAAAACAGGAGGTTTCAAATTGTAGTGTTGCACGAGAAGAAATTGTTTATCACGCAAAAATGCTTAAGTCGGCACACTGAGAGACATGCGATTCTGCCTTTTTCTTTTTTTTTTTATGCAAGTTTTAACAGGGTACTAATTGAAGCTAAGCAGTCGTTTTCTAAAAGGAATTCTGCAGCTTTACGCAGAAGATCAACGACCACCATCGGTTTGTTAGACTCTCCTCTCTTCTGAGCAAGTCAAGCCACTCCACCTTGAAAGTAAGAATAACAAACCTGTAATAGACGTACGACGGTCTGCAATGTCTCTCTATTATAACAAACAAATCTTGGGTCGAGACGTGATCTTCTCAGAAGACACTTTAACGCCTCATGAGAGTCCCGCGAGAGACACTTTAACATCCGGCGACACAAGGCAGTGAGACAAAGGGACAGCTGCTGTACAGGCTTTTAAATGATCGACACGCAGCGCGACAAGCAGAACACGCAGCTCGTCAGCAGCAAGACTGCAGTAGATCCCTCCGAATCTCCTTAGCGTGCGTTCAGACTCCCCCTCCCCCCCTTCACAACGTGAGTGGCAGAGACGCAAAGTGGCTGGCATGTAGCGTGCCCCAGGGAGAGGGGGTTGGGGGGGTGGGCATGCTAAGATAGATCTTCTGATGTAACCATTCAGTTAAGCTTGTTTTTATATAGCGCCTTTTACTTACAGGATTGCGGTGCTTGCATCTATTTTGTAGAATGAAAAGAAAGATCGAGAAGGGTTGCGGATCATCCCAGTACCCATCTTCATATAAGGAAAAAAGGAAAACAAATGGAATCATGGATATCTCACGTCCTTTGTAGCCAATCACTACTGGTTCATACAGAGACTCTGTCCTGTGTGCTGTGTTTTCCTACTTTCTGGAACTGAGCTGCTGATTGAATGAGGACTTCTGAAACCCTCTGGCCTAATGGCTTTCTGAAGTTCTACCTAGTCTACAGACAGAGAAAGTAAATGGAGGAAAGTCAAAGGCCTGGGATGACCTGGATAAGGATCAGTTTCTTTCAAATTCCATCTGTTCTGCTGCTACTAATGCTAAGCTATCATGATGATTCAATGATGACTTCTTACACCCTCCTGCCTAATGGCTTTCTGAATTTCTACGTAGTCTACAGACGGAAATTAAGGCACCAGAAAGGAAATGGAGGAAGTCAAAGACCCAGGTTGTCCTGGGAGTCGATCAACCTGTTCCATCTTCCATCTGTTCTGCTACTAATGCTAAGCTGTTGTGCTAATTGAACAATAACTTCTGAAACTGTCCTGTCCATGGCTTTGTGAAGTTCTACGCAGTCTACTGACAGAGTTTAGGGTACTTGAAAGGAATTGGAAGAAGTCAAAGGCCTAGGCTGATCTGGATAAAGATTAATCTCTTCCATCTTCCATCTATTTTTGCTACTCCTAGTGCTAAACTGTCATGTTGATTTGACAATGACTTCTTAAACCTTCCTGCCTTATGCAGTCTACAGGAGGAGCTCAAGGCTCCAGAAAGGAAATGGAGGAAGTCAAAGACACAGGCTGACCTGGATAACAAACAATTTCTTCCAACTTCCATCTTTTCTGCTACTACTAATGCTAATATATCATGATGATTCAACAATGACTTCTTAAACCCTCCTGCGTAATGGATTTCTGCAGTTCTACATAGTCTACAGACGGAGTTTAAGGCGATAGAAAGGAAAATGGAGGAAGTCAAAGGCCCAGGTTGACCTGGGTAACGATCGGTCTGTTCCATCTTCCATCTATTCTACTACTACTAATGCTAAGCTGTTGTGCTGATTGAACAATGACTTCTGAAACCCTCCTGTCCATGGCTTTGTGAAGTTCTACGCAGTCTACAGACAGAGTTTAGGGTATCTGAAAGGATTTGGAAGAAGTCAAAGGCCCAGGTTGACCTGGGTAATGATCAACTACTTACATCTTACATCTGTTCTCCCACTAAAATGCTAAGCTATCAAGCTGATTTTACGAGGACTTCTGAAACCCACCTGCCCATGGCTTTCTGAAGTTCTATGCAGTCTACAGATGGAGTTTAGGGTACTTGAGAGGAACTGAAAGAAGTCAAAGGCCCAGGCTGACCTGGATAACAATCAATTTCTTCCAGCTTCTGTCAGTTCTGCTACTACTAATGGTACTGCTACTCCACACGGTCTACAGTCAGAGATTAAGGCACTTGAAAGTAAATGGAGGAAGTCAAAGGTTGACCTGGGTAATGATCAATCTGTTCCATCTGCTGTACTGATTGAATGAGAACTTCTTAAATCTTCCTGTACATGACTTTCTGAAGTTCTGCGCAGTCTACAGATGGCGTTTAGGGTATTTGAGGGGAAATTGAGGAAGTCAAAGGCCCAGGCTGACCTGGATAAAGATCCATCTCTTCCATCTTCCATCTCTTCTGCTACTGCTAATGTTAAACTATGTTTCTTTCAAAGCAGGCTTAGCAGCACTTCTGATACCTGTAGCTTTTTCTCTGCTTTCACCTCTCTGCACCCTCAACCTCCTTGCCTGTTGATGACTTTGCATCCTTTTTTCAGGAAAAGATGGCTGTCATCTGCCCTACCGACCAGTTTGCGCCTTCCTGAACACACCGCAACATTCTCCTCTTTCTCTCCTCTCTTTGCTGGTAACATTTCCAACCTTCTCTCTGGTCGCCCCACTACCTGTCCACTTGACCCCATCTCCTCACACTATCTATCCCTCACTCATTTCTCCAATGACACGTGTCGTCAACACCTCACTCAGCATAGGCACATTCCCCACAGTGTTCAAACAGGCCCTAGTAACACCTCTTCTCAAGAAGCCCACCCTCAACTGACCTCAAGTAGGTAATTACAGACCAGTGTCTCTCCTCTCCTTTCTGTCCAAAACACTGGAACCAGTGGTCTCTAAAAAAGCCTTTCCTCCTTCTACAGAACAGAGTGCTTGATAATAGCCAGTCAGATTTCAAGAAGGGTCATTCCGCCAAGATGGCTCTACTTACGATTTCAGCATATTATGGCAGGCTAGAGCTACCAGCATCTTCTGTCCTTATCCTGCTAGATCTCTCTTCTGCATTTGACATGTCCAACCACCAGATCCTCCTTGCCACCCTCTTTGACTGGGACTCACAGGTGGTTTGAGGCCTACCTCTTTGTCAGTTCCAACCATATGTTCTGTTTTAGAGAGATGTCAAGGATACACCAGGCAAGGATATGTGTGTCCCAAGGATTGGTGCTGGACCCTCTCCACTTCTCTCTTTACTTCTCCTCTCTAGGCCCTATCATTCATCTGGGATCCACATTCAGGCCACAGGGTAAGCGCCACCTGCTGGCCTCACCAACACCTCATTCAACAGCAACCCAAGCTTTTCCTAGATGGTATCCCTGGCCGAGCCCGAACAGGCTTAGCTTCAGGTGGATGACCCATTCTGCAGTGTTGGAGGTATGGTCAGCGGCAGCGCCCCTCTTGTCTTTGTGAGTTATTATATACCTCAACTGAGCCTGAGTCAGAGGAGTTCCTCCGACACACATGTATGACAAGTTGCAAGCATCAAAAGCGACAGACAACAAGACACAAAACGGATCAAGAAGGAGTCATATGAGTCATCTTTTGTGAAGTGCAGGTGGGATGGCTGCCTGTCTCCATCCCATGACTTGTGCTTTTTGTGGATTTACTCGCTGTGTCTTTGTGTCTTCATTGTGCAGGTTAGCCCACCCTACTGTTCTTATTAATTTTTATTTATCAAATCGATTCCAATACGTACAGAAATGTATTGACAGTACTCCATTATTATACACAGAAGCTCAATATGGTGTCCCGCAGAGCTCAGTACTGGGACCTTTACTGTTTTCACTTTATGTGCTTCCACTGGGATCTCTCATTAGGAAACATAATGTTCATTTTCTTTCATATGCAGATGACATCCAGTTATACCTTTCTTTTATATCAAATGAAGTTTCTCCGATGTTGCCTTTAATTAGTTGTGTTAGTAAATTAAAGGAGTGGATGGATTAGAACGACTTGTCTTTAAACAGAAAACAGAGATGTTAATTATTGGAGGAAGTGAAGCTGATCACAACAATATTTTGTCATCATTTAACTCAGTTGGAATCACCATTAATTTCACTGAATCAGCCCGCAATCTAGGAGTTATCTTCGACAATAGCATGTCATTTAAAGCACATATCACAAAGTTGTCCAAATCATGTTTCTTCCATATTAAAAATGATGGGAAATTAAGGCGCTTTCTAAATAAACAGGATTCTGAGAAATTAATTCATGCATTTATTTCTAGTAGTGTTCACTGGATGTTCAAACTGTTCTTTATACAGCCTCCAGTTAATCCCAAATGCTGCTGCAAGAATTATTACAAGAACTAGAAAGTACGAACACACGACTCCAGTTCTTAAATCATTACACTGGCTCCCGGTTAAGTTTAGGGCAGATTTCAAAATCCTCCTTTTAACATATAAAGCCTTAAATGGCCAAGGTCCGGCTTACTTCTCTGAACTTATCATGACTTACAAACCAGAGCGCACATTAAGATCTCAAGGTGCCGGTCTGCTTATGATTCCAAGGATTAATAAAATAAAATAACAGTGGGAGATCGAGCTTTTAGTTACAGGGCCCTCCTAAACTATGGAATGGTCTGCCTGCTACTATAAGAGATGCTCCTTTGGTCTCAGCTTTCAAATGCCAGCTGAAGACTCACTGCTTCAGTTTAGTACACCCTGACTAGAGCTGCTGATTAACTGTGCAGGCTGCATCTCTGTTGTTAGTCATTAGCACTAATACATAAGTAACATGATTGTTATAATTGAATACTAACCCTCACCTATTCTGTTTCTGTTCTTGGTACTCAAATGTGGCAACTGGTGCCATGGTCCACCTGCCAAGTTGTTTTGCCTGCCTAAGGTAAAGTCATCCCTGATGGAGGATCGCAGGGATCGTCAGGTAGAGGGGTACTTTCATCGTATTGGCTGTCTCAGCTGTGGAATGGCCAATTGGGGGAGGCAGCTTGATGGCCGAGTGTTTTATCTTGGTAGAGTAATATATAAATTGCTCTACTTTCCCCTTTTGTATTATTAATATGTAGCCTTAGAATGCCTAATCTCACAGACTTACCACTGTATATAACTTATCCCCACCTTCCCTTCTATATCTATAACCTCAGGCAATTAGATATAGTAAAAAGACAAGCAGGAGTTAAGTTATACATAAAATAATGTATTACTGATAATATTCATAAATAATAACAAAATGCAAAGTACATTAGAATACTGGCAACCATACAACCTGATTAAATGGTGATGTGTAATTCAGGTGGCACACAGACTTGCAGTTACTTCAAATGTCTCTAGTTAAGGCATCGTTGGTGCTCAGCTTTCAGCCACATGTCTGTTCAATATGGCTGCTGAGCTGTGCTCTTCATTGTGTTGTCTTCATCATTACAGGTTAGCAAGAGAGATGCTTCTTCATCATATGTTGGTTAGAGAGATGCTTCTTTCAGATGTTAGTAAGAGAGAGAATGTGAGGCTAAGCACGTATATTTATAGATGTTCTCTCCAACCCCTCGAACCAATAGGACATCATGGTACTTAGATGCCTCTAAGACAAGCCAATTCCAAACAGCCATACCTCAGACCAATGGGTGAAATAGAACATCTTAACACCTGCCCCAAAACCATATGTTAAACATCCTGGCTTCCTTGCAGGGGGTTCAAAGACTTTAGCAGAGAAATACTCATCAAACTGGTTTAAGACACATCCCCCCAAATCCTGTCATAAAATTACAAAGAGACAGTCGTAAAAGGGGTGGGGGGGTGCAAACACGAATACCTCTCACTACTTGGTTTGCCTAAATTTTAAATAAAGACATACAAAACATTTATCAAGTTATATGCAAAATCCCACATCACAACACTGAGGTCTCCAGGACTCTGAAAAAATCCAAATCATATTATATGATATCATCTACTGTTAAATTCTGCTCCGTACTTGTAATATTTTTATTTTTTTTATATTGTATTGAGGATTACTTGTGTTCTGCTTCTCCAGACCACAAGGGGGCAACTACCCTGGTTGCTTTGGGGACCACGGGTAGAGAGCTTAGAAGCCCAACCCGGTGGGGGACCGTGGTCACCGCCAGGGGGCGCCCCAATGCCTAGAGAGCGCTGGACCTCAGCACTTCCACCACACCTGGAAGTGTTGGGGGGAAAGAGGATCGGGGGACACCCAGAGTGCTTCCGGGTGCACAGCCGGTGCTTCCGCCACACAGGGGCGTGTCGGCGGAGGCTTATCAGGAAGCACCTGGCGCTCGTCCGGGTGTGGTTAAAAGGGGATGCTTCCCTCCATTCGGTGACTGGAGTCAGGTGGAAGAAGAACGAAGTGTTGGAGGAGAGGAGTGGAGGCGGCCAGAAGAGATAGGCATTGTGAGAAGGCCTGGACTTGAGGGGATGATTGGTGCTGCGACACTGGGTTTTGCGCACCTTATTAGCTGTAAACATAGTGAAAATAAACGTGTGTGGTGAAAACATCATGTCTACCTGTCTGTGTCCGGGCTGTACCCCACAATGTATAATTACTTTAGACCACTTTGCAGAGATCCGTTCTCACGTTGACATCAAGGAATCATTTTCAGAAAAGACCAAACAAAACCCCCTGTGATGCAATGTTGTATAACAAGAAAATGTGAACGCCTCCTCAGGTGTGACACTGTATGGCGCCTTTCATGATGCAATTCACTTGGTTCAGCCTCACCGTGGTCTGCAGCGGTTGGGGAGCGGGGTTTGTGTGGGGGGTGTGGTGGGCGACCGTCTGCCATTTCACACGCAGACTTCAGGGTAAGCTGGTTAAGGCGTTTAATCCATCCGGCGGTTTTCTGTCCATTCCTCGCTAAAGAGGCGTGCAAAGCGTGAGCCCCCCTTGCTAAATCCTCAAAGACTTCAAAGTTTTGCAGAGCGCTGGCTCTTTAAAAGTGAGGCCTGCACTTTGTCTGCTCCTCCGTGATGTCATTATTGAAGTCTTTGGCTCGCGATCCGTGGAGTAAGTTGACATTGACAGGTTCAGAACCTTCCCGCTTGCTCGGGAGAATTCTTCACTTTGAAGCTATTTGGCCTTAAGCAGTAAATTATTCTTCTGCAAGCTCACACTGGTTCCTAATCTCCCAGCAGGTTCGCTTCACTTTAGCCCTGCATGGGTGAGGGAAGACTTCCAAAGAGCGCTGGATAAACTGTGATGAGCAGGAGGAGACACGCATTGTAATGTCCTTCATTATTGTTTTATTTATTTCTTTGAGGATTAAAAAAGGATTAAAAACAATGTGGGCCGTGTCCCAACCTTTAGAGGGACTCCTCTGAAACAAAAATTGCTATGAGCCCCTGATATGAGCAGGTTGGCCTAAAGCCTCCAGAGACTTGGATTCTACTCGCAGTCAGGCGACTTCTGCTCTGAGCTTGAGAGATCTGAGCCAATCGATGCCTCGAAAAGCCACCGAGAGGTCTCGGAAACGGGGAAGGGGTCCCTCTTTGCCTTCACGCTGCAAGACGAAAAGGCGATTGTGTCTTTTAAGTATCACCTAGGATTTGGAGCGCTCATCAGCATGAGAAGTAGAGAAGGTGGAGAAAACCCTCCAGGTCAATCATTTCTACCGCTCCTAATAACAGAGCCAAAATGTCGTAGGAAGAATAAACGGTAAAAAGTTAGAGGGTGTCGATCAAGACAATTAGTTATTATGGCGGCCTTAGGGGTGTGCGGGGCCTAGGGTTGACCAACAAACCCATGCGGGGCCGGTTACGTGTGGACTGTATAAACTTGCGTGCAAATTTAATAAAAAATAATGTTAACATCCATCCATTATCCAACCTGCTATACCCTAACTACAGGGTCACAGGGGTCTGCTGGAGCCAATCCCAGCCAACACAGGTCGCAAAGCAGGAACAAATCCCGGGCAGGGCGCCAGCCCACCACAGGGCACACTCACACACACATTCACACCAAGCACACACTAGGGACAATTTCAGATCGTCAAT
Source organism: Polypterus bichir lapradei (assembly GCA_026402145.1). Lineage (NCBI taxonomy): Eukaryota > Metazoa > Chordata > Cladistia > Polypteriformes > Polypteridae > Polypterus > Polypterus bichir. The sequence goes on along the minus strand of JANRMT010062835.1, from coordinate 8,200,305 downwards.
GCACACACAATGTGTGTGTGTGTGTGTGTGTGTGTGTGTGCCCTGTGGTGGGCTGGACCGCTGTGACCCTGTGTTAGGATATAGCGGGTTGGATAATGACTGACTGACACTGCTGACCTCTGAAATATCACTTTGGCACAAGGATTCAGTGTATTTTTTGCTTCTCGTCTTAGGTTCTCTGTGTAAACGTTTGCATCTGTTGGGGTCTTTTAACCCAAGAAATTATTAATTAATGTAACACTTATGGTTTTTGATTTTTGACCTTTCATTCCGGTGGGTTTATTGCCAGTTTTCCAATGGCGCTATTGCAGATTGCTGTTGCCAGGACTGTCTTGAAGTGGGCGTGTCCTCAGAAGTTGTGCTGCTGTCAATCAAACGAAATACTCCCTCCTCCGACCACACGGATCCCAAAACCCTTTGAACCTTTCGAGATATTTACTTTCTTTTCTTTCTCTGGGTTTTGAATTCTCTGCCATCCTTCTTGACATCGATTTTGCCTCGAGATTCTTGGTTTGGGTTACTGATGGTTGTTCACTTTATTTATTTTTTTTGATACGTTCTTTTCTTCTAGTCGTCTTCTGCCACCTCGTAATATTCGGACCCTTTACTTGGTGCTTAGTTTGTCAGCGTTTCCAGCCTGGAGTTTTCTTGGGTTTGATGTGACAAGCTTCACTTACCTGGATTTGGGAATTTGCTGCCATTCTGCTCAGCCAGACCTCTGAGACTCTGCCAGTTGGCGTGGAGACCACTGTTTTCAGGTCTCTCCAGAGATGTCTGGCCATTCACAGAGTTGTCTCTAAGAAACTCCTCTTCTCCTAGCTAAGATTCTGGCTGCTGCCTTCTGCACTATTACCAGTCGATTGACGTCTTTCGTAGGTCGTCCTGTTAGGAGGGCATTACAGTAACGAAGTCGTGAAGGAATGTTTCAGCGTCTTGTAAAGTTAGAAGAGGTCTAACATTTGCTGTATTCCTGGTTAATGTGTAATTTAAAGTTTAGGTTGGAGTCGATGATGACCCCTAAATTCTTTACCACCGCCTAGATATTTAAACCTAAGGGATCAAGTTTATTTCTAATGCCTTCGCTGTATCCATGTTTTCTGTGTTTTCCTTATTTAATTTTACAAAGTTTCTACTCAACCAATCAGAAATACCACTAAGACCTTGAATCAGAGAGTCAACAGCATCAGGGTCATCAGGCGCTAGCGATAAATGAAGCTGTGATGCCGAACGGACTCGCTAAGGGAGACGTGAGTGGGGTTCAGAGAGGAGTCCTATGGTATGAACCCGAACTCGGGATTATTGGATGACTGCCCCTGTTGGCGGGGGTCTCTTCTTATTGCAAGGTCCCGATGGGATAAGCTGAGGAGACGCCAGATTTCAGAACGAAGCACTGGGGGCTCGTGACTAATAAGAACAATCTGCCTGGGGATTTCAACTTTGTTTTTATGGGATGATTTATGGATTTTAACCTCCATCTTGCACATCAATTTTTTGGTTTATTTATTTTATGGCTATTTGGAGGCACTGAACTTTTTGGACACCGTGCATTTTGTGAGTTTAAAATTAAAGCAATTTACACCAACCCCTTGCTGACTCTGTGTGTGTGTGTGTGTGTGTGTGTCCTCATTTGCCCATCTTATCTTCGGGTAGGTTATTTGAGGCTCCAGGTTCAAGAGGCTCTTGGAAGAGACC